>JAWMRA010000001.1:50470956-50514000 GCA_035584735.1 Pseudotriccus pelzelni | reverse complement strand
ATTGCACTCAGGATGATCTGCTCCATAACTCTGCCAGGCACTGAGGTCAGGTTGACAGGCCTGTAGTTGCCCGGGTCTTCCTTGCAGCCCTTTTTGTAGATCGCTGTGACATTTGCTAACTTCCAACCATTTGGGACCTCCCCAGAGAGCCAGGACTGTTGGTAAATGATGGAGAGTGGCTTGGCAAGCTCTTTTGCCAGCTCTCTCATCACCCTAGGATGAATCCCATCTGGTCCCATGGACTTGTGTGGATCCAGGTGGCTCAGTAAGACACTGACTATTTCCTCCTGGAACATAGGGGGCTATTGGGCTTTCTGTCCCTGTCTACCAGCTCCAGAGGCCAGTGGCATGTTGGATGGAATTGGTTTCACCTGTCTTTAGCCAGAGAAGTGTTGGACATCTAGTCATCTAGCTTAATCTAATTTCCTTGGATTGCCTGGAGATAGATGGTCACCCACAAAAGACACCTGAGCCAGTCGCAACTGCTCAGCATCTATGAGATGTATTGTACTCCTGATCACAACTTCCCAGGAATTAGAAACAAGGAATAAATGGCTAGTTTAGAAGACATGCCTAAATTTTATATAGCTGAAGTTATGCTACATGAACTCCATCCCCCTATACTGCTTGTGGGGAGCAGGCAGAGAAAATTGACAGTGAAATTAAGCCCAGGAAAAAGGGAGGGGTGGGGATAAGATGTTTTTAAGATTTGAATTTACTTATTACTCAGCTGAGGAGATGAGCAACAGAATGGCTTTGATAGGCACCTGGCATCCAGACAGGGTTCAGATCATCACAGTGCTGTAATTTTAACTTTAATCCACTGCAAGTTCTTAATATACTTACAGGGCACTTCCACTGACATCACTTATATTGTCCATATAATAAGATAGCTCTGTTGTCATATAAGACAGCTCTGTCATCCTCTGTTGACTAGACAAAAATTTATTTCCATTTCTTTTGTGCTGTATTGATTTTCTCTGGTCTTTCCTTAAGCTGGTAAAGGAGAACTAACTTTTCCAGTAATATTCTTTCAAAAAATAAAATTCTGTATCTCAGAAATGCCAATTGTGCCTCAATAGGACACCTCAGTAAGACAGCAATTAGTAAAAACATTTTAAACTTTCACCAACAAATTTTAAATAGTTGACTAAGGAGTTCTCTGGTTAATGAATACTACTTTTCAATAATTCTTGCATTATCAGGAAGGTTTCTAAAGACTGAAAAAGAGTAATGATGCATGCACAGTGTTGCTCAAACAAAGTAATAAAAATAGACCACTCTAACCAGCATCAGTAAATATGGGAATGGTTGAGACTCTGTTAATGAACAATTAAGAGAATGATTAATGCTCCAGGAAAACCCGTTAGATCTTTTCCAAGCAGTTTGCTCTTTTAATGATGCCAGTTTGGTTAATAAAGGTATTGGATGCTGTGTAACATACCTCAGCTCCTGTAATGATCATGACTCAATATTGCTTGACATTTTGATTAAGAACTAAAACGATATGATATTAATATGATGCATCAAGAATGCATTAAAAATAGGCATGGCACATCTCAAAGCTAATGAGAAAATAAGCCGGTGAGTTTCTGAGGGACTAGAAGGATCTGCAGAAGTTGATTCTTAGCTTTATGAAACATGCAGTTCTTTTCAATAACTTAGAATAAAACAAAGTAAAGCAAACTGATGAAGTTTGCTGATGACAGATATTTTTGGAAAACAATAAGTATGATAGAAAAGATAAGTTCCCAGTGGCTAAAAAGAATTGTCTGCTGAATGGAAGAAGACAACAAGCTTATTTTTTCTTATTTTTATTTTTTTATTATTCTTATATTTTATTTATAATTTTTTAAAATTCTTTTTTTATTCTTCCATTCTGTCAATGGAAGTTAAACATCTGGAAAGCATGCATTATTGAGAGTACAGTAGAACTTCTGCTGGTTGGCAGTGGAGAGGACTGTTGTCCCTCGAGAGGATTCTGGAGGAACGGAGGAGCAACAGCTGAACCTCTTACAGAATATCTGTAAGACAATATGCATCCCCAAGCTGGATTTTTATGTCTCCATTTCCTTTGTACTGACAGAGCTGTCACAGTCACCATATCCACATATGTTGATCACAATTTATGAGGACTGTTGATAGTCTAGAAACTGAGAAATCAAAAGTCTTGCCTTCCAATGGCATCCTGGGAACTAAAGATATTTCAAATATCAAAAACTCTAGTGTGATAAAGACTTCCCTTAGGAATCTATACTGCGAGTAAAACGTACAGTGGGTTCTCCAGTGCAGTTGCCAAAGTTATAACAAGATCCAATCCATACTGAAAGTTGGGTTAGACAAATGAAGGCCAAAATAAAGGTGTAGTTTTACAGCTTTCAGCCTAGTTAGTCACTGAGGAAAATTTGCAATAGCTCCCAGTGTATGTTCCTGACACTGAACATTTAGCACTAGAATCTGATATTCATTTTAAAAATTGTAATTGAATTTAAAATCTTTTGAAATGACCTGGATAACGTTATACACAGCCAGACTATTCTGTTCTAGAAACTGTCAGTTGAGATTTCAAACAGCAGTGAATCAATTAACTTCGCCAATTTTTGTTTTTCAAAATCTTTAAAAGAAGCTCTTAGCATCCAATATACAGTCACTTACCCAAGGTCACAAAGGATGTGTGAAGCAGAATCAGACACTGACTCACAATCTCCAGTACTCCCAATATACTCTTCTTTTTCACCATTTGGGGACCATTCTAATCCAGCAGTGTCCCCATTCTGAAAATTATGTGATCTGAAAATAAGCAACAGAAATACAAACACAGTTGCAAAAGCTTTTGTTTCTGACTAATTTCCAAGTAAATTTTAAGCTGCTGAAACAGAATTTGATCCACATTGGTTGCCATGCATGATATGGTTAATTCAGTTGAGGTGGAGGCGGGGGTGTTATTACTTGAAAATTAATTACTGACATCTAACTTCAGAATTTTAAGTTTGTAGGCTTTGTGGCTCTAATTCCTGTTATAGACTTGTAAGACATATTGCCAAGCAAGCTATCCAAGCAATCTATTTTGTGTGGTACAGTCTACCTTATGTTTGTCATACATAAATTTCTCTGTTATAGCATCAGCCAACATCTCATACTCCAAAATGGCCCATGAAACCCCACAGAGAAGCATTCTCTACTTTTTATACAAACTTGCTTTTTTTTCAGTCGTGTGCTTGGCACCATGATACTACTCCTTTATTTTAAATATAAGGCATTGTCTCTCCTTGAAGGACAGAATGCCTTGATGTTTTATATTGGACTTGAACTCACACCCAGGCATAAGACAAACATAAAGTAAAAGAGAATTGCATGCAGAACTCAGACTTTGAGACTTGGACTAAACAGAATGGTACCCAAGATCCTTGTGTATACTGTAACATGCCCTATCGAACACACAGGCTGGGACAGGTGGCTCTCACCACAGGAAACAGAGACAAGTGTGCAAAGACAACAAAATAAATGTAAAATTGAGCTTTTATGCTTTGTTTCCTCAAGTCCACCTACACTTCAGATGTTCAGAAAATAAGGTTTCATACAACCTAATTATCTATCTGTCCAGACAAAATCATGCATTCAAAGGATCTTTTTTTGTGTGTTTGTGGCACTTATTTTTTTTACCTCAGCTTTACCCTTTTTTGTTTGTTTAAAAATGAGCCATTTTTTGTAACTTTGTGTGAACAAAACCTAGAAAAATAATTTAAGGCACTTACCCTAGGTGTTGGGTTTTTTTCTGCCTTCTTAACAAGCAGTAGTTAAGAAAGAAAAGAAGGGATGAAAGAGAAAAGAAGGATAGCAACATATTTTACAGGCACATTAAAATTCTCATTCAGTGCATTAGTAAAGGTGTAGGCGGCTGAAATCTGTTAGGTATGTAGTAACCTAGCAAGAAAGGGTTACACAGTTTCTTTCTTTATGTGGTGCCAACATAATTGCTCAGCACTTTAAAATATTGCCTCAAAAAATCCCAAATATTTGTTACTGTGGGAATTTCTTCCACCGTAAAAGTGGGCTCAGATAGAACCATTCACCCACAGGCTTCCTGACAAGGAAGCTGGAGACATGAGAATTCATGTGTCAGCCAGCCTGCAAAACAAGTCTGGCTCATTAAGCTGGGTAATATGAAAAAGAAAGGTTCTTATTTTTCCCTATCCCATATCCAACCCACTGAGCAATTTTTTATTGTGGTCAAGAGGGCTTTCATAATTTAGGGCTTGTTCTTTGGTATTTCAATCTAGCACAGCATAATTGAAACCTACTGGCTTAATTTACTTTATCTTCAATCTAAGCTATTACACTGCAAAAGCACTACAGAAGATATAAAATGTTTTTAATTGAGCATTATTTACAGTGCAGGAGCTGTGAACATCCATAGCAGAGTTCATATCAGTCCACATTGCTTGTCGGGGATGTTTCTTCTTAATTGTATTAGTCAAAGAAATGCTTTGAATTGTTCCAAAAATACTTGCTTCAACCAGGAGTCAAGACTTTGCATTCAGAACCGTCACCTTTAACATTCTACGAGCTGTGTTACCTGAAGAGCATGTCAGCCCCTTGCCTAAGCAATGTGAAATAGTATCTATTTTGTCATTTCACAGACCATTGTATCCCGAAAAGTAGCACTGGGTAAGGAGATCAAAAATTGCTGTCAGTGGAGATGTTATCTTATTTATTGGTGTTATATTGGTGCTAAGAAATAGAAAGACAGAAGTACCGTATAATGTGTGCCTTTGGATCCGCTCCCAACATACAGCTTCCTGCAGACCCCAGATCCACCGTACACCTTTAACAGCTGAGAACAGCAGCATTGACAAAGTAAAAAAAAGTGTCATTTTCTCTGGGAAACCAAGTTTGCAGCAGTTCCAGGATCCCTTGTGCTTGGAAGCTCTGCTCTTAGGTGGGGCTGGGGCTCAGCCCCTCGCTCAGCCCCCTCACTGGTGTTTTTCTTCATGCTTCAGTATTTTAAGACTGTCAGTCCTGGAAAAATCCACAGCTATCCCAGTGTGTCAAACCCTGTCACTCTGTCAGACTGTTGTAGGTTTAGGAACACACTCCTTCCAGGGTCATAAAGCAACTGATTTTCATTTCCAAAGCAAACATGTGAAATTGTTTAACACAGATCTAGGAACACTGAAAACACAAACATTTTTTGTAGGGCAGTTCATTAAGGATCCAGATAAAAATACTTTCTACATGACATGCTAGAAAGGAAACATTTCAGGCCCAAAGAACTGGAATTGTGTGCCAAAAGAGATTTAGCTTATTTTTTCCCTACTGTCTCTAATGTTTTAAGTCAAAAATATTGAATAAATTCATAAGACTGATATGGTCATGTAGGGGCATTTCTGCAGGGCAATCAGCTTCTTGGGATATCTGTTTCAGTGGACAACATCTTATTTGTAAGTAGGTATTTGGAATAAGACTGTAATAGCTGAGGCAACAATGGCTTTATTTTCCCATACAGTTTTTATCTTTAGTCAATTGTATCTGTTTCTGCTGAAATGTTCTGGGGTTTTTTGTTGTTTTAGTTTGTTTTTTCTTGTGTGTCTGAAAAGTCTGTGCCATGAAGCTAACAGTATTTGTAATTTAAATATGGTAACATAATTCAGACTGGAATAATGTGCATCTCTATTACAGGGAAGGGATCAATAACAAGTTTTCACATCTAAACAACAGAGTTTATGCAAGATTTGTTACAGAAACAGACTTCAAAGCAGCCTTCATGTGTGCCAAATCTCCTAATGAAGACAGTTTTTCTTGTTACTGTATACTGTACATGATCCAAAGCCCTGAACACACTTTCAGAGGATTAGAAGAAAGTCAGGGATATAATGTGCTATGCATAAAAATAGCAGTGCAAAATGTTGAGTTCCTAACTCATAAGATGCATGAGAATAGTTCTGACACAGCAGCAAGGATGAGTTACTCTGGGTATGTAAGCTGACCTTCTGCCAGCACAGTGAAGACAGCTAAATTGTTACTGAAACTGTTTCTCTGACAGAGAATTTTACAGTCCATTTTTAAAAAATAATCAGCATACATTGTGAAACAACACCCTTCAGACTGTGGCACTTAAAGAGATATTTCACAAGAGTCGACATGCATAGTTGAGACAGCAAAGGGACCTCAGAAGCAAAGTTGTTCAGCTGTCCCACTGTCAGCAATCCCCACTCTTCAAAAGCCAGACCTTGGGTAATCTTAGCGAGATCACTGCACCTCCATACTGGCATATTCAGATTTCATATTCTCACTGGATCTCCTCCCTGTCTTTATATTGTTAAAGAGCAGGGTTTTATTCCCAATTATTTTAACAGCTACAGTACTCTGAAAGTGCCATTTGCCAATCACCGATTGCGGAGTAACGCAACCAGGACTTGGCTCTGCTTTTTATTTTAAGCTGACAAAGGCTGTGCCTGGCAATGGTCTCCTTTCCCCTGACTCATATCCTCCCATATCTCAGTGACAATTTTTATGTCAGCTTTTTAGATTTTTTGTTTGGTCTGGAAATGGTATTTCCAGCAGAGATTTAACTGGCCTACCTGTCATTCTGTCTGTACGGTTAACTCAATTACTTGTAAAAATGCAACATCTTAAGGAATGAACTTGGAAAAGCAGAATCTGTAGATTTTTAGAAGCCAAAAGTTTATACATTCATAGCTCAGAACGGGCTCAAATGATCAAAGTAATCTTAAGCTGCTCTCTTATTACAAATTGCACTTATCTACAAAATAAGTAATTTCTTGAAAAAAATGGTTTTGGGGAAAGTTTTTGTACTGAAGAGTATAAAAGAAGTTTCCTGTGAGTATAAAGAGACAGATGGTGTTATGAATTTGAACAGTTGGACAAGAAAAGTCTAGCAGGTAATGTGGATGATGGTGACTCCCTTACCTAAAACCTGGACTCAATATCTTCACGTTTTTCATTTCTTAGGTACTTTTTACACTCACTAGGACACAGATCTTTATTACTGGCTTCCACAACAGGCCATGTTGACTGGAATACCAGGAAAAATGAAGATAAATAATACAGAAAATATATGTTATTCTGGTGTTTTTATCCCCAAATTTGTACTCCTTCAGGATTTCAATTTTTTAAAAAAATTATTTCTGTCCACAAAGTGTAATTTTCTAGGTCTCAATATATATGTCCTTTAAGAAAAAATAATTTATAATTATAATATCATTTAAGAAAAAGTTTGTAAGTTCTGGTGTGATTTTTTTCTTCCAGAAAATGTTGCCTTGTCAAAAGATGTTTCTGTGAATATGGGGCTTTTGCAAAATCGTCCTTGATTTTCTGCTAAGTGTTGCTCTTAAGTGTTGTTGTGGTCAATGTCACCAAGTTTGTCTCTGACAAGCCCTGGTTGATGTCCCTTAGGCCCTTAGGCTTTCTGAAACCACCCCAGCTGGTTGCCCATGTTGCTGTCACAGCAGGCAGCTGACCCAACCAACCTGGACAGATCCTGTTCTGATTCTTGGTCTTCACAGCAATTTTTCTCTGTGACCTAGATATTCCTCTTCCATTTGACCGCCATTCTGTGATGGTGGGCTGTGCAAATGCTGTGCCATTATTTGGCAGTTCATTATCCCATAAAGCATATAAGGTATGTTTTCAACTTTTGGCAAGCCAATAAAGAGTGAACCTCTGGACAGGGTATTACGCATGCAGTGATGATCAAATTTAGTTTCAGGTTCTCAAGGCTTTTTCTCACACTGAACCTGCTGTAGAGGCTGGTCAAGGAGGCAGTCCTTGTGGGATTCTGTCCACCGGCAGAGTGACAAACACAGATCAACAGACATACTCAAATAAGCGATGTTCCAACTAGCTGGTCACATTTTCACTATCCCTCACCAAAACAGTATTTTTTCCCAGTAAAAAATAAACCCCAAACTTCTACACCCAAATGTGTTTTAGGATATGTTTCATTGCATTTTCTAGCTACATATAGGTAATTTTCTAAAGTACCATGCCATTTTGAAATAAGAATCTGAAACTCTTTGACTATAAAAATTAAAAATTTGTTTTGCTAAAATAATTAAAAAACCCTAAAATGTATTTATAGTTTAAATGCAATTTGAATTTGCAATTTATTGATAGAAAAAGTTGAAAACCTCTGCCCAGAATTTATAGGTTTTTTGGAGACTGTTCATCTAGATCATGATGAAAAATATATGGACATTAGAACTTCACTGCACTGATAAAAGACTATCAGAGAATTTAAATAGAGAGAGGAAAAAGTGAGGAATTTTAATTTCTGGGAAAAAAAACCCAAACAAATTTTGTGTAGTGTTCCTGTATTCTCTAGAAACATCCTGGGTTGTAATTTTTGGGATATCAGTTTTAAATTAAACTTGAAGAGTGCAAACTTTGAAAAGCAACAGGGTCGACAATGTTTAGGAATCATGGAAGTATTTATAATGGAATTTCAAATAAAATTAGTTTTTTTTTTAAATTACATTCCTGTGGAGTCAAAAATCTGTTTAGGGTGCAATATATATCTGTTTGGTTTTGCTTGGATGGTTGTAGAAATTTAATTAACCAAAAATAAACTCATAAATACAACACAAACAATAGAAATAGAAAACAGGGAATGTCGGGAACAAAATAGTTACCATATTTTTTGTTGTGTTGAAAAATAAATATACCTCTTGAAGAAAAAATACAACTGCTTGTAAGGTGATGATTTGCTGTTTTTTAAACCAATATAAATTTAACCGAAGGGAAAAATGGGAGATAACTGGATTCCTCCCTCGGAATTTAGTTGGATTTATTTTTTACCTCCTCTACTCTAGAACAAGCACAAAGAAGTCATCATATCCTATGAAACAAAATTCTGATGGAAAATAATAAAAGTCCCTACTTTGGTCTTATAAGCACTTTTTTTGTTTGTTTTTCATTTAAACTCTCTCACTTTAAATTAAATATTTTTCAAATACTGTCCCAGTCTCAAGATTTCATAATACTCAGCTCCCACCATCCAGTGACTCAAGGTGAATGTTGTCTTCTTCAAATTGCTGCCAGAGAAGAAAGATCCTTTGGAACAAGGATAGAAGGAAGTCAAAGAAGAGTAAAAGGGAAGGACGAACAATAAACAGAAATTTCCAGCAACTCTTTCCAGGAGATTACAGTCTTTATTTTTGCTGCTACACCTGGTGGAACAAACTAAAGTATATCACCCTTCTCAAAGCTGCTTTGCTTTCTACAGAATGACCTGAAATGAAGAAAAAGGTGTTTTCAAATTCTCAGTTTGCATTAACCTCCCAAAGACCTTCAACAGGAAACTGGTGCTTTTCCAAGTGCTTTTCTGTCACTGCTATGTAACTACCCATAATAAATCTTAACAAAATGTTTCTTCACTGAAGTACTCTGGCTATTTGCGTGCTTGCTGTGCTCTGATTTTTATTCTTTGAAATACAAGTGCTTCATGATGAGAATCTCATTCACATGCTTGTCAGTAGCTTACAGTGTATTGTGTCCTCTGTGCACAATAACTGTCTCTGTGAAATTTTCTAGAAAAAGAGGTTTTTTGCTTTTTCATTTCTCAGCAATCCATGGTATCTTCCTTTGTCTCTCCTGCCCTCCCCAAGTTATAAAAGCATGCAAAATGGAGAGCCTTTAGGATTTCTGTCTACTCTTTAATCTCCATGGAGTAATTTCTGCTGCATTCCAGGATGTAGAAACAGCAAAATTTCAGTCCAAGGCATTCTACTGTTTCTGTGCCATCTCCCTCCCATATATTCTATCCCAGTCCTCAGCTCCACACTGTGCTGACATGGTCATCACCGGACCCGTGGCACCAGTCAAAGAGGAGGCGGGGATTGTTGCCTGTAACTCTAATTTCTGATGACAGAGTCCCTCTCCTCTCTGTCCCTTTCCTTTAACAGGAGAAACACCTGAGAACATAAAAGCTGAGGGGACATACTGCTACTGCTTCTTGTCTCCACAGGCCAGCTTTGCCTCAGAGTCGTTCTCTGACGTTGCAACTCAGCAGAGCTTCAGTACTGATCCATAGCTGGGTTTTCGCAGGTATTTTGCTGGTCACAGATTTCATCCTTCAGTGTAGAGAAATATGGGCATGATACCATGGGAAAGGCCTTGAGAAGAAAGCATCAACATGGGCATCCTACTCCTCCCAACAAGGACTCCAGTCTTGTAACAGCCTCACTGCCAACACCAGGATGAGACCAGCAACTTCACAACCTAGAGAAGCAGAAAAAAAGTAACCAGAAAATTAGGAAAAGGTATAGAAAATAAGTGCATGCAAAATGAGTTTAACTGAATTATTATAATTACTGGAACTTTTTCTGCATTGTATATTATTTTTCTTTCTGCAACAATTACTCCTGGAATAGCAATGATTCTTGAATTAGACTGTTACAATTTTAAATGTACTAACAATAAAATTTTGACTTGGTATATAAGGTGTGTTTCCTCTTTTCCCTAATAGAAAAAAAAAGAAAAATTTTTGAGTGTAACACTAGCTCCATCCCCAAGTAAAGTGAGAAAAGTAGAATCCTAGAATCATGGAATCATGGAACCATAGAATATTTTGAGTCAGAAGAGCCCCACAAGGATCATCAAGTCCAACTCCAGGCTCCAACAAGAGTCACACCATGTGCCTGAAAGCATTGTCCAAATGCTTCTTGAACTCTGTTAGGCTTGGTGCTGTGACTGCTTCCCTGGGAAGCCTGTTCCAGTGATCAATCACCCTTTGGCTGAAAACATTTTTCTTGATATTCATATTTCTTTACCTGAACCTCTCCCAACTCAGCTTCATGCCATTAACCTACTACTAATAAGCACTTAGTAATAATACCAGTAAACTACATCATTATGACAAGACATGGGTGTTGTCAGAATACCACCCACTGCTTGTAATATTCATACAGGGGAAGGCAACTACATGAATCCCTGAAAAATGTCCTTTGACCTTGTTCCTGAATGTTACCTGCTGCAAAATGATAGAACTAGAAAAATTGAGCAGAATGTATGGTTATATGGAGCTGTGTATGAATCTGTCTGCTGCTTTGCCTACTGGTGAAGTAGTCTCAGGTGGCATTAAAAATCAAAGAATCTCTCTTAGCTTACAGATCTGCAGGATATGAGCAGTGGATGTAGCTCAGATCTGAATTTCCCTGCCTGGATGGAGTGTTGATAATTTTCATTGAGAAGACTTTCAGAATCCATATTTTAAATTCTGTCACCCTTAAAATACTCAGGGTGTAAAGTTAACAGCAAGTGTGTAATTTAAAATGCTTACATTTCTTGAGTATGTGTAGACTCAAATAAAATGGCTAAAGATATAAAAAGAATTAGGTTTACAGGCTATAATCCATTACCCCTAAGAGTCATCTACCATTGCCACCAGCAGTTTATTAGTGTCAGAGAAAACCTGGCATCCCCCATGTCAGGATAAATTCTGCACAGGCTGTTACTCAGTGTAAAAGCAATCATGCCCTTAATCTGCAGACAATAGTAAATGAAGAAAAAAGTCACTGTTTCTTTTCTTGGTCACAATTAAGGGAGAAACAAAGAGGCTACAGAATGTTAACATGGGACTGCAAGGGACACAGCCCACCAGAGGATGCCAAATGTCAAGCATAGCTTTTCTTCTTTTAGGCCTATGAGCTAAAAGACACCACCAGAAATTAAGGACAACTGGTCCAACTGCAAATGAGTTACATTTTTTTGTTCTCTGAGCCTTCATGTTTTCTTTCTATCTTGCTGCCGGACCATTATTTTAGATGCCATCATGACACTAATGATTCATGCTGCAGAAGTGATCTTCACTGTGCTCCCTCTTTCAAGATGTACTTTACAAGTCTTATTTGGTTACCTCCACTCTTTTTTGTCCATTCTGCCTCTGATTAAACTAAATCCTACAGACGCAAAGGACTGATGGATTTTAAATGAGGAAAAAACAAATGCAGTCTCAGAAGATATGATTTTGACACCAGACTCATATCAGTACTCATAAGCTTTACAAGCTTCTATAAGTAAATGCAACTCTTCTATTCGCATAGAAAGGTACAAACTAAAACAAGTCTTTGACTTTGAAGTAGATCTTGTTCACTTCAATAAATCTAGGGGGAAGTTTTGGCATTTTTGCAACCTACTTGTCAGAACACAAGGTATGTGAAGCCATGTAAGCAGAGGTAATAATATGTTCTCTTTCCTATATGCTATTCCTTGAGCTGGAGGAATAAAGGTCTTCAGAAAGAAAATGTGAGGGGCTGTCCTCTGGAAGATTGCTGCTGGAAGGAAACCACCACTTTTTAGGCATTGAGGAGAATGTTACAACCAGTATTTCTCAAAATAAACCTCAATTTTTGATTTTTTTAAAATAAAATTTAGAATAAGTTCATTCTGTTTTGCTTAAATAGCTATCCTGCTTTCAAAACAAAACTGTTCCCACAATGTTTTGCTCACAGGCTCATAGTTTGGCTAAGCTGATGAATGACTATTAGCATACATGAATATTTAAAGGCCCATTATGGTTCTGACTTAGCATATTCCATAGAAGATGATGAGCTTCCTTCCATCACATCATACGTCATTTACAAGATAACACCTTTGTTCTTCACTAGACCTCTCCATGAGTTGATTAAATTTGCCATAATGTGAGAAAGGATTTTTTTTAGTCTGAAAATGATTTTTTTTTCCTAAATATAGTGAATTAGCTTTTTTCCAAATTTATTCTCTCGATTAGTTGAATTTGCAGTAAGGAAATGAAAATCAAAGATTAAATGCATTTGAGCTGCTGTGGAGTATCAGGAAAGAGTTTACATTCTTGTGGTGAAAGTGAACAACCTCTGATTTTTCCCTTTTCTTTTTCAGGAATAATACTGCACGGTTTACAATAAAGAGGATCTGAGAGGTGTAGCAGAGCAGTATCACATTGGTAGAAGTGGTTTTGCTTTTGAAAACATATGGTTGGAATTATGAACATTACCCTGTGAATAAAACTCACAGAACACCACACCTACCTTTGAAGTTTTCTTCTGGAAGTGCATTGGACAAAGCTGTGATAGACATGAAGGCCTTCTGATTGCAGCACACCTGTTCTGAAGAATAGACAATATTTTGTTGATTTAGCAGGGGGGGTCTTTTTGGGGTTTGTTTTGTTTTTTTTCTTTCATTTCAAACTCTAAGAAGGGGCTTTGTGCCAAAAAATCTTGTTTGTTTTTTCAACTGCATCAGTTAGTCTGTGAAAGTCTTGTTTTGGTGGATATAAATACTGAAAGCTGCTGATATATGCATCAAAACTACATTTATGCAACTAAATAATTAATTAACACATTGACTGAGCTAATCTGTACTGTTTACCAACTTTTTTATCTCTTGTTTTAAATATTCAGTGCTGCAGTGCATTAAAGAAATGCTAAATACTAACTAGGTCTGATATCAATTATCATTTTCCAAGAAATAATTGTTGCCTTATTACTCATTTTCGGACATGAAGACAATCAGCTTTATATCTAAACTGCAATCTTTGATTTTATGCTGTTTAAGAATAAACTCTATTCTGAATCATGCCTTTTTAATCCTTCATGTATAAATGAAGCTCAAAAAAATATGATCAATAATCTTCTGATGTTAAATTTATTCACAATGATAAATAACTTTTTCTACTTCTTAGTCTGTTCTGTCAGAATGTGGAAAATAAGTCTGATTTAACCATGAATAATTTGAATTATTTGCATGTTTGGAAAACTATTAAACTCAAGGAAATCGATTCATTTACATGATTCAAAGGAAGCCATATTTGTATGCCTTTTAGAAGCACAAATCATTTCTATTCCAGTACATAAGATTTTGCCATTAAAAACAGCACTAAAAAGTTATCAAAAAGACTCATTTTAGAAGAAAAAAAAGTACTTATAAATTTACTATATTGTAACATGGAAGAAGTCATCGTGTTTTAACTGTGGTACAAAAATAGGTCTAAAATCAGATTGTATTAAGTTAAAGATGCATGAATATGAGTTTGGGGGTTTAATAACTACATTTTGAAACAAAATAGTTACATGCTATAATTATAGTTTTAAAATATTGACTTCCTTCCTTCGAATGTCCGTAAAGGAGAAGTAAACATGTTCAAAAGCTTTTTTAAACATTTTTTTGTCTAATGTTTTCTAATCTGATTATGGGCTCTGCTCTCTAACCTTTCCCATCTTAATCTTTTTATTATAAGAGACTCTTCCAAAACCTTTCAGCCTGAAGTCTTCATTTTGCAGAGCATTATTATGTAATTGTATATGTGTCTATATTGCTGTTTAATATGAAAACACATTTTTCTATCCATATATTTGTTTTTGACATTCTGTACCCTATATTATATTCTTAATCATCATCTTGATACCTTGTATTAACGTTTAAAATGAGCCTAGTACAGCTACCTGAAAAGTAAATTAAGTGCAAAAGGAAAATACATGTAAATTCAGCTAGTTCAAGCTGTGTAAAAGCTTGAAAATACAGGGGCTTTTCAATCATGAGTGTGTTAACAGAAGTGAGAGCCTTCCCTAGTTTCTGTGTTGATGTGCATGCTCTGGTAACATCTCACATCCCACTCTCCGAGGAGGAGCCATCATATTATTTGCCGTAGTCAGGGACCGTGATTCCAGGGTACGTTACGATATGCGTTAGTCAGGAAGTACCACAGCAATCTATATGACTAGCCGGAGCTGTTCAATTTCCTTGTGGCAGAACTTAATGTTCTAACATAAAACCAGCTTTCAAGACAAATTCAGCACTGAATCCCGATGATTTTAGCTTCCCACAGATAGGAAAGCATATGAATCAGTGATGTCTAAAATTAACACTACTGAATACATCGAATTCAGAGCTATCATGCTATATACCATAGTTCACAGTATAAAACAGTATCATAGTATTATTATACTCCAGTATGATAATACACTACACTGTTTGGAGAATAGACAAGACTATAAATTTCTTTAAACCTCTGAAAAAAAATTTCCAAAGAATGAAGAAAAGACTAGAATGTTTTTCCCACATCACAGCTTGTCTCTTACAGGCACCCATTCCCGCCTACAGACCAGCTGTTGAGCTTTTGCCCTTCTGAGATCTAATTAAAACATTTCTTCTCATTTCTAGGAGAGTGACTGCCCTTCTTTACAAGATGGTGGCAGAAATAACAAGTGGGGATGTGCAGAGGCAGGAAGAGGAAGACCCATATTGACTCATTCCTGGGAACTATTAGTGGTACTTATACCAGTATCGTGCTCATTTCATCCTCCAAGTGCCTCTTCAGCAGATTTCCCTTATTAAGTCAACTTTTGTAGGAGGTTTTACAACCAGAGGCTGAGATAAGACATCACTTTACTACCATACTCCCAGCTCTCAGCCTCCTCCTCTGACAGGAATTTCTCTCAACCGCTTCTCCTTGAAACAGTTGGATACCAATACACATATGCTGGGTCAGTGCATCACTAAACATTCCTTCCTTCCCCAAAGCAGAAGCTGTTAACAGATAGGTAAGCAACCAAAAAGCTGAACCAGAGCTACTGTGACATGGTTGTTACCTTTTTAACTCAATTGACCATAAAAAAACGAGCAGGTGCATCGTGAAAAAATAATGACAAGCTGTGTGACCTAAATTAATCTCTGTAGATGTTCAAGTGTGGCTGACTTGCTTTTACAGGATATTTCCTTACATTTCTCTCCAACCTGCTTTGCTAGGACTTCTAACTTTATTGGCTAGGCCTTATGTGAACCCTGTCAGCAAGAGACTGCCCTGACTAAATTATTGTTGTCCAGGGTTGCCAGGAGAAAGGTATGAGACTGAGACGGTGCCAACTGGGATGGGATACAGTCAAAGCAGGGAGCAGGTTGATTCCTGCTCCACTAAGGTGACCTACAGCCAGTGTGCAAACCCAAGCCGTGCTCCAACCCTGGTTGCTTTACAATACACTCAGGAATTTCTTTTAGTGTTTTCTGTTCAAGATTTTGTGGTGATAAAACAGTGAGTGAACAAAAACTGTATAGATCAGGTTTGGGGTAAAGGGAACTTACAGTGCAAAAGTTTAAACCTGTAGGGGAGGAATAGACAGAAGAGAAGAAGGAAAACCAAGCACTGAATACCAGCCAAACTAATGATAAATGCAATTATGTGGGATGCAGAATTCCACAACTATAGAGGTTTGACCATTTAGGACTCCGTTTGTATCTACTACTTTGTGAAAAACTTGGAGATAAAAATTTCTTTTTTTTTTTTTTTTTTTGACTGGATGAGAAATGGGAGTGTTTTTCAAGTCTTGAAAGTTTTAATGGGATGAGAAATGCAAATGTCTGTGCTCACTAATTTGCCTATCACTGGGCCGTTGACATATGAGCACTGTCTTAGAAGATATCATCCTGATACCCTTTAAGGCTGTTCATTTAATTTTAAAGTCATAAAAGCCCTTGGTTTTATCTCCCATCTCAAATGTAAATAGTGCTTTAAAGTCAGAACCAGGCCAATTTGAAACATTTTGTTCTCATAGTCGGAAGGGACTAAATTTAAAAGTTCTAGTGAGCCAACGCCTGCTGCAAATAAAAGAGAGCCCCACCTTCATGCCCCACATTTATTTTTCAGTGCAGATGGGAGACATGATAAATCTCCAGTGGGGTGCTCAACAGTTTCTAGGGGAAAACACACATAAGCAACAGTATTAGAAGAACCCACTATCATGATATGGAAAGAGTAATTCTCTCAATGGATTATTACTAAGGGAAAATCTAAATTTGTAAGCATTTTGACAAAAAGTTCTTTATACCCTGCCTGGTTAAACTGTAGAAGTAAACAGCAAAAATCTGCTTCAGAAGAAAGTGAATATAGAGAAGGAAAAAATCAAGAGCCTATAGAAACGTGCTTGGTTCAGAGACAAAGCTGATGAGATCAGACTTATATTTGTACTTCTCAGAAACGATAAGGGACTGTGAATCATTACATTTCTCTTCTGGCAATGAAATGTACATTTAGTTCCATTGTATGCCCAGAATAAGATTTTCTTGTTTTTCTCCAAGCAAGAGCGAATGTCACATCGAGAGGACTGCCTCCTTATATCATTAACAGGAAGAAATAAATGTATTTTGTTTAAGATATAATTTTAAATGTCACTGTTAAAAACCCCCCAGCTCAATTATTTAAGCTTTTGTGTAATTTTTTTATTTTTTTTTTTTACATATTGTTGTAAACAGGGCTCCTACAGAGTGTCACGTTCCAGGAAAAGACTCGCTGAATAACAAATCCAGCTGCATGCAATCACAATGTTTTATTACCCTTCCAAAGTCTCTCCCTGAAATACTCTCTGCCAATATGTCTGTCAAAAGGACAAAATCTAGTTAACAGGTTTTCCATGATGACTTTCTTCATGCTGATGAGTTAATATTTATTCTTGTATTCCCCATCCATATTCACTCAATTTATCTACCTATGTTCAGGAAACCATATTCCAGTTAACTTTAATACAGGCATGATTGCACAGGCTTCAGTGAAATCTCTAGCAGCACAGCAAAGATTCTGGATACATGCCTAGATTGCTAGTGTATGCTGAAATCAATAGTGAAAATCATTATTGCCACTGTTTTGCATGCTAGTTGTATTTACGCGGACATTGTTATGACATAAAATGAAATATAATAATATGTTTTGATTCACTGTGAATAAAATCTCTGAGTCTTCAAGACAGATAATCAATTCCTTAGACATTAGTAGAGAATCTAGCTCTGACCTCTAGAAATCACAATACTACTACTAATGCAATACTACTACTAGAGTTACTACTAAGAAGCACATGCAGATCTTTAAAATCTCAAAACCAAAATCTTACAAGGAATCAAGAATGGTAATAATGTAAATCCAGTAAGTTTCACATTCTGAGTCCAAGAAAGTCTTTTTTATCTGAACTATCCTTTTCCACCTATAATTTTGCTATGGCCTAATTTTTATAAGATTTGTAAAATCAGGCTTAGAGACAGCTCCTCAGTTAGAGTATATTCACATACTCCCTCTAACTGTAACGGAGTTTTACCATATTTTCAACTCAATCTAAACAAACACAAAATTAGGCACATATTTCACGGTAGTGTTATAAATAGGTAAATATACTGGCTTCATAGGGTCACTCAGAAACTCTTTGCATTGGGCTGTAATTTTGGTTTATAAGAGCTGTTGCAGAGTTTGGCAAGTTAAACGTTACACTTCTGCTCCTGACTTCTAAATCTCATGGCTACCAATACTAAAAACCAATTAAAATAGAAAAATCATCTCTCAGCTACCTACAGAAATGTCTACTTCCACATTTCACTTTGCAATGCCTAGATTTCAACTTGAATGACAATGACATGCTATCTAAAAATCTTTCTCATGCTTTCTAAAAAGCATCATTAGACCTGGCTTAGAATACCTGCTATATATTTGGGCTTCATTCATTCCTGTATGGATGAAACATTCAAATTAGATATTTCATTTAAGTAGATATCGATGACAGCTTTTGTTCCCCCTCATAACAAGTGTTTATATTTCATTGGAAAATCAAGTGATGAAAATACTTAAAAATTTGAAAACAGACATTTTTATACAGAAAGACTGTGACAGCTTTTACCCCAGACTGATAGCACAAGTGGTTCACATGCTTTCTGTTATTGCCATCCCCCATATGACAGATTCCCTGGCTAGAATACATTTTCCCGTAATGTGCTCTTGCTTCCTGCTCCTGGGACTTCTATCTTTAGTGAATCATTCAAGGCTGAGTCTGACTGGGGAATGTAACCAGAAGGAGAAAGTAGTGATAGCAGGAAATTACACTATAACTTCTATGACAGAAACATTTCTAAATGGAATTACCTATTTTCAGTGAGTTCACACTAAGTGTAGTTCTCCAATTTTTTAATTGAAACTTTCTGTGAAAGTGTGTCTGTTTTTAAGAAAAATACATTTTATCAAAGCTCAACTTCCACCAGGAAAATGTGGGGTTTGGTTGTTTTGTTTTGGTTTTTGACTAAAAAGTGTAGATGCAGCTTTCAAACAGAAAACAAGGCAGAATTTCATTGAAAGCTGATGAATTTACAGAGGCAGAACAAGCATAAACCACTCTTTTTTACCTGAATCCTCTTTCCATGGCAACTTATTTTCAATACATTCTACATCCTCAGGTGTGTTTCCACAAATCCTAAAGGGCATGAAATGTCTTCTTTAGCTTCTTCACTGTTCTGAGAGAGATAGGACCTTACAGGTTTTTTATGGTCATAGCTTTCAAGTAATAGGAATTCACAAAGAAAAAAGACTCCCAAATTTATTTTAAAAGGCCTGCAACAGATATTTCATGTCAATGCTTTCTACTTTCACAAAAAAAAAAGGGGGGGGGGGCAAAAAACCCCCCAAACAACCAACCAACAAAAAAAAACCAAAAAAACACCCCACATTATAAAATGAACTTTGAAAGAATTCAAGGAAGGCATTCTTGGAGTCAAACTGTATGCTTTTCAGTGTTCTATTTATATAAGAAAACTATTAAGAACATATTTTCACACTATTTTGTCATTAATTTTGATAATATGAAAATATCAAATCATTAATTTTAAGCCGATATCATGGAATTCACACTTATTCAAGTGAGAAGTTCAAAAAAAGTATTATTACCCTGCTCTTCTAACTGCAGCTCTTACCACTTTGCTGCTTATTCCTCTGACTCTTATATATACTGAATTTGAAAATTCTCTAGGAGTTAGTGCAATACAAGCATTTTTTACAGAGTAGTGCAAAAGGTGGTCTACAACACATTCCTGGATCTACTTCAAGAGCATTTGTGTCCATAAAAAAGTCTGTTAATCTCGGTGGTTTTTGTATGCGGCTCTACAAAAGGTATGGTATTGTAGATAGTGTTAGCCCAAAAGTAATGGGGGGAAAAAAAGCTTATTTTAATAAAATTCATGTACCCATAAGCTTTGTAAATATATTCTTTTTATTTCAGGATAGGAAGTTTGTTGATTGTATCTGAAAGTGAAAAATCTTTCGAAAGTATCTTCCTCTATAGATTAAGAACCCAAAGATTCCAAAGTGATTTCCCACATACACACTGCTTTCCCTGTTAGCCTTTTAGTCTTTAAATGTATTTAAAATAATAATAATTTTACTTCCAGAACTTTCTAGTCTTGGACAACTGTCAGATCTTCCTTTCCACTCACTGCTGGACATCTCTATCATATTTTAATCATGTCTCAAAAGGGCTTTTTAAACATATGTTTTCAGCTGTCTTCTTTAATCCTTTCAGTTTTGTCAAGTACGTCGTTTGTTTGTTGACAGAGTATTAAGGTTGCATAGAAAAGCTTGTTGTGAGAACATCAAGGAAAATTAAAGTATATAATGAAATATACAAAGAATCATGTACGATTATAAAGCTCACAAAAATATATTAGGAAAAGTTGAGCAGTATAGGTCTCTTTGTAAGGAAGTCAAACAATACATTGTTGACATAGATAAGAATGAATTTGCCTTTTTTCTTTTTTAGATTATCTAACTTATTTTGAGATTCTGCAAAAGTTTAATAATAGCCATACATAGCATAGTTAAAATGTACAATAGAAACAGCTCAAATCAGAAAAAATGTTACTTAATGTTTAGAGTTGTCAGAAAGACAAAAATTATACTGCAGGATTCCAGCAGTCCTTGGCAGAGCACTCTCACCCTTTAGCAGATATCTTCAGGAATCCCTGGAGGAAACAAAAAACCTCAAAGATTCCTAATGGGCAAACAAAATAACTACCTTTTAAAGAGTATAAAATGAGCGATCTAGGTATTTATAGGTCAGGTAGACTAGCTTCAGTATCAAAAGGGCTCTTGCAAAAAATCGTGCAAAATTAAACTTGTAGCTATTGAAATATTCTTGTTGATAAAGTGAGAATGCTAACTGACAAGTTATTATGCGAATTCCATGTATTTTTCTTCTTTAGCCTGAGTTTTAGACCACTGGATAGAAGACAAGTAGATTACACCACAGATGTTGCTTTGAGTGAGGTTTCATTGGGTCCCAAACAGTAAGAAAAACAGAGAACTGTGATCTGGATGCCGTGATTTTGTGAGGTAGATACTAACAAAAATATAATATTTAAAGACCAGCCAAAGACTTCAGCTGAACTGCAGGACCCTATCAATGGCATTCCATAACCTACGTCTGGAGAGCACACCGGGGAAATGCAGTCTTGAGCTCCAGAATTTAGGTCCCCAAAGTTGCCATAACAAGAGTTGGCTTGAGCACACTCTGGGCCACCTCTTCCCTCAGATATTGCCTGATATTGCTTTCACAGAAGTCACAGAGCAAGAGAATTGAAAGCCAAGAATACAAAAGAGGGGAAATCGTGTAGGTACAACTACCACAGAATGCACCTCAGCTTGGACTGGATCACAGATGGAATATGAGTCACTGGTGTAATGCAGTTATTCAAAACTAGCAAGCATGTTACATGTAAGACGTGACAAGTCCTCAGAACTAGTTTCACTTTGATGGGAGTACATATGTCTGGCATTGGAGTCCATTCCTTAAAAACTGCAGGAAAGGCAGGAGTCAGAAAAAGTATAATAGATAAAACAAAGCATGTATAGGTTGTAATTACGTGTGACTTGGAAAACCGACCAGAAGACATGAACACATAAGTCTCTGAAAAAAAAAAGCTGATGGATTATTCCATCTGTGTATTCCTTATGGTCAGGATGAGCTGTACCAACTTATTTAGCAGAAAACCTGATTTAGAAGAAGTATTAATAAAATTATTAAAAATTCTTCTAACTTAAGGCTGGTTAAAGCACTTTAGCAAACTGCATCAGAAGGTTAGCAAATTCCAATAAAACATGATTTTCAGGAACTAATTAAGCAAATATTTTGAAGGGCATCATGTGTAGTATACATTTAATTCTGCCTCACAATATAGGATGAACTGCAGTGCCTCTTGTAGCTCTCCCTAGTCCTACATTTTTATTGCTATATATAAAGAAAGAGCTTCAACATCAAACTGTTTTCACAAGGTACAAAATAATGACCTGAATGTCAAATTACTTACGTTGATTCATGCTAATGTAATCAGCTAGGTAACTGGTGTTGCTCCTGATAAGACATAACATGGGCAGGAAAAAGAGCATGATTTTGGCTTGGGTTTGACACTAATTTAAATGCAAAATATATACTCTCTTCAATATTACGATTATTTATTCTGCTCTCTCTTAGTAGGTAAACACTGAACTTCTTGGAGATCTGAGGAATATTTGTATTCCTTATTCATAGTACTCAGATTGAAAAGAGGATCACACCTAATTTCATAATAAAAAATGAAATAACCATTGCAGTGATTTAGGACTTCTTCTGTTTGCCCTTTTTTCCCCCGCTGTTTTGTAAACAGCAGAGGGGAACACAAGAGCAGCGAAGAATTTGACATTCAGCTTTCTTCTACCTTCAGTCCTTTCACAGACCAAACAAAATGAAGACTGAATGACAATCTTTTGTTGATATGCGACATAACTTGCTTCTGGTTTTGTTTCTAGGCTGTGTTGTGTTTTGTTGTTGTTGTTGTTGTTGTGGTTTAGGGTTTTTTGGGGTTTTTTTGTTTGGATTTGGTTTGGGTTTTTTTAATGTGTCTTTTTTCATTCTGAACCAGCCCAGGCTCTAAATAGTATCCATCATAATCACATAACCACACACAAGTTTCAGGCACCCTTGAGAAACAGTAACTCTCGAGGTGCTCTGTGACTCAGCAAACACATTAAAATATTACAATTCTCCTTTTCCTTAACCTCTTTTAGGGTGTCTCATGGCTACCACTATTATCATGTCCACCCTCAGATTCAGGAGTGTCCTACCTAATACTTTTTAGAGATGATGTGCCAGCTGGGTGGTAGACTTCTTAAGTTCTGAAAATTGTTTCTTTAATATTATTTCCTAAATGGGTAACTGCATCCTCTTTTCTAGTGGTTTCTGGAATATGCAGATGCCATTTTTGTGGGCTAACAGGTTATTTTCTTATGGCACAAGGTTTCTATGAATGGAGCAGTGTGCCCCTGTCTTTTCTACAGTCTTTATCAAATATTTTCTCACTCTTAGAGAGCTCTGCTTGGCAGTCTGTATTTCTAATTGACAATTCCTTCAGCACTGCAGACTTCTCAATAGAAAATTCCTGAATAAAATATTTTTTTTAAATAATTATATTTAGCAAAGCATTAGATTTCTAAGTCATTATCTGTGATATCGGGATATACTTTTATTACCAATTCAAATATATATTTCTATCATCTGGCTGTAAAGCTAGGAATAGAATGTTTAACGTTATCCACTAAAGGCAGTAAGATGAAGTCATAATAATTACTACCAGCATAGTAAGAACTTTTCTGTTAGTAAGTGACAGGATATAACAAGGTGTGCTTTGTTGATCTGTATTAAGTTCATTGACTTGCCAATAATTACTGAAAGAATTCAGGTGGGTTTTTTACTTTTCTGTATATAAGTTATTGAAATTTTTTTGTTTCCTTTCTCTGTGCTCATGCTGGCTCCTAACTATAACCTTCCAATGTGATTTAAATAATTCACAAAAGATGACACCTGCTGATGCCAGGGGAGGATATGCCGGGGAGGCATTGTGGTTTCCATTGGAAACCTTACAAAGCTCTGTAGTTTTACATGGGAACATAACACATCACCTGATGTTTTCTTTTGAGCATTAAGAGTTTTATGAAGCCAGAACTCCCAGTAAGCCTGAGGAACAAAAGAAAAATCTTACATGAATTTAGCAAGCCACTTGATGATTGTCACACAACTTTGTTAATGACTACCGAAGTTCTCAAAACTTTGTGTTGGAACCAATTTTTGCCAGTTCACATGTATTTTCCATTTGCTTCATTAGCACTGAAAAGAGGAGGGTGGAATTGCAGTTACCATCTTTGGGGCTGCACATGTGCTCTGTCTTTTTTCCTTTGGACAGGGTCCTACTTCTCCTTCAGAAATTCAGATGAGAAAATGTGGAGATGATTTTTATTCCAGGGAATCTTGGTCACTGGCTTCTGCATTTTCCCTTACTAGCAAAGACTTATATTTTGAAAATATTAGTACCCTACCCTCTGACCATCATATGTATTCTCTATCTTTGGAACTGTGCAGCTATACTGCAACTTCGGAAAACTTTACAGTGGGGTGAATAAAACAGCCTTTGCCTTCACCATTACCTCAGCTGTGGAGCACCATCAGTGGTTCCTGGGTTGTTGCAATTTTTTGCTGGGTGACTCATAATTACCTTCACCAGTACAGATTTAGGTTTTTCTAATATGGCCACGCAATTTATTTCATCTTGCAATAGGCAAGCTCCACAGCTCATCGACTGCTTTGGTGCATCAGAGATCCGGAAAGGACCCTTACATCTGTAACTGACCACACGCTAATCTGAAGATCGATTCCTGCTGTTCCATGGAAAGAAAGCACCCTTGGAAAAAAACACAGATGCAGGATGTACTGCTATAAAAACTCCCATCAGTGGAATTGTTCGTACCAATGGGATGATAAATCTGATTCTTGGTGGGGAATTTTGTTGGATAATTTCATTTTGCATGCCACAAATATCTCTGAGATTCAGCTGAATGTGAGATTCTTCTTGCCTTACTCAGTTGCATATAACTGTTATGTTCTGTTTAATGACTACTCCTCTGTCCTATTTTTAATACAGACATCTGTATTTTGTTGGCAAGAAATGTTTTTTCTCAGTGAATTCTTGTTCAGAAGCATGAATTCCACTAACATGTGAAAGCGTTAATTTTTTTATGGAAGATGAAATAGAGTATTGTATTGTTTTGGTTTCAGTTTGTTTACCCTTGTAAATGAAGGATTTTTTATTCATCAACTAAAATTGTTGTATTTTACTCTGGAATTTTTAACCAAATATAAATCAAAAATGAAGTTAAGTAATGTTTATTATTTAAATAATTAGAAAGAAAGGTGATAAGCAACTGCTTTCAAAAGGAAAAATGCAAATCATACTTAAGAAATGAATGTGTTTTCCTTCATTTATAATTTCCATTTTTCTTTTAGGCATAAAGGGCCAGAAGGCCAAAAAGCAGCTACAGTCATAGATGTTGTAAGATCTTTTACTTTTCTCCCTTCAATGAGGTACTGAACCAGAAATCAGTTTCTGCAGAGATCCTTGCCCTTGGCAATAGCAAAACATGTAGTCCCAATATTCTGCAAGATATGATGCATTTCCAGAATTCTTCAGCAAAAGAGCTATGGAGACTATTTAAATATGATCTTCACCAGCAGTATTCCGAGCTATACTTCACTGTAGCACTCTACCTGCACCAGAATGAAAAGCACTGTGGTTTGCAACAGCTTAGAAACAGTCATCACGCTGGTGTAACTCATTCGTGGATTGACTGTAAAAATACATTCATTAGAAAACAAACTGATCCCCAAAGGGCAGGCCAGTCACATGTATCCAGTATTGCACAAGGTACTTTGGAAGAACACTAAAACTCTGGGAAGAAGTTACCTAGAGAGAAGTCACATTCACTCAGATGTTCCCTTCAGGTTTGGTTCATGGTCTTTAAAGGTTTCATTCTAAATATATAGGGAGCTATAGAGATTTGTCTAGTGTTCAATCTTAATATTTTGGATGCAGCTGTGGTTTGATAAATCATGGTGCTGTCTCACAACTGCACAAGGGTTTATGAATGACCATTTGCATGTAGAAGTCTTTGAACAAGCGGATAACTGTCTTTGAATATGTCTCTTAAAACACAGCACCTGGATCTTATCTCAGCTTCTGTAGTTAACAGTCTTTCGTACCTGGAGTCTCCTCTCATTGCTACCAGTGCTCCAAATTTTCACCACTAGAAAGTTTTGAAAAGCTGACTATTAGAAGGAAATAGAACTCACTTTTGCAATTCTACAAAACTACAAACTATTTCACTTCAAAAAATTGACCAGAAAACAAAATAAATTTAATTCCTGATAGCATCCCAGCTATAATATTTAGAATCTTTTCACAGTACTGATAGCTCCTCCATCCTTGAGCAAGGTGCCTCCCTGTCCATGTGAGTGAGAACTTATTTTCATTTCATTAAAAACCACAACCTTTTAAAAATAATTTTAAAAAGTTTCATTGTTTTGTTAAACGAAACTTCAACCAAACACTGACCAGGAACTGTAAAGTTTTTATCCATTCTTGGTTTTATATGCTGTCATTGGGTAATTTTTTTCTTTTTCTCAATATGTTATTTGCTGTAGTTTATACTGTTTCCCTGAAACAGCCTCAGGACTGATATTGTCTGCCAGACAGCCCTGTTTTGTTCCATGCAATTTGCCTGGGGCTGGATGATGATGACTGATTCTTTCCAAGTTTCTGTCACAATGTTTGTTCTCTGATTGTGCTGAATCAAATAAATTATTAAGAGCTACTGGATTATGTTCTTACAACATTTGTCCTTACCTCTATGTAGAGCAAATAACATCGTATATTTGTAGTTAGAAGGTCTTGCATCAACTTTCTCATTGTCCTCTCTAAGGCTATTATTTCATCCAGTTGCTGACATGCTGACTTCTTCACAGTTTCTCAGTTTATTTCATCTTCTTGTCTTTCATTGCTATTTTTAAACTGGCATTTCTCTCTAAATTCAGAGATGATGAAACCAGAGGGTCTACAGGGGAGCACAGGGCTTCTGTGGAGGTCCTGGGGAGTCTGCATGCTTGTGGCAGGAGCACCAGGCTGATCCCTGCTTCCTGGCTGCTCTGCTTTCACATGCTGTGAGCTCCATGGGGCCACTCAAGACAGCTCTGCACTCTAGCTCTGACAGCTAGGCAATGATTGTCAGAAGCATAAGAAGCCCTTAGTTTTCATGTTTAGAGCTTTAGTTATTCTCTGACAAATAGTTACACCTCTTCATGAATGACAGGTGTAATGACTGGTATCGCTGTACTGAACAAACGGCTCTCCATCACTCCTTGACACCAGCTGTATTGTGATGGAATTTTTTAACACAAAACGCATGCCCCACAGCTCTGTAGCTTTAGGTAGCACCAGCACAGTACACTCATAAGTCTCAGTTCACCCTGACACTTACCTGCCTCCACACATGTGCACAACTCTCCTACCCATACACTTACACAGTCAACATTGCCACTCTCAAATTTCAAAAAGAAGAAAAAAGGGGTTATTTTTTCACTGAGGGAAAGAACGAAACTCTCTTATTTTAAGCGGGGATATTGACTTATTGTTTATTTAAGTACAGGAACATGAAGGTTGGCAATTGTTATTTGTGTCTTTGGTTCCGTGTGCTTACTTTTTCTCAAATCAAGTATGTAAGGGAGACAGAAATAATAAGGAAAGAGTGAAAAGAATGTATGTAACAATGGAAAATAATTAGAAAAATAAATAGTTTCCTCTCTTACAAAGCTAAAATGAATCTGGTAACTTTATAAAGAATTAATAATTTAACACAATTCTGTGTAAATACACACAATAACCCACTAAATAATGTATGAGCAACACATAAAGTCTGATCTGAATTACTTTAATGTTGAAATAATTAAAAAATAAAGCAAAGATTTTAAATGTATAAAATTTGAACATCAGGCTACACGAAGTAGGATATAAAAGCACAGTTAATTATAGATAAAATTGTGCTTTAAAATTTTTGTAATTACTTTCGTGTGGATAAAGATTACTTATGCAAAAATAGATCCACACAAATATCTCACAGTGGATACTGGTGACTCCAATGAAATAAATAAAGTTTATTGTTGGGTCTTTAAAGTATTATAACATCTATTTTCAAGAAAGTGAGGCATTTCCATGGCTTTATTTTTTAGCATATTTGCCAAGTGACTAGTGGAATTATCCCCATGGAAATAAAAAAAAAATCTATTAGGAAAAAACTCAACCAATATAGTCGCTCTGCTACACTCTGCTTCAAGGAATTTCAGTGATAATGAAGTCCAAAAATGAACAGAGAAAATGAGTGTCAGTAAATATACACTGTAGAACACATAAACATTGTTATTATAGCCAAACCATGCTCATTCATGCCCAGGAAGTTCATTTATTCATCTCATATTGGTGTAATAGATGAACACATATATAGTCTCCTTACAATAGGCACTTTCCTGTGAAGAATGCAAAATCAAATGTGTAAGTAAGTAAGAGAAGGGTGGGTAAACCAGGGGGGGGGTGGGTGGGGGAGCGGTATTTTTGAGGGAGTTTTGATGGGTTTTTTTTGGTTGGGGGGGTTTTCTGTTTGATTTGTTTTGTTGTTTTTTTTTTTTATTGGGCGGGGGGTGTTGATTGGTTGGTTGGTTGGTGTTGTTTGTTTAACAGATAACTAGAGGGTGTGGAAAGAAAACCCTAAACTGTGGGGGTAGTTAAAGTCCAGTGTTCAAGCTCATTTCTTGACTTTCTTTATTTAGTATATTTTGCTCCATGTTTATATGGTTTTAAAAACAGTAGAAAGAAAAGACATAGTAGCTTTTTTACCTCTTAAGCTCTGGCTATTTTTGCAGTGTCAGAAAACTTAGCTCTTCACTGCACTCCTGGGCCTCCGTCCACATATTTTACATATAGCATTAAAGTTATTTTATGTTGGAGTTTCTTTCCTGCATGTTCCTTTCACAGCGAAACACAGCATGGCAGAGCAGGAGTGGCAGCATCTGCCCAGGCTCCTTCACCTCCTTGCCAGCGCTGTCCCAGCAAGATCTGGGAGGTGGGTCTCCAAGCACCCACCCACGACTTCACGTCACACCTCTCGGCATTCATTTTGCCCCTCTGTTTCTTGTCATAAAGAGTAGTGCTGTGGCACAGCCCTCAGAATAATCTGCATGCTTTGAATAGGAGACGGACGGATGGGGGGGGAAAATAGAAAAAAATTCTCCAAAACTAAACCCCAAACATGTAAAATCCAATCACAACAGTTTAGGTTTGCCAGTAAATGCACAAATTCTGTGATCGTGTCCTCTATTTAAAAATAGAGATGCGCTCTGTATATCACTAATGACATAAGATGAAACCTTACCAAACTCTATTGTAAAAATAAAACTATTTGTGAACAAGACAGTTATAAATAGTTTAATGTCACTCATGTCTTCAAGCAGATTGTGTACCAGCCTGGGAAACACATTTGTTAGTATCTGGGTCTTTCTAAATCATGTGTTGGAGGTTCCCTAATGAAGATTAATGACAAAGAGAAAGAAAGTAGAAAAACAACAAGCATATTCATTTATAGCTTTAACTAGAATATTCCATGTGAGACATCAAGACATTGGAGAAAATGCTGTAACTGAAACACTGTCTCTTTATTATGTAGAGTCATTAATCACAGGAAGAAAGACTATATATTTTTTCTTCAGCTTCTGTCACTTTCTAAGATGGATTTATATTTTATTAGACACATGATTTTACAGGCAATAGACTGAAAATTGCCAGTCATATCCTGCTATCACAGAAGATTTACTTCTCACATGAAACTGGCAAGGTGCAGCAGATGGTGGCTGAGACCATTTTTTGCCAAGAAATAAAAAAAAAAAAAACCCACAAAAAAACCCAACTAAAAATCCATGTACAGTATAGGGTTAACTTTCCATGCAAGGCAATTCTGGATTAAGCTGACTTCCTCCAAACCTTCACGTGAGCTTCAGTAGCTTTGAAAAACATTTCTGAAAATGAATGTGAAAGAATACTTTAAAGCAACATGTCAAACAAAGGAGCAAAACTAAAGAGTATTTTTGGAGCATACCTGGGAAGGTCTGCTGAGTTTGACTTTCAAAATTACTGGTTCTGCTCCTGGTGAAAAATTTCCTCATCTAAACAGCTTTTAATCTCTCAGTATAAGTCATATAAATTGTGAGAGTGGATATGACTGCAAAGAAAAAGTATCTTATTCCTCAAAAGAAAATAGTTCTTCATATAATGTTTGAATCCAGAACTTAAAAACCAGAGTAGTTCAGGCATGTGCCTATGATTTAGTGCTCCTAACGGGGTTATTAATGAAACATTTTGGGCTTCTAAAATAGTTTTTTTCTATCCTTTTTCTCATAGGGAAACAACTACGGGACAGCATGCACTGTCCACAGTGTATTAGGGTTAACACTCAGAAGAGAGAAAAATAAGGAAATTTGGATGAATTGCATACGTAGGAGATGTAAATATGGTATTTCTCTGCTATAGCTGGTAGGAGGGTGTAGCTTGGGTGGTGGTCTGTGTGGGAGTCCCATGTTAAGGAGGCAGTTGAGAACTGGCTGGGGATGCAGGGGAGGGAGGAAGGGAGGGAGCAACCCAACCTGCAGGTCCCTGTGCCCATGCCTGCCCTCAGGGCCCCCGAAAGGACAGATGCTTGCTGCCTGCTAGGCTGGTGGCTGTGGATGGAGAAGCCTACCCTGCTGAGCTGGCATGGCATCTGTGAGTACACGCTGCCTTACAGAAATCCAGAGAGGTTTAGAAAGGGGGTTGGAAATTGATTCAGACACATCCAGCTGTTTGACTGTCACTTCCCGGTGCTTGGTTGATCAGCAATGTTCTATAAAGGTTCAAGGCAGTAGACTTACTACTATCTGTGCCACTAAGCTGATGCAGAGCCAGTCTGAACATAAAGAGATGAAGGAAACCTTACTAGGTCAGGTTGCCTGCATATAAATGCAAGAAATATGGGTTAAACCCAAAAAAACCTCAAGAAATACAAGTCAATACTTCAACAGGCTTATATTAATAGAAGTGTACAACTTGGTCAGATAGCAACATATAGAATATTTATATAGAATATAGAATATTTATTTGGATAGAAGTGGTCACTAGTATAGATAAATGACTCAAAATACTTGCCGTGGGCATTTTAAAGAGAATGAAAGTGAGAAGAAATATGAAACCAGTTATTAAGTATGTACCTATGGGCTGCAAAGATGAATTGATTAAGCTCTTTCTACTGGGCCTGGAAGAAGTGGTTTATTTATTGAACACATATAAACTTTTCCTTTCAAGGTTAAGTAAGGCTATCCACCTAAGCAAGGCCACTAAATTGTTGTTTTCAGGTAAGATGACACATCATACTGAGTCCCTATTAGCCCTTACCTACTATCGCTCCTAACCTCTCGTCAGGCTTTTGTCACCTACATTAGCTCTTCTTCCTTTCTTTCTCCTTAGGCTCATGATTCCCACAAAAATCAGTTCATTAACAGGTCAATTAAGTTTATACAATGGTTTGTGCAATTACAGGAGAATGAATTAGTCTAGACTTGACAAGAAGCTTTTTACCAACATCTGCCAGACCAGTGGTAGCCAGTTCTGCTTTAGGATGCATTAGGTTCCCCAACACGACACTTCTATCAGCTCCAGAAATCTCCTCTCCAGTGAAGCACTGCAGTCACCAACACTGGTATGTGCTTCAAGACTTTCAGAGGTCCTAACACAGAGTCTGAGACTGAGCATCCTACCATTTTTACAGTCTTTTCCAACCAGTATAATTGTCGAGTAACTTTGTTTTTCCTTTTAAGACCCTGCCTGATGAAGCTGAAAACAACTCTGAGTGCATCTCTCAGCTTCTGCAGCATTGCTGTGCCTCTTGGGGGTATTGCACACCTCCTGGCTCCAGCAGCCCTCGCCTGTGGTTGAAAAACAGTGGTGAAGCAAGTGTGTCTCCCACATCAGGAAAATAATTAAGGAAGCTTTTTCATCACTGTGGTCTTGTTTCTTGTCTAATACTACAGATCAAAACCAGTGCTACCCGGTACCAGTGGTATCTTTTCATGGGGCAGAGACAATGGAATTACAAAGAACTGGGAAACATAAGGCTGTTCTCCGTTAAAGGGATTTCTACCGCATTCCCCTTCTCAGCTTTCTCCAAAAGCCAAGGATAACCTAACCATACAGTCTATGCTCTTCACAAAGTTTGTATTGAAAGATAATGGCATTATGTCTTCCTTTTTACTCTACACAGGTTATTACTTTTCACTAACAGTGATTTATTAAGACTAATCATGCAGAAGGTTACTATTAAAAGATTTATTGCCTCTAAATTAAATAAATTAATTTCATGAGTCATCAGACCTCAGCAGTTTTCCCAGATAGAAACAAGACATGAAAGTGTCATTATAATTATTTTTTTAATATCACTTTTACATTTAAAATTTTAGATTGTTGATACTGACTTTTTTGACAACCGTTGTTTAGGAGACAAAACATGAGAAATATTCTTTATTCATGTGTGAAGTATGAAAGCATAGAAATGACAGATGAAATGGTTCTTAAATTATGAAGTCATTTAACATTAAAATTAAATGATGACAAATACAAATATTTTAGCAGAGGGAAAGGTCTCTATAGACATAAAATTGCTACAGAAGTCACTCCAAGGAAAAAAATGATCTAACAGTCACAGGATCTCAGTGATTAGAATTATTTTTTTTTTCAAGCAATCTCATTAGTTTTGGGAAACTATTCATAAATTTTAACATGCATAATAAACCTAAAAATTCTGGAAAATCTTGACAGTCACTTGCACAAATGATACAATTACACAGAGAAGTATTTCCACCCACAAAATTATCTGAGAAAATGGAAAAAAAAAGGATTTCTAGCAAGTCTAATACTATATTATGTATTTAGGCAAATCTTTGGGTAGCAGTGGTAAAAATAAGCAGTATAATCTCAGTCAAAATGCTAGCATTAGATTATATTTTTTAATGAATATGTTGTCAACCAAGCCCCAGAATGCAGTTATTGATAAAGATTTTTGGATTTTTAAATTTGAGTCTTTTTTACCATTTCTCTAAGTTATTTTCAGTTAAGTCCTACTGGAAAAAAAAATCAGCATTAGCTTTTATAAGTCATTATTATCATTAGTGTTGTGCTGGTTTACACAAACAGGCTATTCTATTGCAAGCAGAATTCTAATGTCACTAAATACACTTACTTATTACCATTCTTTTACAGCAACATGTATAACTTCAATAGCATTGCAAATAGTCTTTAAGCTCTACTTCATATTATCTGACCAGCTGTTTCAAATATTCTCTCCCTTAGAGAACCATCATGAGTAAAGTTAAATGACTATTGGAAATACATCCTCATGATCTCTCATTCAGATATTAAAAATGTATTTACATTAACTGCAGCTTCTCGTGCAGGCTTATCTGCATGATCATTCTTGTTATTGAATTCATTGTATTTTCAAAATCTAAGTACTCAAGACTGATCCGGAATGAACTGGAGTTATTGTAGAGAAACATTAACAAACTGATTTTGAAGAAACAATTAATTTCAAAGAGATGAAATAGCTATTTCAATATTTTTCTCAGTTCTGCCTCTGGTATCTGATTAACAGTGCTTGTGACATTTAGAAAATGAAAGTAATCGGCTTATCAGGCAAAGCAGATCTTAACTTAAAGGATGCAGCTGAGATGATATAACTCAGTTTGCCTCATACACTTCTGGACATGATGTTTGTAATTTCCTCCTTCAGAGTCGCAATATTGCTTACGTGTCCTTTCCCAGCAGGCCATGCTCAGTTGTGTTTCTGTGAGCTGTGAGGATGAGATTCACTGCAGATGTTTACATGAAGGCTAAGTGCTGATGGGTTCTGTCTTTGCAGTGACTGAGGAGAAAATAGCATTTCTGTGGCAAGATGCACCCCATCTACGAAACCTTTTTGCCTGAGCATTTTGTCTACATCAACATCAGTGTGGCTCATATGTAAGAAAGTATCTCGTACTTGTACTGCAGCTGTTTAACATCTGGTGACGTGGATCTTACCGGAGTTCTTAGGACCTGCACAGAAAGTAGGAACCCATGGAAGCAGGATCGGAGCACTACATTAAGTGCTGAACTATCCTGACATACAGAGGCTTCAGGGTCTCCAGGAGATGACAGTCTATGACAGATCTCTACTTTCTTGATCCCCCACAGTGGTCCCAGCACAGCACTGATGGAAAAGAAACTACTCTGTAAATCAATCACCCTGCTCACAGCAAGGGCAGCAGTGACCAGAGACAGGGGACAGACAGAATAAAGCTGCTTTCCCTCGTTCCCATGGAGTCGGTGATAAGCGACTAAAGCTCCCTGCACAAAGACATACCTGCACAAAATGCTCAGAGATGACATGCTGTACCAGACTTTCACCAAATAAATCAAACAAACAGCTCTGTGTAAAACTGTACTATATTTTTCTAAGTACAGTGCAGGAAAAGATACTGAACTGACATAAAATCTTGGCCAGTTTCCTTCAGTGAAAAGTACATACACACACATACACACAAATACAGGATGCACATTTTTCAGTAAGATTAAACCTGACTTATTATTTGACTTAGAATTTAGCATGAAATTCCACAAAGCATGTGAGAAAAGAAATAAAAGAAAGAGAAGGGTAAAATTAATTCTTTGTGTGAGCCTCTTTCATGCCTCATGCAGATGCACGCAAGGCTCTGCACCTTGCAGGTCTGTGCGATGACTGCAAATTGTCTCCACAGCACCATCCAGCGGCCTTTGCTTGGCTGTGAAACACCGCGGAAAACCTGCGCCTAGAAACCACACACCTCAGGGCTGAAGTGACCAGCAATTTAGCCATATTCTCGGCGTGCTTGTTCTTCTCTCTGCCCTGCCCAGCTTCTGCCACTTCTCTTCAGCTAATAGTTATGGGCACAACACACTGGAGTAACTGGGGAATACAGTGGTATCTATTTATTTTAGGACAAATAGAAGCTCAATCTCTCAGAATTAATCATTAAGCAATGTTCTGGAAATGTATGCAACAAATTACCTTGCATTTCTGTTACACATAATCAAATGTGAAGTAAATTTCTGTCAACGTTTAACATCACTTGGAGAATGTAATACCAAAAATGTAGCTAAAGACTGCATTAAGTACTTTGAAATCCAGGAAGCCAATTTTGTAGTGTTCTGTCACACAGACAAAAGAAAAGAAAAAATCAGAAAGCTACCAGAGCACTCTAAAATGAAAATAATAAAAACATGAGTCAATTCTCCTTATTTCTGCCTAGCTATATAAAATCATAAAAGGTACAGCAAAAGAAATTGTTTTCAATGTTAAAGGAAACCAACTTCAATCTTGGAATATCCTTTGATATCCTCTGCTTCTCTTAGTGCCATCAATATGAGCTGCCATAAAAAATATATATGGCAATTATTCTTAGCTATTAATGAGTCTCAGCAGCAAGTCTTGTTACAAGCAATCCTTTTCATAGACAGATAATCCTCTTTCAGAACTTTACATTCATGAAAACCATTTAAAATAATTAACTATTTTAATCCAAAATGCAGAATCAGTGCAGCATCCGTTCTAGGCAAATCTCCTATTGTAACTGTTGTTGCTACTTACAGGTCCTTTAATGGTTTTACCGGTATTTATGATATGTTCCCAGATACTGAGCACACAGTCATAATGGAGCAATAGAGAAAGGGGATTGCCATTTCATAAGTTAGAAAATTGAGTCTTGGGAACAGCCCACAAGAGGTATTTACAAGGCAGGAAGAGAACTGATGGCTCAAGACAGAATACCTTCCATCCCCTACTTGTTCTAATATCTGTCTGCAAAATAAGTGAATTTTATATGCTCTGAGGTTCTACACACTTTCAACGAAAACCCCTGCCAAGCTGAACTGTTGTCATTCTGTAGTTTTAGGAACCTGATAATTAATATCCTGTAAAAGCCATACATTTTTAAAAACTTCTCCCTTTCTTACATATTAAAAGAATTACTGATGTATTCGTCTGGTGGAGGGAGAAGGAAAAGAATTATATTTTTTAAAAAGCTTGGGTAATTAATCTGTGATTTGAAATTAAAACAGAATTCCAAATACAGGTTAAGGAAAAGATACATAGGCTTTATCAAAATGTTAGTTAAAAAAAATACGGAAGTGATAAAACTGCCAAAAAGCACCTTTAGGACAGGATTGGGTTGCGTGGTGCCATTTTAGGCTCTGTGGAGCTCCTGGACACTGGAAAATCTCACCTGTTCCTCTGGGTGGGTTTGGACCTGCTGTAGGCTGGGGTTACACCTGCTGGCCTACATGAGCCTTTGGGGCACACTAAGGAATCTAAAAGGGTGTCTATGGTTAGGAAGTTGAATTCCTTGTTTAAAGTACTACTGCCTCAAATCACAATGGACACAAGCCAAAGTCCTCTGCTTGAATGCGTTGGTACCTTCCTGGCTTTTATGAGACTCTATCCAAAGGGAAGAATTCCCCATTTTCAAATCTATTTGGTCTCTTAAGCTACATATGCTTCCAAAGTTGAATCACGCTGTTCAAATGGCAACTGAGAGTGCAAACAGATTGGCTGCATGTCTTTCTTAAAAGCATGAAAACTCAGTTTCCCAAAATATCATCTATAAAAAGGGGTACACTAAGTTTTGGAGGAAAAAAATGGTTCATTACAGACACTTAGAGAATCCTAAAGTAGAAAAAACCCCTCTTACTTTTAGAAAAAAGTTCACATGTTTCAAAGATAAGGATTCCACAACTTTCTCATTTGAAATCTCCCAGCATTTACCTTTTTGTATAGTGAGGAACATCTTACTTATGTATAGTGTAGGTCTTCCTTACTAAGATGAAAAATTGGTTACTACTTCTGCTTCTGGTGAACATGTTAACTTTCACTTTGGCACTATTTTTTTTTTCAGAACTATAAACTATACGCCATAACTCAAAGGTACCTTTTCATGGGCAGAACAAGCCAGTTGAAATATTCCTGAGAGATCATGTTACCTTATGATCTATGATAGCCTCCCTGCAGGTTCTTTTTATACACCACTGTCAAACATGAGGTCTGAAGCAGATGTAAACTTCTGCTTAGCTAGAGCAAAACAACAGTTTCTCATGTGTTACACTCCTGGTAATATATTCTGAATATCTACTACTTTCTTGCCAATATTGCGCTTTTTTTGCAACAGCTTCTCATGGCTTACTATCTGAGCGTATGTTCCATTAAAATCTTCGAACTTTTCCTACCAGATATTGAAGTATGTCACCACCTTCTTTTTTTGAAGCGCTGTTCTCTTCTGTTCTCAATCCTATTATTTCAAACTCACTTTTATAACGTCTGAGAGGCCTCTGTCTTTACATTTTTCAGCTGTTTCACCCCAATAAGAGAGAATAAAATCTAGGTATACACTCAGCTTGTTGAGGATCACACAAAGAATCACAGAACATTCTGAGCTGAAAGGGACCCACAAGGATTATGAAGTCCAGCTCTTAAGTGAATGGCCCTTAAGGGGATCAACCTTGTGATCTGGACATCAGTAGCACCATGTAAAATGGCAATTCCAAGAAGAGCCTCCTTTTTGTGTGTTTAAGACATTCAATCCCCTCTTCTCTCACAGTGATTTAAGGTAGACCAATCTTCTGAGACCCTGGTTTTGGTTCCCTCAAAAACTTTTGGTGTCTGTCTTCTCTTTTAGCAGATCATAAACACATTTTTGGTAACACAATGTTGCCTTCTCCTTTTCCCAGCCTTTTCTGAACAGCCTGTACCCTTCTCTATCAACACTCCAACCCTTTGATTTATCCTACAAAGTCTCTGTCTTGCCAATTAAGTTATAGCTTTGTTTGTGTAGCAAGACATCTTGTTCTTTCTGTTTATTCCACATACTTAGAGATACCTAAAATGTCTGGCTAGTTGCCCAGGAATTCTGTCTCTTGTTTTCTTTTATCTCCCAATTGAAATATTCCATTTGTTTCCAAGATTTCAGGTCTTTTGCAAGCCTTATAAACACAGGTAAAGGTTTCAACTACTTCAGAAAATTAGAAAGGGATAATTGCTTAGGTTTACTCATCAACAAACTTTGGTTTGCCGTTGCTGTCTTATGGCTTTTGTCATGCAATTCTAAGGATGATGTTTTGAACATCTGACTGCGTGTGTCTATAACACTGGTATTTACACGTGAGATTCCATCTCCTATTAGAGCCAAAAGGGACATAGTGTGGATTCAGGTATCTGTGCATAGGTATCCAAAGCCTGTGTAATGTCACAGAATATTTGGTCTAACCTCCAGAAAGGTACACATCGCCCATAAGACAGTTTCCTTGGCAAGGTGAGGCAGGTCAAAAACCACCTGTTCACCACCTGCAGGCATCTTGGATAGCCTTGGGAATCTCAAGAAGCACAAGGCATCTCCGCTTTGCTTTTTCCCCCCTTCAGTAGAATGCTTAGACACTATTAAGCTCATCCAGAATTCAAAACCCACAGTCAAAGCTGAGGTTTTCTCTAATCTCCTATCACTGTATTAAGACACTTAGCAGTCCAAATGTGTACACTTAAATCTAGATGTCTCTACTCTGGAGCTGCATCCCACTCCAGCACTGAGTTCAATCCATTAGACCTGTACCTTCCTAAAACTCCTAGAGAAAGACTGACAGAAAAACCTCAAAAATGTAACAGCTGGGTATTCTACCAGAATGTAAGCACTTAGTAGGAAGCACAGACATCTGAGTATAATCACAGAGGACATAGTTTAATAGCTTTGAAAAACAGCAAAAACTTCAGTGATGTTATTCTGGTATTCATTAAAAAATTGCAAAAGAAAGCAGTGAACCTCAGTGCACCAAATTCCATACTCTGATATCAGAAAAATAAGCTTAAATTATTCAAAAACTCTGGCTAGGAGAAGAAATGAGAAAGAGCTTGCAGCATGTCAGTAAAATTAACAGATATGAATTCTGTAGAAGTGCTAAATGTAGGCAAAGAAGTTTAATTGCTGTCCACCAAAAATAGGAATTGTTGCAATTTAAGGAGTAACAAAATGGGATTTCTACATAGAATTCTCCACGCTTCCAACGTAAGCTGTGGAAATAAAATTAAATAGCAATTTAACTGTCAATAAAGCTAAAGGACTTGCTTACCTCTATAAAATTACAAACCCCAATATCTTCTCACCTGAATAACTTCGAAATCTTGAGAAAAAGTCAGAAAAGAACTTGCTTGTCATCACCTGAAATTAAGGTTGAGCAAATACCAAAATTTGGTATTGGAAATTTTTTCCAGTAGGTTGCTTGTGTTTGATCCATTCCATTTTTTTTTTACTTTTTAATGAAAACAAACTAAAACTAAGAAACAAACAAAAATAGTTCAAGATTCTAGCCTATCTGGCACAGAAGAACAACCTGAGTGAAAAAGACCCAGAGATGAGTCCAGTACTTGCCTGTTTTAAGGAAAGTGTTACTATTTATACACATCCCTGGATTAATGTCTTTTCCTCTGTGTCTCTCTCTTCACTTACAACCTTTTTTCCCCACTAAACCTTCACAAGAACTGTATCTCTGCCAATAAATGTTCCATAAAAAAAAGAAAGATTTCTACTGGGGTCCCCCCCTTCTTTCACAGATTCCTCATGTTCTTCAGTCATTCAACGAAAGGAATCCCTTTTTCTCAAGTCTTGGAGTTTTGTCTAACGCTATTTAAGTACATAAATGGCAATACACTGAGTTATGTGAAAGAAAAGACTTAATAGTATGGAATGCTTGGTGTGGGCTGGCAACAACAATTTACTGCTTGCAAAAAGTTCTGTCTAGGAGAAGTGCATGGTCTGTAACAATAGAACCAATGGAATTAACTTGTTACAGATTTCATAAATTAGATTAATACAGGAAAAAAATATAATTATTATTCTGCTTACCAGTGTAGTCTCCAAAACAAACACAGAAAAAAATCTAAACTGCAACAAGAGATATTATTGTACTTTGTCATTTCACATTTTTACGTCATTGCTAATGAGCAATAGATCAGTAGAAGCATATTTAAAATTACATGAAAGGAATAGAAATCTGAGGAAATCTTCCTCCATCATTCAGAAATAATAAAAATTAATGCAATTAATGTTTTAAATAATTGAATAAGATTGTTTTAAATAATTGAATAAAATTATTTTAAATAGTTTAAGTTTCTTTCTTATGCATATAAATCTCCATCTTTAACAAAAATGTCATAATCCCTTAAACATTCATACTACTAGTAAGAAAAGCTGTCATTAACACATAAAGAAAAGAAGACGAGATACAGAAATATTATGGCACCTTTTACCTGGTACTGACTGAGAAAATATGGTTAAAATTTCTGCATTGCTTTTTCCTTTCTTCTTTAAAGACAGTGAGCCATCTCTTCAGGTAAGACAATTCAGCTTCACTGATTTGGGTAAATTAATACTGAATCACACCTCCTGCAGCTGTTTTTACCTGTACCCATTAATATTAAAAGGTGAAATATCACTTAGTATTTTCTAAGTGCTCCAACTTTATCTTATTTTTCAAGCTGCCTTTAATCTTAGGTTTTTTTGTTTGTAGTAGTTTATGAAATAAAACTGAGAGATACATCTTAAGTGATATTTGCAAACTGCAAACTGCAGAGAGAAGGGAAAAAATCTCTCTGCTTGGTATTTTGGATATATAAGATTTGGCTGAATTGCAAATGGTCAGCACTTGGGTATGCGTCAGTAGGTGTTTTGAAGGGGATGGTGCAACATGGAGGGTAGAAATGGAGAAAATCCCATGAGGAATGTAATTTGGTGTGACACTGTGAGCAGATTAAAGGAAGGTCCAGTCATCCTGTTACTGTATCACCCCTAAAACCTCAATATGTGATACAGGTTTCACAGAATGTTTAATTTTTCCCCTTTTGCTTGCTCTTCCTTCCACGGTACTTACTGCTGAGAAACACTTGGCAGCTAGTACGTGCTAGGAATAAAACATACTAGCACACACTCAGAATGTTGCCAATATCCAGACCCGGCTGTCCTGAATCAGAGATAAAATTCTGTTTACTTAGTTTTCAACTGAGTAATACCCCTGAGATTTTATCTGAACATTAGTTTAATAGCAAATTATAGGATTGGCAAGACCCACAGGAGGCTGCTAACAGGTTATCATACGTAAAATGACAGAAAACATAAAACACATTGATAGTGCTATGTTGCATTCCCCCCTGCAAAGTAGAAATGTCACATTTCTTTTCACAAACACATAAGAAGACAAAGGAAATACTGTTATAGAGGTATTTGCTTGTGAGAAAAATAAAAATTACACTCAAAAGAGAAGCTGTCTTCTCAAGATCTAACAAAGAAATGCATGGGGACAAAACCCACTCTCTTCTTGGTGAAGTACCTCTGAAAGTAAGTCATGATTACACTTCCAACCCGTAGCAACACAGAGCAATATCAGTTGTGTTGGTAGCCTGCACAAGGGGTACACATACTCCAACAATAGCTAGATGGGCTCACAGTACCAATTTCAATGCAATGCCACGGCCTTCATTGCAAGCTCTCCAGCTGTCTAGGGTGCTTCTACTTACCCAGCTCTCATGGCCTTTGTGTGGACATGCGTGTATGGGTCTACGTGTGTATACACCTACATATGCATACATATGTGTGTTTACTCAAATGACTGGCTCAGCTTCCCAAAGCAGCTGCTTTTGGCATTTGATCTGTATTTGAACCAATATGAGTTCTCTCATGTGTTCAATTAACATCTCTTAGGAAGAAGCATGCAGGGACCTGTTACAGCCTGCCTGTACTGTGCACTGCTCAGTGGCACAAGGCTGTTTCTGAGCAGGTCCTCAGAGGCAGCATCTTTCTGCTGAAATCTCATCGGTATCTAATTTGGGGCACGTCTAAAACACGTATGCCAGTGGTTCCCACAGCAGCCTGATGCAGAGGCTCAGTGCTGCTGCCGTAGAAGTTCCAGAGCAGAATCCTTCTGGCATTGTCACTGCTCAGCTTAATGCAGATTAATTGCATCACCTCTACTGCCCGTGGAGGTCTGGTGCCTTCGAGTACACTGTGGCTGGTGATTTCTTCACATTCGCTGTAACGGCATTCTCAGGCTCGTCTGGTTCAGCAAGGGCTTCACAGCTCAGTGCGCTGAAACCTCTTCCAGGAACACAGCTGAAACCCAGCACTACGGATACTCTCGCTCTTCCCATTGTTTGCACCCCATACCCGCCGTCCTGCCTAGCCTGGCCCGGGCGGGGCAGGCAGCAAGGGGGCTGTTGACAGCTACGTTGTCTGTGCGCGCTCTGCCGAGACTCGGCCCTTCCCTGGCTTATTTCACCCCCCTCCTTCCCCGGAATGCCAAGTTGGAAGCCCCAACGAGACGGCCAAAGTCAGAAAGCGGTGGCATGCTGCCCGGCGGTGCCACGCGGGGGGCAGCCTCCCGGAGGGGAGGTGAGGCACGGATGGGCGGGAGCGGAGGGATGCTCGCCCGGGCACGGCGGGTTCAGTACGGACTCAGTACGGTGGCAAGTGCCACTCTGCCTGCACGGTGTCCAGACCCCAACACGGGGCCGAATCTAAAGAGTTCTCAAAAAAAAAAAAAAAAAAAAAAGGACAGCATGGTCTGTCGTGCATCTCTGTCTCTGCACGCTGCATATTTTTCCTATCATATTTCTAAGTTCGAGCATTTAAGTTATGTCGTAATTTTTTAGGGAAAATAAAAGTAAAGTGACGAGTTGGTGTCTAGCAGTCTCGTCTCCTCCGCTCTTCTATTACAAATCCTGGCTGCGGCTCGGTCCCGTTCCCGTCCAGGCCGGGCTGACCCAGCCGCACCGGCCGAGGCAGGCGCAGCACAAGGAGAGGGACCACCCGCCTGGAGGCCGGACCCAGGGGCGCATCGGGGCAGAGCCTCTACCGCGTCTCGGGAAAGCAGCGTCGGGCGCGCTGCCGGGACCCAAGCCCGGCTGCGGGCTCGAAGGGCGCCGGGCGAGGCCCCCGCGGAGGCGGACTCAGAGAGCCGCACCGCGGCTGCATGGAGCGGGTTAGGGCTTTCCCAGATGCAGAGCGATGTAACAGCGAACTTTCTCCAGAGTCGAGGCTGCTGCTTGGTGCGTCCGCCTCTGAGCGGTCCCGAGCGGTGCGTGTTCTCGGTGGGTGCCTTCTCGCTGCTCCCTCTTCGCGGGGGGACAGCCGGCGAGCCCCGCACCGCGGACCGCCCGGGGCCGCCCCCTGCGCGGAGCCCCGCGGAGCCGGGCGCGGTGCGCGGCGCGCCCGCAGG
>JAWMRA010000001.1:50442484-50470833 GCA_035584735.1 Pseudotriccus pelzelni | reverse complement strand
GGAGGGAAGCGCAGCGGCGAGGACGGAAAACCCCGGCGTGTGCCCCTCTGCGCTCCTTCTGCCGGTATTTCGGTGTCTTTCTTCCCTCCCCGCGCCGCGCAGCCTGCCCTCCGGAGGGGACCGCCGCATCGGGAGGAGCTGTTACTTTTTGCAGCCGGCATGAGGCTCCCCGAGGGAACAAGGAGACGCCGCACTGAGCAGCCGGGGAAGAACCTGCTCCTCATCTGTTGCAGCGGAGCCCGGCGGCAGGCGCGGTTCCCCCGGCCGGAGGTGATGGGCACCCGCTGACTCGTGGGCGTGCGTTCCGAGAGTTGCCTGCATGTACGGCAAACATGGAGAAAATAAAGTAAAAAACGGGGATAGCGGATGAGATGGACTACAGCCAGTGAAATAAAACAGACACCTTCTAAAAGGATTTAATTTGCAAACGGGATTGAAAAAGGTACAACTTCCGTGGGAAAATGTGACCTGTTAAAACTGCTGACGGAAGATGCCGGCTGTCAGCACAAACACCTAAACCAAGTAAGTTCTCGTCAACTTTGTTCCTTTGATCTATTCTCATTCTGAGCTTTTGATTACTTTTTTGTTTCCCTTAAAAAAAAAAAAAAAAAAGAAAGAAAAAAGTCCCTAGGACTGGCTGAGGTAACTTTTTGCGCTAACGCAAGCAACGTAAAACAACATCGTGAACGCCCTTGGTGGCAGTCCAGAGGAGCATTAGGATCTCTTCCTTTCTCTTGTATGTAATAAACATGTTTTTCCCTGGCAGCCGCTGACGTGGGAAGCGGCATCCATCGGTCGCTGGATGACACCTGCAGGATAGCGGAGCGCCCGGCGGTGGCAGGGAGCGGGCGGGGGCCGCTCCGCGGGGGCGGAGGAGGCTCCGCATCTGCCCCCTGCGCCCGGTGCGGGCGAGGGCGGCTGCAGGTGGGAGTTCCGCCGGCCCGGCCTCGGCCTCGTCCCCGCCCCCGCGGCTCCCGCGGGCCCGGACGGCGCTGAGCGCACCGCGGGCCCCGGCAGCGCCAGAGCGGGAGTTCACATGTCACGCACACGGGCGGGGTGTGGGAGCCGCGCCGCGGTGCTCCCCGCGGTGCCGGCGCGGAGCCGAGGTGCAGGGGGGCTGCCGCTTCTACCCCCGAGACTGGCGGCCCCAGCTGGGGTGTTCCCGCAGAGATGCCCCCGCGGGGGGACCGGTCTCACTCGCCCCCGGCGCAGTCTGCAGGGACCCTCCAGAGAAGGTCGGGTCCTGTCAGGAAGCTGTCCCGGAGGGACCTGGAGGACGGTGGGATGCAGGTGGCTGGAGTAGAGGAGGATGAATTGGGCTGTGGGATGGCTCATGGAGCACAGAAAGGGGCTGGTGGGGTTCATCCTCGAGTGGAGTGTACACCTGCAAGGTCCTGATTCTTGAGGAGATGGGACATAAGCCATGGTCCTGTTGGGAAGAGGCAGCTGATGCTCTGGAGGTTTAAATGCCGGCAGAAATTCACCACTCTACGAAAGGACGCATCCGCGAAATTGTCTGCAGCTGGCAAAACCTGCAGCCTTGTTAATCTAATATTTCCCTGTTTTTATGAGGAAATGTCATTTATGCACTTTTGTTTTACTGGACTCAGTTGAGTGATTTCCTGTTAGCATGGCAACCAAATTTTATATTTCTCTAAGCATGACTTGTTAGATGGCTCTTCCAACGCTACAACACCTTTTAGGTGGAAGTAAATAAAAACACTTTCTAGTCTGTGTTTTTCTTACAGCAAATGGGTACTCCTCAAAAAAACAAAACAGTAACATATGCATCTTGGTTTAATCTGAGAAAGAAATACTTCTTTTTATAAGAAGCAGTGCACAAAGAGATTTTCTATAAAATGATGTATATACAGCATGGGAAATAGTTTAACTTCTACACACTAAAGTAAACACCAGCATTACTGCACCTCTAAGTCCAGTCTTCTTGAAATTTCAAATCTAACTGTACTGCAGTGGCATAAAATGTTTCAGTGTTCATGTTACTTGCTCCAAAGCCCGGACCTGGATAGCTTAGTAAGGTTATCCATGCAAGCATACTGAATTTTCCATTAATGTAACCTCATTCACATAAGCGAGAGTTTTATATACAGTCAGAGAAGCCAGAAAGCAGAGTGATACTGCTTTAGACCAATTTTAGAATAGCAAAAATTCTCTATTTACAGAGGACCTGAGTTTAAATCCCTTTTTGAAGCAAGACTCAGAAATGAGCTTTGTCCTTTAATATTAAAATAGCTGAAACCTCACAGTTTGATTTTCCTTTGGTGTTGCCTTCAACAGGGAAAAATCTTGGGTTTGTTTGCATAGGGATTGAGTTCTTTACTATTTTTTTCCTGTTTCTCATCAGCTGTTCAGATTTGTTTGATGAGACTTTATTTGGAAACATCAAAACAAAAATATGTCTGTCTTTTAAATTTAACTTCAGCCACTTACTCTGACTATGTATAGTAGTCATTGCCCTTAAAATAGCTCCAGAAAAAAATCCATTTCTTCTTATCTCATGTTATTTAGAGCCAAATACTGCTAACTGAAATTTAAGTCAATTGAGGTCACTACAGATCTTGTATGATTTTGATTATCTTTCTGAGATATCTTTGCTTATCTCCTGAAAATGCTGGGTTCCGAGCAATGAGGTGACAGTAGACTTGCATTACTGTAGTGTGGGAGGCCCACCAACTATATATTAAAGGACGGACATAGAGAAAACTGTTAAGGGATTAGCTTTCACCTTTGCATTTGGGTGTATATATTGCCTGAGTTAAATGACAAGGGAAAATGAGCATGACTGTTTCTCACAATTCCTGAGGCTTGTCCCCATGCCAGTACAGTTTATCTGTCAGCTTTTCCTGGGATTTGATTTACTGGAGTGAAGAGGAATCAACAGGGAAAATCTTGTGTGGCATCTCTTCCTGCCTCTGGTGATGGTGGTAATTAGTGCTAAAAGGGACTGAATTAATATTGAAAATAATTACTGTCACCAGAACTTTTCTTACAGAAAGACAACATGGAAGCAGGAAGAAGACTGTTTTAAGAAAAAGCAGACAAGAATAGATGAAGCATTGTTCTATTCAGACACTTAGTGGGTTTATGAGTATCAGATTTATCATTATTTTTTCTGTTTGGTTTTAAGTAGTGGTGAGTTATATTCTGGTTACTTTCTCAATTATATTTTTAATTACTGAAAGAAGGTTGAAGGTAAAACTCTGTGGATAAATCAGTCTTCCATCACCATGTTTTGTGACAACAAACAAAATCTCAGAAACCACCTGTTTTAGAAGTCCTGAATCCAGAGGCCAAACTTGCCCTTACTTTACTACACTGAACCTATTTTAGGTAATGTAGCATATTTTAGGTAATGTAGCATATTATTGTGCTGTGTAACACCAGCAACAATGTTGCCAGGATCCTCACATCCACTGGGATTTGTTGCTGTGAAAAAAAAAATAATCACCTGCCTAAAATTGTATTAATTATTGTAGTTTTATGTAGTCAACAAAGAGGAAGGCTGAGCAAATTAAATCTTCTTTCTGTAACAGATGCTTATGCAGAAATCCTTTATAGGTGCTTTATCATTCAGTCAAATAGAATTTGAGACTGTCGAGAGGAACAACTGAAAATAAGACAATTTCTTTGTGCAGTGAATTAAAAGTTTTTTAGTGTGCCACGAAGACAAAACCAACAAATAAATGAGTTATCTGTTGTAATCATGTTCTTCTTGGGTTGGGTTTTTCTTTTTTTTTTTTTTTTTTTTTTTCTTTTTTCCCTTCAAACTTCTACTTTGGTTTAAATTCTCCAAGTATTTCCTCTACTGTTTTACAACCACGTATTTCTAATTTAGGTCGTGACTGGTGTAAGACAAAAACTGAAAAAAAAACCCTTGGACAAAAATTAAGGTTTTTTACAGCTAAGATGTTTTTCAGCAAATGTGGGTTTAAGTGGGACAGCAAGACTTCCTCAGATTTGAGTAAATTTTAGATCTGTCTATGATTATGGACTGGTCAAACCTAATCTCTGAAGTCTGTGAGAGCTTCTGCAATTGGTTGGTCACTGAGTCTGTGCTCAATACATTCATCTCAAAAGCTTCTGGCATACTTTTGCCTGTCAGATGAACCATTTGAATATTATAGTAATATTATCTGGTATATTATTCAATGGGTAGAAAGGGGAACAGTAGATGGAGAAGGATTTTTCACTGTCCTTTTCTGAGACAGGGGTTGTGGGATTCTTCTGTAGATACTTTCTACATATCATTGAAAAATTCTGAGGAGCAATCAACCTTTGGCGAGGAGGCAAAGGCCCCCATCCCACCACTGGTGAACGGACAGTCATTGAGCAGCCAAGCTGTGTGGTGGTGTTCCTAAGCTCTTCCAGTCCTAGCTCAGTACATGCTAGTTTTCCAGGATACACAAGATCTTTTTGGTTTGGTTTCATTTTTGAAGTGATTTCTTCTGATACCACTTTTAAGGACTACAAATACATCCTTGCTTGGATCAGAGAATAATAAATCTTATTCTACCTGCATTCACACCTAAGACCATACTGGAAAACCAGCTACTAGGCTCCTCATGTCCTTGTGCCAGCTAGTCATGCGAAGTGCAGTTTAGTTGACTTAGAGATGGAACTGTAGGAGGACATCATTCTCCTGTAGGTCTTGTAGCATACAGGCTATCCTTTTGTGGCTACATCTGAAAAGCCTGAACTGACATGAAATACCTAATTGTCAGCTACTGAGGTGAACCTCAGTAGTGTGGTGTTTCTGTTCCTTTCTTAGAAAGGCAGCAGAAGCAGAAACCAATCCATCCTCTGTATTTCGTTGCCTCCTTTATAGCAGAATAAGCATCCTCTAGAGGTGCCTGTCTTTGTTAACTATGCGGCAAGAGCCAAGACAAGAAACCTTCCTTCTTAAGCTAGATTAGCTGAATCCCTGCTGTGCAGAGCAGGTTGTGGTAATACGTCATAAAGGTTGAATAAGCATAGAGGTCAGTAGATCCAGGACAAATGGTTGCACTGATCAGGCTAAAATGTACGTTCAAACCCCCCCCCCCCCCAATACAAACCAAAACATGCATACATATACTCATAAACATGCACATGCTCCAAGGTGCTGTGCTAACAGTCTTTAAATAGCATGAACTCAGAACTGCCTGCTGGACATACGCTTCTGTAAGTTTGCCAGCTGCCACCACTGCAATCCAGGTTCCTTACACAGAATTCTTCAAAACACAGAGTCTTATGCAAACTGCCAGTAACTGCTTAACACTTCTGTCACTTTTCAGCTCAGGTGTCTGATTCTCCTGCCTGTGAGAGAGAGAGGTAGCTTCTGCCAAAGAGCCCAGGGAATTTTTCAGTGATAGCCAAGTAGTGGGGATGATTATTAACCCAGGTTATAAAGCATGAGAGGAGCATTAATACAGCTCTGTATTAAAGAGAAGTTTGCCTGGCCTGAGAGCTTCGCTTACTCCTTATGAAGAGATATAGGCATTCTGCTGGTAAGGACCTTACTGTAGTAGACTTTACATAAGATCGATTGGGAATTCAAATGTCTCCCTTTTTCTCCCTTTACCATCATTTAATCAAAGTACCCACTCACGTCAGGGGAAGTTAGCAGTCCTAGGAAATCAATACTGTCCCGTGTTCATTAAATTAATGGACAAACCTTTGCCTGTATTCCTTCTGTGGTGCTCTAAACCAAGCAAAGAACACTAAAAGCTACTGTTTTGAAGATGATATCTATAGCATTCCCTACCACACAGATGTTTTTAGGAGATTAGCAGTTTGGTGTCAGACCTGAGAGTACTGGACTAAGAAGACAGAGCACCAAGTTTACATTCAGTGAAAATTATATTGCCTTCTGTATTTTTTCTTCCTAAGAATTGATGTAAATTAAATGTAGTTCATCTTGCCAATAAATATTTTATTTCATGCATTGATTTGCTACTGTCTTTCCCACTGTAAATAGTAAAACAGGCCAATTTACTTTTTTGAGTAAAGGAATGAACAATGGGATTGTAGCAGAAGATAGAGGATCATATTATCTCTGATTTAAGATTACCCCCAGTACATTTGTATGTAGTAATTTAAATAAAACCACATTTTTTATTACAAATTTAGAAAGCTCTAAAAAAGGATTTTTTTCGGCAAAGTTCTGTTGTTTATTTTTCACCTAGCCCCCATAAATTTCACTGTAGCTATAAACACCAATCACTTGCGTTCCTTGTGGGGTCCCTAGAGAGAGAGACAGAAACCTCTAGTGAACAAACTAATCCATCCAATTTATACCTTATGTAGAGTGGAAAGAATCAGGTATTTGTTGTTGCTGATTGTTGTTTGATTTCACATAGCTGAAGTAAGGCAAGAGGAACCTTACCCTAGTGGTGTCAAACCCCCACCCCCCAAATAACTATTTTCAGAGGACACAATAAATAGACATGGTTTTCTTCCAAGGTCTCTTGAGGTCTGATTGACTTTTATGATACTGATGCAGCAATCATAACAATAACAGATGGCTGCAATATAATTTAAATATCCTGTTGACTGTTCTCACAGTTTTTAAGAGTTTGTGGTTGTGTTGGGTGGCTGAAATACAGCTTCTAGCTGTGCCAAGGGAATTGGGAGTGTTAGCTGGACTGTTGCAAAAGAAGAACATACAGTTCTGGGTGCTCACATCCTGCCTCCTGTGAGTGCAAGGTGTCTCTTTTCTGGAGAGAACACATTGCATCTGTGGAGCAAGGGAAAGCAAACACAGATTCTCTTCAAATGCTTCCAGCATTGCCAATGCCACAGTGTACCTTGGTCTACCAAACACATTATTAAAAGAGAAATTATCTCTCAATGATGACGTTGTTTTAACTGCTGTTCATGTGGAAATGTTCGTTATTATTAAACACTTCTGAATCAATCCTTCAGCTGTACTTCAGCACTGATTGCTGCGTGGATCCTACCTATCTTCCACAGGAAAATAACTAAAATATCCAATTTGTGTTTTGCATATCCTGACACCATTTTTCTAGATTGGGATAGATACTGGACATTCATTTTTGGTGGTAATCACTGAAAGTGTTCAGAGCTGCAGTCAGAGCTGTTTATGCTGGCATAGTGAGTTTGTTTTTCAACTTTGGTGTGTTCTATAGTACACTTATACCTGCAACACCATCAGTTTCAAAAACATATGCTTTCCCTATAGTGGTGTTAACTAGCTAGCAAACTCCCTGCATAAGGAATTTTGGTAAATAAAACCAAAACCAAGTTGCCTACAGAACAGTTGGCTAGTTTGCCTTAAGCCTCTTAGCTACGAAACTGTCATTCAGAAGGCAGTAACTAACTGCTTGTCTTTGAATTCATCTAGACACCGTAACATCAAACCCATGAGTCTGTATAGGCTTTAGAAAGAACTTGGTAACTTCAGAGGGTGATTCATATGACCTGTCTTGAAGAAAATGAATTGCCCTCTGCAGGGGGTGCATTTTTTCCTATTTGTAATAAAGGAAAATTGGGATAGCAAACCAGCTTTAGCTGTCAGTGTTTTGGTTTCCTAGCCTATCCAATATGTGCCTCACCTTTATTTTTCAAATGTTTTAAATAGAAGTACTTTATCGTGTCGCATAATGATTAATAAAGCTTCCTAAGTCTAATATGAAGAATATGCTGTAGTAATTTTTCAAAACTACGAAGGAACCTGGTATTTATGGCATAGAGATCAAGTATTGCAAATTGATGGCATAAGTTGGTATCTGCAATAATTCCTGGGCTGTAACTACTCTCGTATTTTCTTGTAAAAGACATCAAGGTCAGTGCAGAGCAATTGAAAAATAATATTTTGTCTGCCCAATTACATAAAAATATTTTATTAATTATTGTTTAACTTAGTAGTGATATTAACGTTGAGCATATTTGTTTATGCATTGATGCCAGTGGTACCAAGTACTGATGTGATTTGAGATGATTGTATTTATTTTGCTGCAATGTCTTTAAATAGAACCAAACTTCCACATAGCTCTTTTTACTTTTCTTCTTTTTTTTTTTTTATTTAAAATTTTCTTCTTTCACAATAGTTAAAGCAAGCAGATGGAGCAGAGATTTGAAAGACCCTTCTTTTGAGTGTGATTTTGCCCTTGGGGAGGGAAACAGGGGATGCTCAGAGAGCTGGGTTGCATTTCATTGGTCAGGCACTAGTCTAGACTCAGAGCTGCACTGACTGACTGAACTAATTGACGGCATAAGCTGGATTTTTAGGGATGGATTAGGATCAAAGAAGGATTTCTCACTCATCCTGAGTAAATTGTGCTACCTGAATCCTACATGTCAGGGTCCTTATTTTCAGGAAGAGTCATCGCTGATCAGTAATTCTTTTTAGTGATAGTATACAACCAGGCTTCTCTTAAAACCAAGGTTTGCTGACTTTGGGCAAGATAGCAAGGGCATGAGTATGACTTCAAGGAGGATAGAATGGACAAAACAGGAGGTGTTTTCATTTCAAAGCAGTCACGTAAATAAGCATCAATGAAGACCATGACTATTGAGAGACACTAATACATTCAAATAAGTCAGCTTGTGCCTGTCATACTCCCATTGACAGTTAAGTAATAGACATATTTAAAGGCTTGATTTTCTTCTGGAAACATAGTGGTTTGGTAGACAGTATACTGGGGCAAAATGGCATTTCAGTTATCTTACTCCATTAGTGTTTTCTTGTCTAATTCTTGCCTAATTGCCTATTTACTGTTATTTTAACACTTTACTTAAACCTATGGAAAACAAAGTCTACAATAAAAATGCCCTGAACCAATCAACAACTCATAACAGCGGAGCTTTATGGTCGACGCATGATGGAATTCATTTTAAGAAATAAGATTCTATCTGTGTTTTCTAATTTAACCTTAATTCAAGAAAGTATTCAAGCATAAAGAAGCTTTGGTGTTCTGCTGAAACCAGAGCTTCAGAGGATGCTTCTTGTTAAGCGTTGGCTTTGTTCCTCTTCTTAGTATGAGACATTTTCCTGAATATTTATGTATTTGTTGTAGATTGCTGGTGTGCGTGTTCTTTGGTGTTAGAGAAATATGAAGATCACAGATGAATTTAAAATGATAGTAATGGTCAAAGTAATTTTAAATTCTAACACCCTTATGTGAAATTTTACAAAATACAAAATGAAACAATTGTGCCTTCTCATCAATCATACATGTGTTGGTTCACATGGAAAATGTGATTTTGAAAATTTGTCCCCTTGCTTTCAAGAGAATTATAATGCTCTGGCAGCTTCTTGTTTCTTCTCAATAATTTAGCAGTTTATGAAAAATATATTGTGTCTACTTCTTCACTCTGATGCAGTCAATGCAATTACAAGTTGCGGAGAATCTAATCCAAAATCTTGCCACTCTTAAGTATTTTAGGAAAAATATGTAGTCCTAAAACATTTGCCATCGTTGCCATGGTTGCAACCTGCATCTGTCCTGTGTAATACACAATGTTCTCCATTCTCTGTCTAAGTACTTTTTTCTGTTGCAGTATACAGACTCATATATTGAATCTTCATAGAGGGAAGCAGTGAATCTTTTAAGTATACTGCTATAGTTGACGAGATCTAAAATCTCACTGCATCTGATTATAAGAACTCCTGCTTCTTTCTGTTGCTGGGAAGTTTGCTTTTAGAATGACAATCAAGCAGGAAATGACACATGCAATTTTAAAATCAAATTTCCTTTTTAATAGTTTGTAAAGCATTCAGGAGCCATTCTGAACAGTTTTTTTATAGAATTGCCAAAAAACTGATTGCCATTTCAAAGGTATAGCACATCAAATGAAAACAGTCTTGTAAGTCTCTATTATAAGCAAAACTCTAGTGTACTATTATATATTCAATATGTTCAAGCTGCTATTAATACTTCTAGTAGATCACGTATACTTCATTGAACCTAAGGTAAAATAGTTTCAACATTTTATCTACTTATGTCAACCATGAAACCAGGTTTTTGTGTTATGAAGGAAAGATCAAAATTTATGTTCAGTTTCCTCAGTTTTGCTTAATATCTTGTGACATTTCAATAAATCTTCTGAGTAGTAGCTCAAAACACTGCAGTAGTAGTTTCCAATGTGGATATTCCACTACCAGGTTTAATAGGAAAGGCAGATAATTCTGTTTATATTTTGATAATTTTGAAGGTAATAATAGTGTCTGCGTCCATAATATGAATTGTTTCCATATTTCTGGATGCCCCAGTTGTATTCTATGCCAAAATATGCTTATAGATACATACAGTTTTGTGCATATATACATATAGTGCACATCTTTATATACACACATAACAGAAGAACGCATGTGTAGAGAGAGATTATGTGCACTGTGTGACTGACATACATGAAAGGTTAATTTTTTTCTCTAGTGAGTGAAAGAGAAGAACTACCCAGAGATCAGGAATGCAGCCTATTACAGTGTCTGTATTGTATGTGTACTGCAGAGTAATACTTGTATCTTGTTGGCTGGGAATATTTACTGCTCTCTGCACTTGCTTATATGACGCTGTGTGACTGAGTCCAGTTCTTGGCCAGGTATGGCTTCTTTGCCACCCAAACAGAGAAGAACTGTGAATTTAACTTAATGGCAACCAGGACATGGACAATTTGTAGGCAGTTCCTTTCCTTATGAGTTTAGAGACTCATTGAAGGTGGAGGCTTCGTAAAAGCCAGCAATTTCTGGCCATAGAGCTGACAGCCCTAACACTGTGCGAACTTAGGTACAACTCCTACAAAAGAATTTTTTTCTTAAGTCTGGTAGCAAATACGGCTTGACCAGGACTGATCCGTTATCTTTCACTTTGTTTATTATCCAGAAGGAAATTATTTTTGCTAGACTTTTATGCACAAATAATAGCACATCCAATTAAAAACGCAGCAATCTATTATTCACATTCATGTAAGTCTAATAAAAACATTTTTAACTGTTTGATCCTTAGATGAACTGCACATGGCAGCTGTCAGGGAAAACTCCTGAAAGGAGTCAGGATACTCCTGTGCTACACTGCTTCAAAACTTGCTCAGAAAACTCTTTTGAGTGTAGAGATCAAAGTGTGCATAATATGAGTTGAAAAGGTAGTCCAGAGAAGGTGCGGCTGCCCCATCCCTGGGAATGTTCAAGGCCAGGTTGGATGGGGTTTTGAGTAAGCTGATCTAGTGGGTGGCATCTCTGCTCATGGCAGAGGGATTGGAACTAGATGACCTTTAATGTCCCTTCCAACCTGAACCTTTCTATGATTCTGTGATATGATCCTTCAGGATCCTCATGGAGGTTTTACAAAGGGTCACTGCAGCAGCAGAAGCCTTGGAGGTGATTGTCTTTTGTGATCTCCAGCACTTAAGTGTGAGAAGTGTTGTAAGAATAGAGGAGGAGGATACAGACACAATGAAAAAAGAGTAAACTGTGTATATGATCAAAGCCTGAGTCATCAATCGTCAATATCTATCGTCTGCAGATGACTTACCCACTGCCTTTCAGTGCTAGCTGGTAACTTATGCAGTGAAATCGGTAGCTTCCCAGATCAGGTAAAGGTAAGTTCTAAGTGCTACTAATAAAATATGAGGATTTGACTTGGATTGCTGGGTCAGAAATGAAGATGATAGCCAAAAGCTGTACACAAAATATATTTGCCAGCTCGAGTGAAGTCGGTAGCAGCTGTTTTGAAGAACAAAGTCCGTTTTTGCTTCTTCATGGATTGGGGTGATAGATTTTCACAGACATGTTTTCACAATTTTTTCCTCAAATAACCTACTCTTATCTCCTTATTGTTTTATAAACATATATTCCATGTTTAGTAATCATAATTATTTCACAGTGTCAAAAAACCCCCACCCCAAACTACATAAGGTCTGTCCAGGTGCTAGAACATAGACAAACCTGAGGGTTTCGGGATTCCTCCTTCAGCTGTCTAGGCCTTGAATGCCAGTGCAGCGGAACTGAATAGTCCTCTTCGGGGGCAAATCCTTGTCTTCAGGTATACAAGAGGCTGCAGCAACCTCAGAAAGTCCATTATTGAGTGAGAGATCCTAAATAATTATAGCTTAATATCTCTAGACTGTTGACAAGTGCAAGCTTCATCTCTCCCATTTCCCCTCTGCTGCTTTTCGAGGCTTTAGTAGTGGTCAGAAACACGACTGAAGTAAAAAAGATAAGTACAGGCATCGCCAAGTTTCCTATAATGCTGAACACAAGGAGAGGACATTTCCAAAATGTCTAGTTCAAGTTTTATTAAAAAAAAAATAAAATAAAAAAAGGAAAGAAGTTGCTACAGGATTAGCGGTGTAAACTGGATTAGAGCTGAGAACAGAAATCAGTAGTAATTAACACTATTTTGAAAGAAGGTTTAACAGCTGTTCAGTTTCAAAAGATTGAAAAACTGTTCAAGGAAAACAGACTAGGAGGAAGCACGCTGGGGAATAGACAAATACTGAAGAGATTACAAAGAGGTTTTAGGAGTAGATAAAACTGTGGTTTGCTGAAGGGGAAAGAGATGACTGGAAGTAGATTAAAAGATTGAATGGTACAGTAAAGCTAGATCACAGTGAGAAAAAAGTTACAAAAATCACCTGCTCTGTCATTTTCCAGTGCTGATGACTGAAAGGGGTAGTAGTAATCTGAGAAACAGTAGGTTTTAGGCTATAAAATAACTAGAGCTATTGAGTTGCATCTGTAGTGTAGTTGTACTTATACAGATGTTAATTCTGCATTGCTTTCTGACCTATACTCTTTGGCACATTTAAACAAAAATCCTATAATAATGAATTTATTTATCGTTTCTTTAACTCCAGCCTCCCTAGCTAAGTCAAACTTTGCTTTGCTACTGACTTCCTCTGTGATATTACTTCAGCTACTGCATAGTTGTAATGTCTTGGATATTTTAGCAGCAGTCAAGGTTGAGACACACTATGAGAGGTGGGACAGACTGGCTTACTGGAGTGTTGGCAGTAGAGGATGGAGCGTTTTACCGTATACCATTTTGGAGACGTCACATGAAAGAAACCAAAGGGTGCATGAGAATGTGCTTAAAATTTCCTGGGAAAACACAAAGAAAACAAAATATGATAATACCAGTGGAGCCTTAAATAACATTGTCTGAGTGACACCAAAGTCAGCTATGTAGTATTATAGATGTAAATGCTGAACTATAGCAGTCCTGGCAGCTTTTGAGAATCAAATGTATCGTGCATTTGTGTATAAATTCTTAATCATATTTCATATTCTCTAGCTATTGAATAAGAAGCAACACAGGCCAAGAACTAGTTGGTGCCTTGGCAGTGAAGTAGGAGAGACTCCAAACAAAGAAATAGTTAGATCTCTGAAAATGAATGTACTCTACTTGAACAGATAGATGAAGCTGGGCAGTAAAAATAATCAATTTTTTTTCAAATAAAAACAATCGAAAGTGAAAGATTACCTTTTGAAGTGTCAGCTAATCTTGATAATTTGTCTCTTTCAAACTTATTGTAAAAATTGTATTAATACTTTCTCTAGATGTAAGTGTTGATTTCCTGAGTACAGGGTATGTAAATCTCATTACCTGTGCAAAGTAACACAATGAACTTGTAAACTGTAGTGGATTACAACCTGGTAGATAATAATTTATGTGAAGAAAATAAGCTGGTTTTATATGATTGGAAATTTTTCAACTGATTTGAATACAGTCCCAGCCTTACTGTCTGCATCTAAATTTTTTTAAGCCTGATAGCATGTGTTTAACAATGGCAAAATGTCTGCTTATAAACAGAAGTACAGTAACAGACTACCATTATATACCATTGTTTTTTGTAGTACTCACCCAGATTCCAGTTTTAGTGCACGGTCTTTCTTTGCCAGATACAGTTTCTCTGTGTTTTGGAATCCTCTCTGGGTTTTCATTTCATAAACTCATCCAATCTTCTATGTAACCAATAGATAATTTTAGCATCTTCAAAATCCTTCAGCAATGAATTCCTCAAGAAACTGCCTGAAGACTCATCAGCTCTTTTTTTCTTGAATCTGACTCTTTCTGCCTTTGTTTGGTTGCTTCTGGATCTCATACCTGAAAAGCCAGTGAGCAATTAAGCCATGTCTGTCCTTTACTAATTACACAGACCCATATTACACTTTCCATCTGTAATTCTTTTACAGAGTGAAGATTTGTATCTTACTTTGTCATACCACTTCTGGGAGGTCTTCTGTTTAATCATTCTGCTGCCCTTGTCTGAGTGTTTTTTGGTGCTACTGGCTCCCTTTTTTGAGATAAGTAGCCTAGAAATGCATTTTCAGTCCTTTGTGCCACTCTGAAACTACGGACGTGCATACATTTGCATTAATATGAGTGAAGCAAATTTTGTTTGACAGGAAGTGGCATAGTAATTAGAGAAAAATTCATCTTATCTTTTGGGAACTATGAGTCCAAATTGTTTGCCTTGTCCCTTTTTATAAAAGAAGAGTTACAGAGTACTTTTTTTTCCCCTCAAGCTAACTTGGCAGAGATAGCTAAGGCATGTGGGAATATAACTAGTCGTGAGTTATTTAGGCATAGACAAGAAAGGAAGATTTGTAAATTATCATGTAGTTTGTTTACGGCAGTGTATTTCAGTGCTGGGACCACATCTTGTATTCTTCTATTTGAAACGAAGATCAAACAGCTCTGAAAAACCTGAATCATTATCTTGTAGAAATGCTTGTTAATGGTAGTAATCAGTTCTTTTAGTTTCTGTGCATGTGTTAAAATTCTGCTTATTACTCACTGTAGCATATGGATTTAATGCAAACTGTAGAAGAACTTTCACTATTCATTCGAACTTTCACTGGTTTTGCACTCTAACGAGTCTCTGTCCAGCTGATCTTGTCATTCTGAGTTTGGTAAAAATGTATCTCAGGCTGTGGAACTGTAGAATTTAAGAGAATAGGAATTTACTGAGTCATATAATGCTGAAAATAAGAGTAGGGAGACTACTCACTGAGGTATGTAGAGTCCACTGTTCTTTTCTGTCTTTTGATTGCTAATTACATGTATCACAAAGTTACAATTCCGCTTTTTCTTCAGACTTGAAGGGTATATTTTAAGTGTATGTGTTTCTCTTCAAGACAGCCAAAGAAAATAAATAAGAGATTCTTTAACAAAAGGTTAACAGTTCAGTTGGTTTTCCATTTTGCCTGTTGGGAAAAGGAGTCATCACTTAATGTCATTTCTCTCACATCTACCTGACAAAAATAGAATTTATATTATGGTACTGTTGAGATTCATTCATAGTCAAGTTCCCCTCAGTTGGCACTGACAGAAACATAACCCAGCCATGGGCTAAGACAGGTCTGATTTTCACCAGAATAATGTTGATGGTATTGACATAGATCACAGTCTCTGACAACATTTCTCTACCCAAACCCATGGGGTATCACACATTTGTGCTACTCTTTCAGAAAGAAAAAGGCTCAGCCTGCATTGTCTCACTTGTGTTCTTACCACAGGCTTCAGTCTTTCATGTACTACTCCAGTGTGGGTCCCTTCCATGGGGAATGGTTCTTCAGGAACAGACTGCTCCAGCACAGGTTTCCTCCAGGGTCACAGCCTCCTTTGGGCACATCCATCTGCTCTGGTGTGGGGTCCTCCACACGCTACCGATGGGTTTCTTCTCCCTCACTGACTTCCATGGGTTGCAGGGGGACAATGTTCTTTCCCATTGTGGCCTAAAAGACTGCAGACAGAAAGACTCTGGGCCAATTTAGTGTAGGAGATAAGATGAAGAGAGCAGATCCTTCGATGAGTCTGTAGACCTAGAGGAATACATACCATGCACACACCCTCAGACAGTAGTTCTATGATTTTATAACAAGGTCCATCCAATCCCAATTTGTCCACCTCCGGTTCTGCACCATTCTGCCCCCTGACACACCCCTTCAGGAATGGGGTCTAGGGGACGTTTGGGACCCCTTCTTCCTCATCTTCATCTTCTTCGCAGCATGTACAGTCCTTGGAATTCCTCCAAAGTTCTGGGCTTGAAGGTTGCTGTGTCTGTGTTATCTTCTGGTCCAGGCCACGAGCTGCAGGGGAATCTTTGCTCTGGCACCTGGAGCACCTTTCCCCTCCTTCTTCACTGAAGGTGTCTGCAGGGGTGTTTCTCTCACATTTTCTCACTTCTCTCTCCAGCTGCTGTGATGCAGCAATTCTTCCCCTTCTTCATTATGTTCTCATGGAAGTGCTCCACTGTTAATGATGGGCTGGGCCTTGGCCAACATTGGGTGCACCTTGGGACTGGCTGGCACTGGTGGTATTGGACATGGGGAAAGCTTCTGGTAGCTGCTCACAGAAGTCACTCCTGAAGTCCACCCTCACCCCTGTGGAAAACCTTGCCATGCAAACCCAACAGATCAAAACTTAGCTCCTCTAAACTCATTATACTAGTTTGGAAAGCACACTCCTCACATTACATCTTAATGTCTCCACAATTAAGAGGTCTCACTTCTCATTAACCAGTTTCTCCCTTTTCTTCTTGATATCATTGTACTTACCTGCAGTGGTCCAAAGCAGATGTTGTTTCTCCTGAAGAAACACATTTTCTAATGGCACTGTTATTATTTAAAAAAGCACGTTATAACAAAGGGATCAGACTGTGATTGGTTACATCTTATCTAATTTTATGAACATGAATGAAATAGACATCTAATGTTTTAATTATTCATTGTTATAAAATTAAAAGTAAGGATCTTTTCATTTTAAGGGTGCTTGGGATGAAGAAGTATTTACACATACATTTTGGAGGTAATTATCAACAGAAATTATTATCTTGTTTGTGAGAATCAAGAGTGAGTCACAGAGATACAAGGGGAAAAAAGGATTCCTATGAGCCAGACAAGACAGACCTCTCTGCTCCATCAGCACTGCTAGAAGCGTATCTAATGAAGGAACAAACCACAAAGGCAGACACTGGAGATATATTACCAAGCAAGGCATCTAGATCTTGCAATTGCCAAATATGGTCTGTTTATACTCATCATAAATGTTAATGCTATGACTAAAAGAAAAAAGGGAAGAAGAGGGCAGGACAAAACAGCAGGAGTCATAGCAGTAGAAGAACATGGAGTAAGTCATCCTTCCTGAAATGGACTTCTTATGTTACAGGAAATGAGGCTGTTTCTTGTATTTCTCAGATTATGTATTTGCAAGTTGTCGATAATAACTACAGCCATGGAAAAAATTACTGTACTTTATACAGGGACATAAAATTTGCAGATGAGTATGGTTAGCTGACTGTAATAATAAAAAGTACCAAACAGAAGAGTCAGAACCCATGCTGAGTTAATGGTTGAACTCAATGATATTTATTAAAGGTCTTTTCCATCCTTAATGATTCTATGAGTCTGTAATTTGGATTTTTCATAGTACTTTTAGTATGTGGTAGGAAAAGTTAAGAACTGAAATATATATAAAAATATTGCCAACAGTTACTTCCAAGACAGAGATTGTACTAGACTTATAACAGGGAACTGTATAATAAACACTGTAGTATGTGGGTGGTGCTACTTTTAACCATTTGTAGACAGTAAATACTATTTCACCATTTTAAAAGAAAGAACACTTAAAATTGCAAAATAGTTGTCATAGTATAACCAAGAAGCCATCTTTTAGAAATGGTACTGTATTGGTTGTTGTTTATAGCTAAAGAATCTAACATTAAACAATTACTTTTTAGGGACAAAATTTCTAGATCTTTCAGACCCAGTCTTATTTAAATACCCAGAAAAAAAAATTACTTGCAGTTAGAAAAAGTCTAAAAATATATACAGCCTTATTTGAAAATAATCACATCTATATTGTTCACACAGGTGATACTAAGTGTCTGAACGCACGCCCAAATTCTTCCTAAAAACAACAATTTTTTGTCATTGAAATTTTTTTCCTAAATAACTGCCTACAGAAAGTGCTGGCTTGTGAAATGGATACCATCTAAATAGTTCAGGAGAAGAGATTAATTTTGTGTAGAGCTTCCTTTCATTAACAGTTATTCTAGAAAACCAGCATTAACTGTTTATTTCTGATCATTTTAACTTAATATTCAAAATTGTTTCAAACATTTCTTAAGATGAATATCTGTTTTATAGTTTTGAAAATGTCTATGTACTGGGCAAAGCAAAAACGAAGTCACCACATAAATTTTTAAACCTTTTTTTTTTGTTTAATTCATATAATAATAGAATCATAGAATGGTTTGGGTTGGAAGGGACATAAAAGATCATCTAGTTCCAGTCCCGCTGCCATGGGCAGAGGCACCTTCCACTACACCCGGTTACTCAAAGCCACTTTCAGCCTGGCCTTGAATACTCACAGGAATAAAGCATCCACAGCTTCTCTAGAAAACCTGTTCCAGTGCCTCACCACCCTCACAGTGAAGAATTTCTTCCTAATACCTAATCTAAATCTACCCTTCTTCAGTTTAAAGTCATTACCTCCTATCCTGTCACTGTCTGCCCATGTAAAAAGTCACTCTCCCTCGTTATTATAAGCCCCCTTCAAGTACTGGAAGGTTGCAGTGAGGTCGTTCTGAAGCCACCTCCTCTGAACAACCCCACCTCTCTCAGTCTGTCTTTGTAGGAGAGGTGGTCCATCCCTCTGATCATTTTGGTGGCCCTCCTCTGGACCTGCTTTAGCAGGTCCATATCTTTCCTGTGCTGAGGATACAGGAGCTGGATGCAGCATTCCAGGTGGGATCTCGTGACAGCAAAGCAGAGGGGCAGAATTACCTCCCTTGTCCTGCTGGTCATGCCTCTTGATTCAGCCCAGGATTATCTCAAAATTGCAAGGCAGGTACAATTATCAGGTCATCTAGTACATGTATGCAGTATCTCAACAGTTTAGTCACTGAAGAACAAAATATGGTCATATAAAGTGCCCACTCCTTTAATTTTTTCTCAGTCACAGTAGGTGGACTTATATGAGCACAAACATTCTTAATTGAACAGAAGCTTCAAACTTTGATAACTATCAATAGATATGATTCATAGAGCTCTTTTTAGGTTTTGTTTGGTTTGGGTTTTTTTGATAGTAGCACCGGTATTTTTGATCCAGACCAGTATGTCTGTGTGCATTTTGGAGGCATGTGCAAATAGGTCCAATGGCTTGATCCTAAATGCATTCTAACTTGTGAATATTGATTTCCTTTTAAGTGTTGAATTAGGTCAATCTTCAGTTTCTTCCTTAAGTTCAGCAACAGTAGTATTGGGCATTTTTCCCCCATCAGGAATGAGAGTATTATCTCTTCTGTATTCAGCTCTTGACCCAGGTAAAATCAGTTTCACAACCCTGATTCTGTGAGTCATTGGGCAACATGACTCACCCAATCTCACCCAATGGTATCTTGAATTCCAGCCTGATGCTTTTCTCACCAGGTAACTGAATAGAAGTACAGCTATTCTGAAATCTTTTGTTCCCCTTCCTAAGAGTCTCTTCTAAGCATATTATATAAGCATGATCAGACTTCTCCTTGACACAAGAACAACTATGACTATATATGAGTGTATATATAGTTCTGCAATATGGAGTTGCTTGCATGAGTTCTCTTACTCAGTTTTGCAATATCTATGGCTTTCTGGCCCTTTTAATGGAAGTGAAGGGGGCATGAGCCATTCTTCTGGAAATAAAACATATTTGTCATTCGTAAATAGGTGCTTGGGGGTTAACTTATGTACACAGTTAACTCAGAGGTTCCTTTACTTTTAGTAGTTCATGATGAATGTCTTGAGGAGGAGGAAAAAAATTTAAATGTTGCAATGGAATCTGTAAGTTCAACAATTCCACAAAAATTTTTTTAGAGAGGCCAAAGTTAGATTCACTGATTACACATTTATTTCCTTTTGCTTGCCCTCACTGCTTGCATTTCGAATGAAATTAGCTTTCCATTTATAATAAAAGTTGCTTTTATATGGTGGTTCTACAAAAATAAGAAATCTCCACATGTTCAGGAAGAAATTCTCGTCTGAATACTTTATATCACTTGGCATTCAAGAATCTGAAAATGTGACACATTTCTTGAAATCCTATACATAGTTTTGTAGCTATATTCTAGAACGTATTACTCAGTCTAACCCAGATCTTTGTGTAGTTTCTGTCTTGGATTTTTGCTTTTCAGGATACGGTGGACAGGGAGTGATGTAAAACAGAAAGCTTGTGAGTAAATGTAGCCAACAAAATGACCTGAAATAATGCTCTCCTTAGAGGTTTGCTTCATGTAAAGTAGTACAACTCAAAAAAAGGTGAGAAGGCTTTCATAAGCTGAATACATTCAATCTTTTATATGCCTGTGCATTCACAACATCACTTGTAATGGCTTTGTACAGCAGAGCCTTCAGAGTACCATTCAACTCCACTGAGATTTAAGTAAGTGCTTTCTGAATCAAGGTTAGTATTCTTCTAACTCTGTTTGTAGGACTCTTTTTGTGAAAACACATTTACTATTTATAATCATATTCATGTCCCACCTCTAAATTTAATTCATCACAGGTGCCATTTTAGGGGAAAAAAAACCATTGGCCCTACTCATAGTAGCCATGTGTGAACAAATGAAGAAATGGTAGAGAACAAAGTAAGAGTGTTTGTTTTCTGCAGAGTATCCCCAGCTCCAGTGTCCCTTGCCCCTTCTCTCCAAGGTCTCAGTGCTAATACCCTGCCCCACAAGATCTCACTGAGGTAACTCACTCAGGCCAAAGATCTCCTCCTTGTGTCTAAATCTCAGGAAGGCAACTGAGACCTGTGCCATCCATACTTTAGATACAGGCAGCAGAAGGCTCTGGTTCTTTGTGCCACGCTCCCATTCAAAACTTGTTCTTCACTTTGATAGACATAGTTTACAGAAAACAGGAAACATGCAAACACTCAGGTGACCATCAGACTTACTGACCTGAAAAAGGACCTGGGTTTTTTTACCCTTTTGGGAGAGGTGGAGGAAGGAATATCTTCTAGTTAGGAGGGGATTTCCTTTTGTTGCTTTCTCCAGTCAGTGATCTTAGCATCTGAACAAGTCATAATTGGTAGGACAATCTCTTAGGGTGCCATTTGGCTTTTACGGATAAAATTCTAGTTCAGATAGGATCAAATGCTGTTGACATAGCAGCACAGTCATTTTTGAGGAGTCCTAGGGAAGTCCACGGTTGGAGAGCTTTTCTTGACTTGTTCAGTCTTTCACTGGTTCCCTGCATCACGATCCAGCTATCTGAAACCCAGCTCCTTCAGTACAGATCTTTGGCAAAGTTTGTGTTTGGATGGTGCTGTGAGTGTTTTCTAAATTGTCATGGGCAATGGTTATGGGAACTTAAGGACATGGAACCCTTACTCAGTACAGTGAGTAAAAGCTTTTACCATCTGGGTTGGTAATCATCCGTGTTCCTTTATCAGGAAAAAATATGTCCATCATGATTGGTGTCCCACATTAACCGGATCTCCCAAGCACATGCTCCTCTGCAGCATGCACAGTCATGAACGATGGTTTTCCCTCTCCATCACAGTTAGTGTGTTTCCTCTGAGCCGGGCTGGGGCTCCCATAATGGGATGGTTCCCAAGTTTATTCTGACAAGTCACCACCGATATAATGAAAATTCATAAAAGCATGTTCTGTCTAAAATACCAGAGGGGTAGACTTTCATTCTAAGTACTGGTCTTAAATATGCGATTTTAAATTCTGCCATAAACTGGTAGATCTGGAGAATTCTGCTCTTATGTTCTCCTTCCTGAAGCTGCTTTAGCATTGCCTGGACTGTGTCACCTTGTTTAGTGCTAGCAGTCAAGTTGCTGCCTCTTTGAAGATGATGATGATATATTTGGCAAATTTCATCTAGTGTGGCTGGTGCAGTCCTTGTAATAGAATGTAATCTGGTCTTCTTTACAATTGGAGAAACAGATGTTCTTGGGTAATAGCTATTTTCCTTTGCCGTTGCTGCTACTACTGTGTTGTTTTCCTCATCACTGCTTGCCCAAAGGTATCTTAAATGCAACCAATTACAGCAAAATAGCCTCAACAATATCTTGTAGGCTTCAGGAGGGAAAGAGATGTGATTTGTGAAATTCCAGATGGGTGAGGGAGGAAGAGAAGAGGACATGGTTTCTTTCATGGTACAACAAGAAGCATGGGGCTCAGAGGATGCTGTTGATGGGAAGCTCCATGACTTGTCTTCCCCTTCTCCACACAGCAAATCCATGAGTGACTCTTCATCAGAATGGCAGCCAACACTTTCAATCAAATAAAAGCTATTCTCCTCTTTCACACTTGGACTAAGACATTAAAGACAGGACATCACTTCCCTGAGCCATCAGCTGCCTTGGTGCCACTGTGCAAATCAATACATTTAAATTCAGCCTCAGACTTTGTTAAAGAGAGATAATCTCTCATTCAGGGAACAATTTTCTCTGAGGTTTGTTGGCTTATGGACATAAAGAATAGAACAGTGAGCTGACGGTATGGCGGTCAGCACCATGCCCCTCAGGTAGGGGAGGGAGATCCAACTGGCACTGCTGTAGCAGAAACAAGGTGCCATAGACATGAAGACAGACCTGAAAACAGATGCATTTTCTCATTTCTATTTGCAACTGTTTAAGGCGTAAGACTTCTCATGGGGACTGTGAAGCCCAGAATTGTACCTGCCTGAAAATAAGTACTATAGTTCCTTCTTTATTATGTTTTCTTGAGTAAAAACAGCAGACTGTAGAACCTCCCCATATGTATGTCTTGCAAGGACTATACATTGAAGTGGTCACTGGGATGTCACTTCAGTATGCTATATTTGAGTGTCAGTGCCATACATCACAAACAGAAAAGATAATTTTTAACAGAATAATAAAAAGAGTAGGAATTAAATTAAAATGAAGTGCTTTCCCTTTCCTGCATCTAGCTTGTGCCTCTTTCGATATCATCAATTAAAGCAAAGTGTTCCAATAAGTTTATCATGAGTTCCAAAATATTACAATCTCACCTTTATTTGAGCTGCAGTGTTAGAGCAAATAAGGGAAAATGTAGCAATTTTTATTCAGTGTTTCTTGATTTGCTTCATTGTGCAGCTGCATGTATCCTTCAGATAATGAAAACCAAAGTATAACTGAGGTAAAAAACTAAATTCACAAACAAAAGTAATCTCCACGCTCAGGCTATCAGCAAATACTGTGTGAAAAGGCTATCCTCAGCTCAAGCTGCTTGCCAATTTGTGGATATGAAAACTTATTAGTAATTTAATATTGGGCAAGTGGCACCTGAACAATCCCTCTCCTGGGGAGGAGAAGTCACTTGTGGAGCAAAAGGGTGTGCAGGGCTACTGGTGAGGAGTGTTTAGAGGCATTTGGACGATGCCCTTAATAACATGCTTTAACTTTGGTCAGCCCTGGAATAGTCAAATAGTTGGACTAGATGATTATTTTAGGTGCCTTCCAACTGAAATACTCTATGCTATTCTGGTTTATGCTGTGCTATGCTATGCTATGCAGTGCTATTCTAAAGACCTATCCCAGTCAGGCTGGTTGCATCTCTTGGGCCAAAAGGAAGTATGGAAAAAATAAAAAAAAATAATAAATTTTATGGCTATCTTCAGTACAAGGGTGAATACAGTTGAAGCATATTGTTTTACCCACCTCTGTAGACAAGAAGCAAAACACCAAGAAAAATCAAGACCTCTATTGTATTGTAGAGGTCAATATACCCAGAGAGGACAAGTCACAGAATCACAGAATATGCTAAGTTGGAAGGGACCCACAGGGATCATCAAGTTTAACCCTTGGCCCTGCACAGAACCATCCACAAGAGTCGCACCATGTGCCCACCAAACACTTCTTTAACTCCGTCAGGCTTGATGCTGTGACCACTTCCCTGGGGAGCTTGTTCCAGTGCCCAACCACCCTCTGGGTGAAGAACCTTTTTCTAATTTATAACCTAAAGATCCCCTGACACAACTTCAGGCCATTCCCTTGGGTCCTGTCACTGGTCACCACAGAGAAGAGATCAGTACCTGCCCCTCCTCTTCCCCTCACAAGGAAGTTGCAGACTATGATGAGGTCTCCCCTCAATCTCCTCCAGGCTGAACAAACCATGCAATCCCTCTGCATAGATCTGCTGGGCAGGCAGAAATGCAATGTGGCATTAGCTCTGTCTGGCCAAAGGTCCTCAGCTCTGTCCTTGCCTCTGTGCTTAGAGCCTAGGACTCAGGAGAAGGCTGCACATGGTTTCACTCAAACCTCTCAGCATGTGTGAGTGGACAGTTCAACAGCAGCTAAATTCTCTCTAAGCACTAAGGCATTCTCCCCTCTGGCCTCAATGGGTCAGAGGTTGTTGCTGCCTGTAACAGGGTGGAACATCACCTGTGAAAGCATTTTGCAGTTTGCAACACAAGGTGGTTGGCAGATGTTCACAAGCAGCAAGGATGATGGCAGACCTGCATCGTTAAGGCATAGTAATAATCAGTAAACTCCTAAATAAGGCCTGAACCAACATTTCTTATGGTACGGAGATCCTTTAGTGATGCTGCTGCTGTACCTTTTGCCGTGCATGCTGGGTTCTTGCTAATTCTGTCTTCAGTATGAGGGTCTTTACATGAGCAAAACAGCTACTGAGGAAATGAATCAGTGTTGCATGGTTCACCTCTTGGTTTATTTCAGGCAGTTAAACATGGGCACATGGGACTTTTTTAAAAAAAATTCCTGGTTCCATTAAGGTGTAATGAACTTTGCCTGAGGGTGCTTTATGCAGATCACCTGAATCTTTTATAGCTGCTATTTGCATATTTTATATAAAGAACCCTGAATCTCTGTGTGGCATTTCTCTGACTTCATCAAACAAATATGAAGTCCTTCCTTACAAGAACTAGGGGGGAAATATATGAGGGATAGAAATTTCTTCTAATATAATTTGTCATCTATTGGACTTAAACACTGTGTGAGTGCTTTTAATGAAATCACATGAAATGTTACATGCACTATATTTATAACCTTACATTTTGATCCAAAGGTCTGTTTAGTGTCTCTATTTCAGTCTTTTGCAACGTAATTATAATTTATTTTTGTCTTTAAATATGTAATCATAACAGAAATGCCATCATTTTTCATAGCATATATAAAAATATGTAAGTAAATAAAAATGTAATAAACATTCCAATTGGAGTGCAGATTTTTTATATGGTAGGAGCACCTTCAGTAGTAGACACAGAATGGTTTGTTCTGTGTCCACAGATTTGGTATACTTAAAAACCAAAGTGTTAAAAAAATTTACATCACTGCATCGGAAATCTGAAATAGAAAGAAATTAACATAATCCATTCTGCTAATAAGATTCATGAATTGTCATTCAGTGTAAACCAAAGTCAGTAAAACCAAGAGACAGTAAAAATAAGACAAATTAAAATTGCATTTAGGAGAATTATTAGCAGAATTATTTGGCAGAATAATTGATATCAGAATTTTATGTTTTATGAAAGCTGCAGGGGGAGATTATTATTTCAGAACAGTGAAATAATCAATTTAGATATATTTGGAACAACATCTCAAAAAATTTTAGATATTTGTTTTTTTCTTTATTTTTAAAACTATTTAAATGCACTAATAATGTCAGAATTGTAATTTTTTTGTATACTTTTGAGTCATCAACGTAGTCTCTTGTCACACTTCCATCTCTCAGCATTTTATCTTCTTGAGTAATACTGAAATAGTCTCCTTTGGAATCCACTGTAAAATGGCATCTTGATTCTCTGCAAAGTCTCGGTCTGTCATTTATTAATGACCCCAAACTAAAAGACTTTGTCAGTATTTCAGCATACAAATTTCATCCTATTTTTTTGGCAGCACATTTTGTAATACTCTTTATCTAGTAAGAGTTAATTTGCACATTCATTATCTATTTGGACTGTTCATATGCTGACAGATTTTTAATGTAATTTGAGTTATGAATTATTGACATAAAACATGTTAAGAATGGAAGTCTGCAAAGAAGAGCAGACCCAAGTAATGCACTCAGACTAACCAGCTATTACAAGTATTGTGCATTTCAGGCTGGCTTTCTGAGCAGCTGGGGCAAAGCTGCCACCTCTGGCACAGTCTTTCTGTGTTGCTAAACTTTCCTGCAAAATTACTTTGTGATAAGTAATAGAAAAGATGAACAGAGAAGTGAGGGACAAACTGAATTCAGATTGTTCTAAATTTGCGTATTTCTAAGAGCCCAGGGCTCTGTGCCTCCAAGTTGAAGGTTTTCTGTACAAAGAGGGGGGAGGAGGAGAGAAAGTAAGTACACAGGCAGCAGTCTGTTCACATTAGCTTTATTTTCCTGAACATTTCCTTGGGTTGTTTCTGTGCTGGGGAAGATAGCAGAGATTATTAGCTAGTACAGTTTAACTGTTATACCTTCTCTGTTCTCTGAGAGAGGTTAAATTAAATGGTTCCTGAAGCTCTGTCTCCAGCAATATTCCCTGCTTGGAGCTACACCAAGGTGGAACAAATAGCTACACTGGGAAATGTAAGAACAAATTATCTAATGAAAATTTAACTTCGAAATGATATGAAGAATCACAGAATATTCTGAGTTGGAAGGAACCCACAAGGATCATCAAAGTCCAACTGTGGCCTTGCACAGGACAGCCCCACGAATCACACCAGGTGCCTGAGGGCATTGTCCAAACACTTCCTGATCTCTGTCAGGCTTGGTGTGTGGCCACTTCCCTGGGAAGCCTGTTCAAGTGCCCAAGTACTCTCTGGGTGAAGAGACTTACTAGTATCTAGCCTAAACTTCACCTGGCAAGCCCCATGCTGTTCCCTTGGGTCCAGAGAGAAGAGGTTGGTGCCTGCCCCTCTGCTTCCACTTGTCAGGAATTTGTAGGCTGCAGTGAGGTCTCCCCTTGGTCTTCTCTTCTCCAAGCTGAACAAAGTGACCTTAGCAGGCCCTCATACGGCTTCCCCTCAAGGCCCTTCACCATCTTCATAGCCCAAGGAGAAGGAGGGATAAAAATACCAAGAAAGAAGTTTATTGGCAAATTTGACAACCTGGTGTCTCGGCTGTGGTCTCCACAAGCTGGAATTGTGCTGATAACCAGCCTTTATTTCCTCCATTTCTGAGTCAAGCTCAGCTGGTTCCTTGCACCACACTATAAGGAGCTGCGAATTCACATCACAAGCTGGAGTTCATGTGTAATTCAATGACAGCAAATAAATCCAGGAGCAAGCATAGCTCTGACCAAAATACAGAGGAGAGAGGAAGGTGTGCGTCTGTGCACTGTTCATATGCCATATACATATACTACATAGGCATTGGTACAATCCCTGGGAAAGAGCTGTACAGCCGTGTGCTGGCATTCACACTACCCAACACAGGGGCAGTGGATGCTTTCTGATAATTATGAAGGACTGAATCCACCCTAAACCTACCAGCACAGCTTCTGAGCATATCCAAAGAACAGGGATAGGTTATGTTTTCGTGTATCAGCACAGCACACGCTGTTTTCATTCAGAAAGGCTACAGGGAGTGTAATTTATTTTAGATTATAATTGCTAGGTTTCTCTTCTTTCATACAAAGGAAATAAGAAAAGCAGAGATTATTACTCCAACTTTAATTAGATGCTTCCACACCCTCTAGCTTTCAAGTTATTGTTTTTCCAGTAACAGTCTCTTGCTCTTGCTCTTCTGTTGAAGTAGAGGTAGTATGTAAGAACTACAGCAGTCCTCCAACAAAATTAATTCTCTGTGGAGAAAAAAAAGAAATTTGTGTGTTTTGTGTAAAATTAAAATTATATAAATTGAAATTCATATAAGTAGAAAAAATTTCTGTCTCAAAAACTTCTTGGCATAAGTTATTTTTGCAAACAGAAGTATTTTCATGCTCATGGCAGTGGACGATGATGCCATAATTCACCTGATTATCAGTAAAGCCACTGATCTCAAATCTGAATTTGATCTAATCAGAAGAATAAATACATCTCAAAAGGTCATGTTAAAAAATGTTTGATTTGAGAAAATTTGTAAGTGGTATAATCTCTTCTACATTTGCTTAACACACAGGCTTAAATAGGAAAAAAAAACAAACAACCACCAAACAGAAAAATGGACTCTTATTGTTCTCTAGAAAGAAATACCGTAAAAGGTGGTTCTAGAAATTACTAAAATAATCTCAGCTATTTTGGAAATAGTTTATTTTGGAAAATTCTAATGGGACTTAAGAAAATAAAGATTTTTTTTTCCCCCAGGTCAGACCTGAGAGAAAATTAAACAGGAAAGAAAGGTGCTCATTTCTAATTCAACTGTGTTCCCCTTTCGGGAGCCCCTGGTGGCCTAGTGGTTAGATCGCAGGACCTTCACCGCTGAGGCCTGGGTTCGATTCCAGCCAGGGA
>JAWMRA010000001.1:50396068-50442384 GCA_035584735.1 Pseudotriccus pelzelni | reverse complement strand
ACCTAAAAAATCCAATGCGCAGGCTGGAAGGTGTAAAGACCTTCCCCGGATCTTCGTTCGCGAAGACTGGCCATTAGTTAGTTAGTTAGTGTTCCCCTTTCACTTCTTGAATCAATGTCTTTCATACCTTATTTAAAAGATATTCAGCAAAGAAAAAACATTGGTTGATGTTTTAAGACAAAAGTTTATGATCATGAATTCAAGGCAACTATTCATCTATTTTATTTTAAAAGCAGGAATTGCAACAAAGACCTACTATTGGAACTGTATGTAACTGTATCACAGTGTTAATGTATTTTGACTACTTGCAAAGCAATTTATCACTCAGTAATCAATTTAGTAATCATTTCAGCTTTGTGTCCTATTACATTTAGTAATTAAGTAACAGTCACTGTATTTGGATTAAGGGCTTAATTTCAGCAGTGCCCTCAGTAATGTTCATTTGGAGATGACACACTATATTCATTCAGTGAGTAAATGTCACTGATTCATTAAAAAAGGTCCACAAAAGTCTCAAAGCAGTTTCTAAAATACAATCTTTAATACAGATGAGAAGTTAAGAATTTTGACATGATCCAGAGAGAGGAAAGAAAAATATTTAATTCATTAGAAACCTTCAGTCATTCCACCAACTTCTTGCTTAACTTTGGAGAGATGTCTTTTCAAATATTTTCCTCGCATACTTATGTCATTTAGCTGGATGAGAAAGGCCGTACTCACCAAAAAACACAGTATACTTGTAAAAATGTTATGGCAACGGGCAAGTGCTTTTGTTGGCATAGGTTATGTCATCGGGGAAGTACTGGAATTACTTTGCATGAAGAGTCTCCTGAAACATGAGACTTATCCCACATCCCAGTCTTCATGAAGACAAAGAATATTTGTATCCAGGGTACAGTCTTCTACAGAAGGAAGTTGGTGGTGGCTCTGGTTCTCTCCTCCTAAACCATTGTCTTCCTTCCTGATGGTGCATGTTTTCTTTCTCCACGCTTTCTCCAGTCTGCAGTAGATTGCACCCTTCTTCTGCCAGCTTTCTGCATCTGGTATTCCTGGGTGCTGGTATGTGAACTTCCCAAGTCATTTTACTGGATCACATGATTCCCCCCCTCTCTGCAGGTCCCCTGAATCACACTCTGACCCCTTTCAGACCTGAATTAGATACAACTTTCCACAAGAGCACATTTTGTTTCTCTCAGTTTGTACCCATCCTGATCGTTGATCAGTGATCTCAGTCCGTTAATGAATATAGTGTAATTTAGACTAGCTGTTCAGTAGAATTTCATTATAAAACTAATGGTGTTTTTGCCTCCTGATTTAATAGAGCTAATGCTTCTCTCAACTAAGCGGCTGTCTGAAGGGTAGCTGTGGATGCTGGTTCTATGCTTAGAACCAAACAGGAAATATGCAGTAGATTAAGTAAAAAGCAACTATTTTCTCAGCTTATTGTCAGGGTGCACGTCATCTGGTTGACCATGATCTTTTTTTAGGAACTACAAGGAAGAAATTGTGATATATTAGAGGTGTTGAGGTTCTGTTACATGGCAGCTACGCTTTGTGTACATGCTGCAAGGTTAGTTGTTTCCAAACATTTATTTTTGTGGTTTCCTATGTGGTCTTACTGTCTCTTTAAGGCTGTTGTGTGGGAATGAAATGTTTAGTACTGAAGGATCAGATCCAAAAATGGAAAAGAAATAGTTCTGAACATAAGCAATGATCTGAAGTACAAAGCCCAATTATAAATATATTGTTAAAAATAGGAAATGGTGGTAGAAATGCTACTGAAATATTTGTTTCTAGTAACAACTAACTTGTTCTGTCTCCAGTAGGATAGATGTCCTGGAGAAACTCTACGAAAGAATGTGAAATTGAAGGTAGTAAATTAAAGTTTCCCACCACCATGTTTTAAAAGCTGTAGTGCACACTTCATTGCAGCAGAAAGTCTGGAGAATCCTGCTTTGCGCCTGCTCTTAGGGCCAAATTATTTGCAAAATTAAAATAAAAATTTGCAGAACCTGACATCTCTTGGAATCTTCCCTTTTAAAGCTTTACAAGCTGAAAACCCGATTAATAAATGTATGGGGTTTAAAATCCAGTTAATTATTTACAACTCCTGTCGTGCCTTGAAGGTGGTTCTTCCTAAATAATGTGTAAGAGTGCTTGTGATGATATTTCATCCCACGTGTCCTCTTTCTGGAGGGGTGGCATGTGGGGTGGACACCGATGTTTCAGTTTACAAGGCAAAAGGTCATGGAATGTTTTGAGTCTTGATTTAGGCCCAGGAACAAACCCTGCGGCTGCTTGGGAAGAATATTCTAAGCCAAGAACCAAAACATTCCATGGTCCTTAACCAACTGAAAACATCAACATCTGACCTTCACGCAGTGGCATGAATGAAAGATTTAAAACCTGAGAATTGTACCATTTTAGATCTGAGTTCTCCAATGTGCCTGGCATTGTCATATGGTGATGCTGTAATTTCAAGTTACATGGTGTACCAGGGACATTTTGTTCACCTAACAAGAAAGGCAAAAATATGTTTTCCAGGTCTTAATTCCTTTTTTATAGCAAGTATGTAAATGGCTACTGGATTTTCAAAGTTGTTAATATAAATTCATTTTATATTATATGAAAATAAAAAGAAAGGGTTCCTTAGAGATCCTATATTACAGTCTCACAAAATTGGTAAAACAGGTCAAGCTTCAGAGTAACTACTTGAAAAGATGAATTACACTAAGACCTATTTTAATTAAGGTTTAAGTTACAAATATTTGATCAAGTGTTAAAACTAGGCATGTCACACTTTTTATTTTACAAACATAATTGTTGAAGTTTTTATATAGCTTAATATTAATTCCACTATGCAAAATAACTCTAAATCTATAAATATGTATACTACAGATCTAAATTACACAGTTTAATACATGATTAAAACTTCTCCTGCTGCCTTTCATAACTTATGTGTCCCACATGGAAAGGACTTGTAGGCTAAATCCATTTTCTAGATGACATATAAAAGTCTTTCTTCTTCGTTTAGGCATGCCTAAATCTAAACAAATCAGCATCAGCCTCCCTTGTAGTCCACAAGATCTCCATGAGGAATTAGTCTGATCCTAAAGGAAGTACCTAAGATATGTATGAGGACTCTGTAGCAGCCTGTTTAATTACACTGACTGTAAAGGAGGACTTTTAGTTATCAGCTAAATTTAACTAAGACTACTGTAGACAACTAAATTTAGAAAACTAAACAGGTGGGAGGAATTCCTCCACAACAGTTTACATGCCAGTTAGAAATGATGATCTCACTGTTGTGGGAAAAGATAAAACTGGCTGTTTGTCTTGGTGAGAGTGAAGACAAAGTATCAGGATATGGGGAAGCTTTCACAATTGTGTGTTCTGTGTCTTGAGAAGCTAGTGGAGACAGGCATTAGTCACTCCAGTATGTTCCTCATGCAGTTCACTTTAAAACTGATTGATATTCATTGCATTGTCATCTTTTCATGATTAGATTATTTGCTTTGCCTGGGTCCTCTCACTTAGGTTGAAATAGTTTGTTATGCTCTTAAACTGGGCAGCCCTGGGTATCTCACAGTGTGAATTAATGGCCAAGGAGCATGAAAAGTACAGGAAAAAATTTCAGTTCTTTTTCCCAAGTATGTTTCTGGCAGAGTCATGTGATACAGAGCATTTGTAGTTCTGTTTCCTTTTTCATACGTCTTCTATTACATTCCAAAGTAACTGGTACAGTAACCACCATGGTTGCTTTGTATTTGGGTGTTAGCTTCTAGGTATTCTGGTAAAATAATTTATATAAGTAATGAGGTATGTTTTATTTGTTGGCTAGACCATGGTGGAAGTTGTAATTCAGAACATCTTATTTTAGCTACATTTTTTTCTTGATTTACAAGCTTGGGATGGAGGAGTTAGAAATATTTACCAGTTGGCTGACAAAAGCTTAGAACTTTGCATTTGGCAGCTGATTTGTTTGAGATGGAGAGTGATGGTGTTATAGGAGTGGTGTTTGTAGTGCATTAACCTGATGCAAGATGACAGCCTTTTCCCATTAAGTCTGTACTGTAAATTTGATGAAATAGTCCTTGGAGTTTTGTTATTCTGCAAAAGTCCAGCTATTAAAAAAAAGTCATAACTGGATCCGCTTTATAGGTTGTTCAAGCAGCAGGAAATATCTCAGATTCCGTTTACCTGACAAGCTACCAGATGGCTTGACACTTCTGTCTCTATTTTCTACCTGCATTTTGCAAAATACACAAGTACACATTCAAATCGTATCAGATATTTTCAGAGGAAATATCCGTGATAAAGATGTATTTGATCCAAATGATCCCTGTAATTTAGAATACTGCCATGTCTACTGAAGCAAACATTTAAGAAGAACAAAGCTCTCTCTCATGTGAGGAGCTTTTTTTTACATTTCTTTTAGTAATAATCAGAAATAGTATCACAATACAATGTAGCTCTATTTAGGCATTTGTAGGTGGAGTGTGGAGAACATGATCTCTTAAGAAAAAGAATATACAAAGCATCTTTATTCACACTCAGCATAGTGCTAACAGTTAAGCAGATTTGCTTTTCAGAAAGCCACATGGTAATTAATTCAGAAAGTCTCACAATTTCCTAGATGACAGGGGTGGTTCAAACTTGCAAATGAACATAAGCAATTGGAAATCCTTCAGTTATAGGAGACTTTTCCAGATATATTTTAAAGCAGAAAATAGTTTTTCTTGTCCTACCATCTGAAGCAATATTTCACTACTAAGGCTGACACAGAATTTCCCAAGAAGAGTTAAAAAGCCAATGAATCTTTCATAGTGTTCTACCCTTGCTGGTCCATTATACTTAACATTACAATATTAGAAAAACAGCCACAGAGGTTTGTTTTCAATCAAGAAGAAAAAATAAAATAAATTAGAGGCAGCTGGAGACAAATCACTCTTGACTTGTTGTTAAGTACAAGTCATGGATAGAGTTTAATAACTGTAATTTTTAAAGTCTGTAGTGCCATCCAAAATAGATTGACTCTTCTTTTTTTAATTAGTATATTCTGCTTACTTGATCTATCCTACAGAATGCATATAGAGCATAAATACAAATGCTTTTCAATGCATGTTCAAAGTTAACATTATGCACTGGCAGAGCAACATTTTGGTATGGAAAATTATAAACAGAAAGTTTATAGGGCAAAAATTACATTATAATTTTCAGTTCATAGTCTCAATTTGTAGACCATATAATAAATTTGAACATACTCTGATTATAGTCCTGTTACAATTCTAACATTGTGCTTGGTAAAAGGCCTGCCTGAAGGTTTCTATTTTAGCTCCTGAGCCGTTAGTGTTAGCTAGTCCTGAATACAGAACTGAACATGACTCTTTCAAGAAAGTGCTATAAGCACTGGTCTTTGGTATCTCCCTAGTGTAATCAGTTTTGAATTTCTTTCTCAATAGCAAAATTCAGAAGGAATACTGAAAAATATGGTGCTTCAGAACAACACTGTGATTAAACATATATGTGTATAAACCATCTCAGAATGCTTTGTTCAAGATTTGACCCAGTACTCTGAACACTGAACCATTTTGCGAACATGAAGAATAACATGTCCTCCTGGTTTGAAAGGAATAATCCAAGCTCATTTTCCTGAAGAACGGATTATAATGTCTTACTTTCAGGAGAAAGTCTGAGTATCTTTCTTGAAGAACAATTTCCTCTAAATTTGTGGAAAAGGAGAGGGAGTGGGGTGTGTGGGGGGAACTGTCTTTTCACAGAGAAGTGGGGTTTAAATAATAGAATCATAGAACAGTTTGGTTGGAAGGGACTCATCACAGAGAGTAAGAACTTACTCATGTACTAAAGATCATGCTGTCATATAGGTAACTGAACCCTTCCCTTGATTAAGCCAAATGCTTCTTAAAAAAATTAAGTAATTCCATGTACCAGCCACCAGAACCCATGGAAATAACTGCAATACTGTCAAGTACCAGTGAACCAAGAGGGAACCTTTTTACATATTTAATGATCAGAGCAATGTATGTCAACTCTAGAGTTTCAAATCTGAAAACAAAAGATTGAATAATTGTAGCTGCATCTACATTAGTTTAGTGTCATAACAGCAAAGTACCCTTTTAAGTGTTTTTCTCTCTTGCTTTTCCTTCTCCTACCACACTTTGGCACTGCAGAGTGACCTGGAGTACGTGGATTAGATTCCTCCACAGGATGCAAAGCCAGATCATTCGCTTCAGGAGAATTCCTACCACACTCCAGCTACTAACACTCAACTTGCATTACCAGGATAGATCTTATCTGAGGTAAATCACCTGAAATACAGGGCTTTCAGCAAGATCTGCTGCTGCTGCTGTACTATGATATTTGCTGAGGCAGATGCAGTCTTACAGCGTCTATTCTTCTAGGCGTGACAACATGAAAAAATAATGCTCAAGCTCCAGTGCATGTCATGACCCACTGAAGTTTTGCACATGGTTTTGAGGAGCACAAAGCAAGTCTCAATAAGCAAACTGGTACTTTCCTTATGCCTTAGTTCTGTCACATGCAGATCTGTGTGGTAGCAGGTGGTTTTCCGAATATAGCTGAGACAGCAGAACTCTTGCCATGGCACAGGTACAGCTGCTCCTGCTTCCTCTTTGGTGGTTGCTCTTGATCAGCCTTGCTTTCCACGGTTAAAAGCAACGTGGCAGAGATTAACTATTTTAGCAGTCACACATCTGCTCTCATCAAATCAGACTGGACTTGTAGAAGTAGAGCTGGTCACCAGCCAATTCAGTTCTTCGCTTCTACCTTCTCACCTGACACAAACTGAAGTTTTGCAGATAGGCTGCTAGCAGTGTTCTCAAGAATGCTGGCTTAATTTCCTTTACCCTTTCTATTCTTGGTTTAGTCTGGTTTTTTTTCGAGGAGAGGTGTGGATAAAATGAAAAATTGATTGAAGAAATGTGAAGGTAAAGGTAGGGATAAAGACTCTTGTTTCAGAGGTGACACATGACACTGAAGCCATCTTATGCTGTCACATAATGAAAATGTGACTGCAAAAAGTTGTGAATGCACTAGAAAGCTCTGCCTGTTGTCCCCTAGCAAAAGGCAGACATATATCCAGTACACTCCAAATCTTTCTAGTTAATAGATGTCACAGATGAAAACAACTTGGCTGAGTGGTTGTCAGTAAGCAGGCTGTTAGCAAAATTTACTTAAGTGGGTCAGTGTGACTATAGTTAGAAGTAATGGGGTGAAACTTAGCAAAGTAAAATATCAGTGAAATATCTGGAAAGCATTTCGAATAGTGAAGTGTGTTGGACTGTGAAACATTCTCTCCTGGTGTTGAAATACATGCATATGTGCTCATCATTTATATTCTGTGCTGTTTTGCCTTTCTAATGTGATATGATAATCATGTATCTATGAAAATTATTGGGAAATCTCGGCACCTTTGATTTCATCCTAGCAGTATATATCTCTAGTGGGGTGAGTAGTGAGACAAATATCATAGATCAGAACTAACCAGATGGCAGGCCAGAAGAGCTCTGAGTTTGCTCAAATGTGGAGTAACAGGGTACCAAGCTGTGGGATGATAACACCTGGTTGCCTGTTAGCACTTTGTGTCAAGGAAAGACTTTAATTGCCCCAAAAGTAGAGCAGTGCCTGCAACAGCCTTATATGTGCCAAACAAAGGCTGCTAATGTAGTATATCTTCAGTTTCTCATCAGGTATAGATTTAGTGGGAGACATTCTTGATTTTAATATTAGTAGCAACAAGTGCATGGCAAACTCTACACGTGCAATGAGGTGCAACTGCACAGGTATCTCCCACCCACTGCAATATGTTGCCAGCAGCTTTGAACTCTCATTCTTTGCTCACCCACTGACACCACGTGGAAAAGAGAGATGCTCTTTCCATCACTCTGCCCCAGTGTGTAGCTCTTCTATAGACTTCACAGGCAGGGAACATATTGACAGTAACACCCCTGGTGTTGCAACTGCCTTGCTGCAGACTGTCTGCGTTCTTTCTTCCCCATCAGACATCTAAACTCAGTGTGCTCATTGGCTTTCTGGTCATTAACTTGGCAGAGGATACCTGCCCTGGAGGCAGCCAGTTTCCTGCCTGTCATGACTTTCACCTGACCCAGTTCATCTCTGAAACCCTAATGTATCATCCTGTGGGCTCAGCATGCAGGATTTACCTCCAGACCCACACAGGGTCTACATGCAGGTGCCCATAATAAGTATGGTAGGTGAGAACATAGCCCATGCAGCTGACTGGTGTGTTGACACCTCAGGTGACTTGAATCACTTTGCAAGTGCTGCCAGTTCTACTGACTAAAGCTGTGATAAATTGCCTAAAAGGTATGTGTCTAGTGACATCTGAGATGGCATCCTTCATGGATTCTACCTGTGGACAAAGAAGGATATAGTCTACCTGGCCAGTCCTCAGGGATGTCTCAGGCATGTAGAATGCCTTAAAGGTCATTAGTCTCTCTGTTTAAAAAATCTAATCCCATTCTGGTTATCCACTGACAACAGAGGGAGTTGGGGGACTTATCTCAAATGTCGGTGTCTACATTTAGACATTTAACGTAGGTGTCTTAACCCTGAACTGAATCCCACCCACAGTTTTGTCTTCCAAAAAGAAGTAGTCTAAGGACATGAGATTGCCTGAAGCAAAATGCCAAAAACTTGCCAGTAAATGATTGTCAAATATATGCAGCCCTTTGACAGAGCTCTCATCCAAACAGTTGGTAGCTTTTCAGAAATAAATATGAGTATGCTTTTAGGGTCCCCTGCCACTGGGTGTAATGCTCAATTCTGTGTTATTTACCATATTCCGATGGACACATTCGGTTGCATGATCCACTGCCCATTTCCTGTTGTTCTTATGTTGTTACAGTTTCTTTTCTGGCCTGGTCCTGTCAGTTGCTAAGCCACTGCTAAAAATTGTGGACATTTTTTACTCTTACAGTTCCCTGTAAAATGCAGGGTCTTGTTCAGTCAAACTGAGTAATTGTTTCTGAGGAGTGTTTTATTAACAGCTGTTTTTTCTGCCTTGAGGTTGACCTTATGTTTTGAGACAATTAGCTTGATTAAGTTCTCCCGACATGCCACTGTGCAATGAGCTCTGGAACTTCTCTGTAAAGGCAATGTCTAAATTATACTACCCTTGAATTAGTCCCATTGGTCTCACTATCTAAGCAAATGAGTGTGATTAGTGTAGAAATAGTTCTATCCCTGAAAAACAAAATTGCTCATTTTTACCATGAGAATGGTTATGGTGAACAATATTAAAACCTTGTCCAGCATCTCCTTATATAACCAGAGGTAAGTAAGTACAGTATGTACCAATGACAATTTAATTTTCCCCCTTGTTCCAAGCAGTGAGGGTAGAAAACTGAGGTATGCGTGCTTCGGTAACATGCTATCCATGACATTTGATAGTCTTGAATTTTTGCTGCTGTAAAAAAATTTGCTTTGAATATTTTGATTCTTAGTCATTCCTAAAAGGAGTCTTCTTTCCATTCACAAGCATTAATCTTAAAAGGGTTTATTTTCATTTGTTTGTCCACTTTTTCTCCTCAGAGCTCTGGTAAAACAGTATCAACTGTTTTTATGATGGATGATATTATGTTGACAGTTCCTGATTATTTGTTAAGGGCTATTACATGTCTGGAGCTGTAGCTCTCAATGGAAAGAATGTCGTAATTTTAGATTTCCTTTAATAGAAACCACTGATGTTTTTAGTACCCAGAGCATCAGGGCACTAACCCACTTCAACGGTGAGCAGTGTTCAGCATAGCTGGCTGTGAATGGCTGGGGGGTTAATTTGAGTCCTGTAAAGCAGCACAGCTCAGCAAGGACAAATGGAGATCCCTGCTGAGGACATCACTTGAGGTGTAGGGAAGCAATGGCTGGAGGGCACATTGCTGTAATGAAATTTGTTAGTTTTTTTTTTCAGGGAAGATGTTACTGTGAATCCAGAATAACCTGTTCCTTATTTAGTTAATGAACCTCCTGTGCATGGAATTTCTAAGAGTCATTGTTAGATTTTCACCATTTTCTTTTGCAGTTTCATTTGTTCCTTTTTTTTTTTTTTTTTTTTTTTGAATTGCCCTACTGTTTTCCCTAAATACCTATTTTGGATACTTGGTTTTAATTTCATCAGGTCCTGATATGTCCATATCCTAATATGTGCACTCTTACATACTTCAGAGACAATCTTCTGTCTTGGTTTGCCTCTCACTTTTACTCTCGCAAATTTTCCTGGCAACTACAATTCATCTTGGCCTGGGTCTCTGTCTTCTCTCTTGCACCTACTTGAAAACTGAAACCACTAGATCTCTTAACTTCCCAAACAGATGTATTCTGTTTTTATGAAATGCTATTATTTTCTGAGAGCCTGCATTGACTTGGATGGAACCTGATGTTATTTTTGATATAAAAATTATGTTAAAAGGTGCTTAAATTAAAATTCAGAGACATTATGCTTTGTAACAATGTGCTGATTATTCAAAACATTGGCCTGATCTCATATTAACATGGCAATTTAATAAGTGAGAAGATGAAATATAAAATGCTACAGCTATTAGATAGTTTAGATGTGTAAACACATTGTGTTTACAAACTCCTTTTTTTTTAGTAGCTACACCAAACTGTTCTCATTCATATTTGTAATATTACTTTATTCCCTGCTCACAGGAATAATTTTTTTTCCAGAAGTTCAGTATCAAAATAGCATTATTTCAGTTTCTTCCTGTTCCCTGAAGTCAGAAAGAAAGCTAAAACCCTTCTTAAAGGGAAAACAACAATGCAGGAATGCAGGTAGTCTATCTATTACCACTAAAGATAACCTTAATCCTCTAGAATTAAAAAAAAAGAAAAAAAAAGAAAAAAGAAAAAAATGGAAACTCCATCACTAGCAGCTGAGTTTTAAAGAAATTCGTACACCCAGTATGTCACTAACTGTGAAATGTTAGCATGAAGGGGGCTATGGAGAATGTAGGATACACTTGCACAGTGATGAGTAATGTTAATAGCTTGCACATATGTATTTGAAGGTCAACTTCTTTATGCAGCTTAGTGTCGGTTTTATCTCTCAGGAAACTAATTTCAGGGAAAAGTAGGTATTACTTCCCTTACCAGCTATAATGAATTGCACATATATATCCCTTGAACATACGTGACCTTCTTTAATATTTCAGGACAGTTCATGAGATTTTTAGTGGCCACCAGTGGTTTGATATGTTGGTTTAGCATAGCATCTGAAAGGGGTCATGTGCCATAACTCATGGTGCAGTCCCTTATGTGCTGTTATATGTATTTGTACATGGAAGGGAATTAGAGTAAGAAAAGAGTTTTCTGCAAAGGGAAAATTTTTCAAAATAAGTTTGTCCCGTAGCCTGCAGATAGGTTATTGATGTATCTGATTTACAGTACTGACAGGAACCTGCATATCCCACATATCAGGAGATATTCCTGATATTCCTAATCAAGATAGGGCATGTCTTCCTTTGTACATTTGTATTCCTTTGGTTTTGGCCAAATGCAATTTCTTATTTGCCATTTTTTTCTTTTCAAAACGAACTTTCGGAACATCTTTGGTTCTGAGACTTCTTCAAATGCAGATGTTCAGGCTCAGATTCATATTCACCTATACAGTCAAAAGAAAGAAATGGAGATTTGACTGAATTGTTTGCAGCAGAACTTCCCTTCTCTTTTTCTGCTAACTGTTGAAAGACATTGAGATAAATGCATTACTGCATCTAGGTACAGCACCACTGAATGTGGTTAATATCTACAGTATTTACTCTTACATTCACTGGTATGAGGTGGATGTCATTTTACTTACTTCAAAAAAAAAGTAAACTTTTAGCCTCTTGATGATCACTTTTCTTTTGCCTCACTGTTATTTATATTCCACCTATCTTACTCAATAAAATAAAATAGTGATGGGTATATTTAGAACAAAGTTTTCAAATACAAAGTTCATGTTGTTCACAGGGAAGGAACATTTGACTTTCATAACTACAAGAGGTCATAGAGTCAAAGACTGAGTAGTAACAGAGTCAGAGACCTGTGTGAGACATCTAAGTAAAGAGAAAACTGACTGGAACTGGAGCACTGGAGAGGAAGAGGTTGCTGGAAGTAAAGAAGTTCTTACATATATGCATTATTGCAGAATTAAGTACCACAAGCATTTATAGAATAATTTGTAAAATTATTTTTTTTCCTTTCACCACAAGTTTAATGACTGAGAACAGCTGAGGAGGAAAAGAACATGGGTTATCAGCAAATTGAAGGTTGATGATTATGATACAGGCTTGAACAAGGCAATGGTAGGTTTAGAACTTAATCAAGTAAAATTATTAAGCCTAATATAGAGAAGTATTGGAATCCTTGTGCAAGAGTGCAGGGAGGTGTGTCTTGGAGTAACATGTACACTTTGGTCACTCAGAAGAAGTGGTATGGCAAAGGCATAGTGCAAACGTGGAAGGAGATGGAAGGTTCAAGTCAGCTGACCACTTGTGGACTTCTTCTGCCAGTTAAATGTCTGAGAGTACCAGGGGTATGACATAAGAGCTAGAGGGGGCCGATGCCCTTCAGGGCAGCAGCTGGGGACAGGTAGGGCATCCTGGCATGTTTTAGGTGGCACCAATATGCAAGGAATGGGCTGGAGCTGTAAAGGAGCCAGATTTGTGCAGCCTGGCAAAAGGAAGTCTAAAGAAAGTACAGGATTTTTTCCAAATGTCCTGGAGGAAGGATGATCCTGTCAGTAGTCTTCAACAGCTGAACCTAATTCAGGACTGAGGAAGTTGTCATGTCAGAGGAATGAGGCTTTCTCACTCACAGAAGCAGTGGAGGGGAAGGTGGGCCAAGCAGGTGGATCCCAGACACTTCCAATAGGGAGTCTAGTCTTTTCAGAGTCAGATTGATTGAGAGAGCTGCTCATGTAAGAGGCTGGGTTTGGTGGCCCAGGACACCTTTTTTAGTTCAGTCTTCTCAGGACCAGGAAGCCATGCTGATTTTCTCTTACCTTGCCTTATGTCATAGTTCAAATGAGATATTAACAGTAATCTTTAAGTCTGTGAATCTCTCGTAACATCTGGTCTTCTTGATAAAGTATTGTTTCAAAGACTTTCTTGTAACCAAGTTTCATTTTCCTGAAATTTTAATGTCACTTCCTGTTCTCTTCAACTTTTATTTGATTGTCTTGCTAAAAAGGTATTCCTACCTTGAGAATCCAAGTTAAGCTAGCTTGTGTTTAGAACTTGTCCCCTTTGGCTCAAGGTGCAGGAACACAGGCGCTTCAAAATGAAGTTGCTTGCTCCTTATTTCCAGAGATAAATCTGAATGATTACTTTTTAAACTGAATGAGTAAAAAAACTGCACTAAAAGCATGCAGAATTAATCTTCTGCCAGTTGGAAATTGTGAAAAGATGCATTTTCCACAGAGAAAATCTTATGTATCGATTATTTTGTCAAATATCTGTCAAATATATTTTTTCTGTGAATAATATGCTGGAATAATGTTTGGGAGAGGAGTCATCATTTACAGTAAAGGACTTTACATAATACTTCAGAAAGCAGTTCATAAGTGAGTGTTGAGCTAGATTTGTTGTTCAGATTTTCAAATGATATGTTTTTAAAGTTTTAGTGTTGTAATACACCAGTGCACATTCTTCTGAACTTTTCCAACACAAGGAAGAAAATACAAACTTCCTGAAGGGTGCTGCAAGTATTTGAGCTATTACCAATCTCACATAATTGCTACTGGGTCACAGATCTGTAGAGCATTATAATAGATGTGCCTTTTTAAGCTGGGGAATCCCCATGACAGCTTTCTGGTTTCATCACCCCCTAGCAGTGAGAATTCTCTTACTGTTACTATTTATATTTTTCACTCCTGTTCTAACTTAGCAGGAGACTTTTAATCCTGAAATGTTATTTGGGCACAAGCATAAATGGCAATATGGCCATGTAGGCAAATTTCTGGAAAGAACTGTTCCCCTGGATTTAAGAAGCCTTATATAATACCTCATCAAGCTATTCATTAGGGCATGTTCTGTGCTATACATTTAAAGGTCTTAAATTACATGAAGCTGTCATTTTATGACTTCTGGTAAATAGGAATTGTCAGAGTTTTGGTTTTCTATTCTATTCTTTGAAGCCTTTATTGATACAAGGCCAGGAAGGGCTTAGTCATCACGCAAGTATACAATTTCTTGAGAAAAATGCTATCATTATTTTTGTCAGGCTTTGGTCCAGATAGGAATTAGGTTTTGTTGTTAGACTAGTTAGCTAACCAAATTATACATTTGACTGATTTAAATCAAATTCTTTTGTTGGGGTTATCACCAATGGGTAGTCATCTTTTTCTAGACTTGTGTAACTACATTTTGTGTTATCTAACTAATTAGATTGTGGAACATTGTCTACTATTGAATCTAAATGGTCAGCTTAAATATAAATTTGATTTTGATTTGATTGATCATTTTAATTCTTTTGACTTGACTTAATGAGTTATTATTGGTAGGTGAGCTTAGATAACAAGTTTTCCTGATCTAAGTTTTATGAAGTCCTTCAGGAAAATGTATTAAAATACACTGACTCAAGTGTCTCTAAGCAGTGAGAGGGCAGAACCATTAAGGATGCGGGTAGAAAAGAGCCAATAAATTCTCAAACCTGAACACTTTCTCCTAACTGGCCTTTATTTATTGCCAACTTTTGTTTTATTTTAGTTCAACCTCTTTTGAGGCTCCCCACAAAATACACATACCACTCTGAGGGCAGCAGCCAGTACTGAAGTGCTTATGTGAGCATACATGTTTGTACACAGATCTCTCTGTCGGCCTTGGATACTAGGAAGTGTTTTAACTTATCCTCGGAGTGGCTTAGCTTGTACATCTGAAAATGGACCCACAATGGAGTGTTTTTATTAGCAAATCTGTACTAGAAGTGTTTGGGCAGTCTGCCCGAACCCTTCCTTCTCTGGCGAAACTGCATGCTGCCTGGAACTGCATCATGTGAAGCATGGGAAGACGTGGTTCTGTGTGAAAACATACCCTGAAACACAGAAAAGTCACTGCCACTTACAGCGTAACTCCCACAAGTAATGCTCCTGTTCCACATTTCCCAAGCTAACCTGCATCCTCTCTCCTTTCCTCCTCAAGCGAACTTGTACAGTCATACCCTTTCTGCCCAATCATAGTTTGATTTCTCAGCAGAAATTGTGTACTTTTTTCTCCCATGCTTTCCCCATTTGGAGAAAGACCACCCACTCTCTCCAGAACCAGGGAACAGCCCCCTCCCCACGTCTCCTGAGAATTGTTGCCATGGTGTATGACTGCTGCAGAGTCACATCCACAGGGCATTAGGTCAGCACTACTGTTGGAAATGCTGGAAGGCAGCCTTATGTGTAGCCAGATGATACTGAAGTACTTTCCCTTGAAAACTATTTTGGAGAGCTCCTTTAATTTACCCAGGGGGATAACACCAGCCAAGGAGACGGGAAGGTCAGTTCAACTGGATGATGCAGTCACTCATTAAGATCATTATCTGTGTTATTGCTGTCTCTGTCCTTCCCACCCCAAACTGGGCGTCTGCTGGGTGTAGGCTGGACGCACATCATTCATGCTCCTTCATTTCAAAGAAGTTCATGTCAGTCAGTGGAAAGCAGTCTTTGTCTCCTTTGCTCGGTAACAGGCTTAAATGCTTCACTATTCCCCTCTGAGCAAGAACAAATAGCTGAGGCTTCAGGGTCATTCCCACAGATTCCCAAGGATATTTGCATAATTCTACCCATCAGCAAGAGGAAACCATGCATCTCGGTTTTTTCCAAAGAGTATCTTTTTCTAGTTTAAATAGAACTGGGAAGATGAACTAATTTAATATTGTCATCGAATGATACTTCTGTGAGCTAGTGGTGCTCTTTCATAGGGGAGCTATCTGATTTTTCACCCATAAAGTAAATGAAATTAGGCTCAGTTTTAGGAGTTTTTGAAAAAGCAATTTCTTGAATATCTCTGATTTTAAAAATTATGCAGCTTTGACCCTAAATGCATTCCTGACCCCAAATCATCCTACCGCTCTATAATCAGTTGGTAATTTCTAATGCCTCTCTTAAAGGCTGTTTTTTGCATATTTTGATATTTCTCAAACCTCAGGCTGCTACCAGTGCTGACCTTAAAGGTCACTGTTAAAAGAAGAACCTGTCATTCTCAACTAAGATTTGTTGTGACATCAGCCCCAGAAGATGAAAATTTCCTTCTATTTGGCATCAAGTGAATTTACAGAATATTTGTACACTGTATATGAAGCACCACGCTTTAATCCCTCCAAAAATGCTGTGAAATTGCATCCTGTCTTAAAGTTTAAAAAAAAAACAAACCCAAACCAAAATACTAAACAAACAAACAAACAAACCTAAGCAAGTAGTCTGTGTCACTGCATCAAAAGTTTATCACGTTCAGTGTCAGCATTTACACTTTCCCAAGACTCCATCTTTTAAGATGCTCCTATAAAATGGTGGTAGAGTTTATTGTGTTATTTATCCATTGTACCTTGGCCCCTGAAAGTTGTTCTTTATAGCTGATGGCCTGCCTTGCTGAATTTGAAGCCAGAACACAATATGACAGCTTGCCTTCTGTCATTCACTGCAGCTGTAGGTCATGCTCTTTGCTTTAGTGCAACTGGGATTATAGAGTACTTTAAACCAGAGAACAAACAGGAGGTTTAGCTCTTTTCCAAAGTAATCAATGGCCTCAGAGGGAACATGCACCATATTGAGCTATTCAGTTTATCCCCTGCATGCATGACTCAGTGTTAAAAGTCCAAATTGCTACTTTTGCTATTGTTAGCTTTCAAGTCTGAAGCTGATTGTAGTTCTAACCATGAAAAATTACTTTCAGGTGAGAACCCCATATATTGTATTGCCAGCTATAGCAGTTGTAAAATAAACAGTGCTAAAGGCATACATGGTCAGTGAAACTCCTTCACCTGCAGTTGAAGTTGCTTGAGCAGACCCTGGAATCAATCCAATTGTTGTCTCAGCCCAATTAACATCTTCCTACAAAATTTTCAGGGAAAGTGTGGGAGTTAGCATGAACCCCAAATTATTTCCAATAGACAGTTCTCATTCAGCTGTCCTGTTTTTGGACGAAGTATGTTTAGTAGTATAGGCACAGCCTATCCAGTTAATCTCAATGCTAGAGGCCTGTTTAAGTTACTTGTTTATCTTTGGTTGTATGCCAGTATCTGGACTGATGTTGGGTTCGGAAACAAAAGACTTATTTGAATTTCATTTGTTCTTGCTGAAGTGAAACTGTCTGTTTTGCGACGGACAGTGAAGAAACTTTATGCTTCGTTTGGACTGGGATTTATCAGAGCTAGAGTCTTCCTTTCCAAAATGCTCTTTGAACATCATTTTTACTGTGTATCAAATAGGGTTCTGTGTCAGATTAAAGCTGGTATGTCACACATTTATTTTAGAAAGAAAATTCATACTTTCATGAACATAGCAAATGTCAGAAACTTTCCTTTGCCATAAAAATTGCATGTGAAATAGTTTCAGAAGATCCTCGAAAATTCAGCATATTATTCACTTGTCATAAATGTTCTGGTTTCCTGAGCAGGGTGACACCACAGTTAGTAATGAAGTTTTGGTTGTGGTTTTTTTGAGTTTTGATGTGTTTTTTTTTCATGCAAATAATCTGAAAAACAAACTCATGAGCAAAATCAGAAGTGTGCTTTTGATGACATCACAGAAGAAGCTATATAGTGTATATGCTGCTATAGTAATTATAGCAGTGGTCAATGTTGGAAATAAAGTTTCTTTAGAAGGGTAGCGTCAATGAGGATTTCAGCAATTGCACGTATGGATACTGTGAAGCACATCCATGTCCCTCCAGCTGCTCATCTGCTAAAGATATGTTGTCATTGGTCTTTTCCTGTCTCTGAGGCTGCAATATGTATACACAGTTGCTGCGATTGGCAGTAGAAATGCCCTTGGTGCCAGTGGATGGGTTGCTCTGATACTCCTCCTGCACCTGGCTATTGATAGTGTTTTGGCATAGGGGACAGCATGCAAGGGAAATGCAAGCCAGGGTTTCCTGGAAAAATAAAGAGGATATGATCATATTTGTAGAGGAAGCAAATATGGCAAACATAGAGGTTGGATAAATGCCAAGGAATTCTAATTGCCTTTTTTTTTTTTTTTTTTTTAGCTTTATCTTTGATAGGGAAACTTCTGTGTACCTGGATTATAATATACATGTCAGAATTACCAAATGATTAAATAATGATAAATAGAGTGGAAAGGTTTGCAAAGAAAGTGAAATATTACCATTTCTGCATGAAAAAATCCACCCAGTCCCATATAATTTGAAATAGTTGTCTGTTGCAGGTGTGAATAAAACTGCATGTTAAAGAAATCTCATCTCGTAAGAATCTATTTTCTGTCAAACTATTATAGTTTCCTTTTCTTACATACTTTTCCTGCTCAAGTGCTGATGATATTTCCTTGGCACAGCAGGAAGCACTATATAGTTATTTAGAGAGAATTATTTTGTCTTTGTTTCTTTTGAGAAGTCTTTTTGTTACGTGTCAGATGTGTGGACTCTTTAGAGACTATAGTTACAATTTTTTCAAGTTTTGAACCATTTTTTTTTCTTTTATTCCCCTCACACTGTTCTAATGTATTGAACCTCTTGTTTCTTTCACTTCTTGTTCCTGCAGGGAAGCCCAAAGCAAGTGGAGACTTCCTTACCTCTGCTGGCTACTCCCAGCACTTACAGCTCTCGTGGTGTGCCCATGTTAATTTGTCATATGTATGCATTAACATGTGACAGCACAGTAACAGTTGTCATACAACACTATCTACCTGTAGATAAAACAAACAACAAAAAATTATTTTTGTAAACACCCAGAACCATTATTTTTGATGTTTATATCACCTTCCAGGAGCATGCTGTATCAGCAGTTGATCTCTGCTCTCTAATTGCATGTAAACATAGATTTTTAGTTAATACAAAACTTTATGTATCGATGATATTTTCAGGAAGTGGTACAGGCAAGAAACAAAGCTTAGCAGAGGACAGCTATTTAGAAGAAAGACAATGTGTGCTTACTGTGTCACTTCTGAAAGACACAAACTAAGCTCAGATCTACTTTTCAAGAATCATGTGAAGGTAAGCAAAAAAACTTCCAACAAGTGTTTTCCTTATGGCATACAGTGAGACAATAACAGGTCTTCCTACACTTTTAAAAATAAGGAAAGAAATCCCCAAATCACACTAGTGAAATTATGATAGATCTCATCCATAGGTTGCGGTACTCTTTCTCTACCATAAGCATCTTTATGAAGCCTGGTTTCATTGGTATAAATTAATTCCTAGTTTGACTCACAACAGATAGGGAGATAATAATTTGTTTATTCATTCCTATGCTTTCAAGAGAGAGGAACTTACAGCATTAACCTTCCAGTTGCAGTCCCTCAGTTTTCTCTGCTTATCTTGAGGAATAACGTGTGTGCATTGTGGGTTAACTCAACCTCTGCCTGACAGATATAAAATAGAGCCATTGTTGAGACCTAAGTCGTCGTGAGGTGGCAGCTGCAGTCAGGCAGGATGACCTTCAGCATCCAGTACAAGACCACAGTTTGTGAGCAGAGGAATGAAACTCTAAATCTCTATGGCTATCATGGGAATATAGCAGCCCACCTTTTTTGTAGATACCTACTTGTGAACTTTTACACTTAAATCTGTTAATTTGGGTCTTAACATACACCTTTTCCCTGCTTGAATTGGACTTCCAGTTTTGGAAGGAAAGAATTAAAATCTAACTGGTAAAATAGCAATGCATTAACAATAAGAATGTGATATCTGTTCCAGGAGTATAAAACTGAGCAATGAATCTGCTGTGTATTTTACTTAGAGTGAGATTAAGAGAGCATAATCCACAAACTGTGCAACCTTTAGTAGCCCAGGCTGCCGACCAGTACCATTTTGTAGGGAAAATTGGGAAACGTCTTGTAAAGGATTGCAATTCCTGAGCTCCTGTATATGGATATGGAGGAGAATTTTTCTCATGTGTCTCCTTTGCTTTCTTCTGGCTGCCTCCAGCCCTGTTGATCTGCTCTGGAAAACAAAGAAAAGAACTCAGTAACAGCCTTGTACTTTTGTACTTACCTCTGATCACACTGCATAAGAAAAGTGGAGAAGATAATTACTATGTTCCTCGCTTACTATGTTAGTGATTTTTTTTTTTTAGGAATCAAAACCTAAAAATAATAAAAATATATATTATCTTTTTAAACTGGGATCTCAGCAGAGATTTTATTTTAATGACAGAAAGGAGTGGAGGAAAAGGCAGTGGTTTACTGCAACTTGCCATATCAGCTGAGAAAATTTCAAGAAACTACAGTTCTTCATCTAATAAACTGTTCAGCCCCTAATTGAGCAGCAGAGGGAAATATTTTTTTGTGCACTTTTTAGTTTGAGGTCAAATTTTTCTCTTCAGTCTTTCCTCTTCCTTATTTTTTTTTTTTACCCAGGTAGAAGATAGACCCAGGAGAAAATCATTCTGTTAGAAGGAATTATTTTTGCAAAGTCCTTGCATAATGTATACAGACTAAAAGCACAGCAATTAAATGCTTTTTTATAAGTAAGACTTCAGAGTTGTTTTACAGCTCCTATGTTTTTATATTAGTTTTGGTTTAGAACTGAGGCATACAGAATCAAAACTGTGACTATTATCTACCAGTCCTTGGAAATTTATCTCCTATGGATTTTATTTTTACTTCTGGGTTCTGAATTTTAATTTATACATTAGTCACTTCTGCTTAGACAAGCATTTTGTGTGAATGTTTTTCTAATAGCATATGAGATTGAATCAAAATCTTCGTAGGGAAGCTCACTGCTGAACTGTGCAAAATAAGTCTTCCCACAGATAAGTCGGGAATTTGAGCACTGTGAAGATGTAAATGCTAATAACTATTCAAATTCTAACATTCTTTCTGCCCGACTTAAAGAAACAGATAGCAAGGGCTGTATTTAGTTGTCCACACACAACCCTTGAATGACACATGGCTTCTGTAGGATGTCAGAGACATTTTCATGTAGATACCAAGTGTGCACAGACCTTGTGAATGACCTGAGACATGCTGGAGTACAGATGACATAACTAGAGCATCTCACAGGGGCCTCAGCAGCTTATACGGGCAACTGAACCAACCCTTAGGTGACATAGCCACTACAATCAAGCTTAACAGGTGTGAGTGCCCTTAAATCTACTGAGCAGTTGCAACTGTGCATGAGCATACTCTCCAACTGTGGGGAACATGAGGTAGTGGAACTGAATGAAGAAATTAGGGATGAAGTGGACAGCTGAAAGATGAAAGCTACACTTTTGGTGCAAACTACATTGTATCATATCATTTTATGTTTGCCACAGGTCTAATAAATGCGTACAAGCAAACAGTATGCTGACACATGTGGTTTGACTTGCTAAGTTACAAACAAGCAATATTTTGGCTTCTACTTTTGCAGATATTAGAAGTTCTATTGATGGACACCATTTGTATGTGTTTCAACATCACTTTTTAGTATGTTTTAAATACTTGTGTATTGCAAATATTAATTTGATCCACTGTACCCCCTAAATAAATTATTGACTTAATCTTTATTTTCATCTTGCAGAGACAAGGTATTAGAATGGCATAAAATATGGCCCAGTTCTACTACAAAAGAAGCGTCAATGCTCCCTACAGAGATCGTATCCCTCTTCGCATCGTACGGGCAGAGTCTGAACTGTCTCATTCAGAGAAAGCCTATCTGAATGCCGTGGAGAAAGGAGATTATGCCAGTGTAAAGAAAGCTTTGGAGGAAGCAGAAATTTATTTCAAGATCAATATTAACTGCATTGATCCCCTGGGAAGAACTGCACTCCTCATTGCAATTGAAAATGAGAACCTTGAGCTCATTGAGCTGCTCTTAAGTTTTAATGTGTATGTGGGAGATGCTCTCTTGCATGCTATACGGAAGGAGGTAGTTGGTGCTGTGGAGCTGCTGTTAAACCACAAGAAGCCCAGTGGGGAGAAACAGGTACGTGCAGGATTTTCTCTCAGTTTGTAGTCTGCTCTGATGTAAAGAGAAGAATTGGGCAAAGGGAGTAAGCAAAAAGAAAAACAAAACCAACCATCATCCTTGCACACAAGTATTTAAAATCAAAAAATCAATTACTTTGATGCTGTATGCGCTGTATTCATCTGTGTTTAGACGTCATAGAATCACAAATTGTTTTGAGTCAGAAGGACCTTTAAAGATCATCTAGTTCTAACACCCTGACACAGGCAGGGATATCTTTCCCTAGACAAGGTTGCTCAAAGCCACATCCAACCTGACCTTGAACACTTTCAGGGATGAGACATCCACAACTTCTCCGGACAACCTGCTACAGTGTCTCACTACCCTAACTGTAAAATATGTCTTCCTTCTGCGCAATCTAAACCAACTTTCTGTTTAAAACTGTTGCCTCTTTCTTTTGGTTAAAAGTCTCTGTCTTTCCCATAAGCCCCCTCTGTATAATGGTAACATTATTCCTGCTGGAAAGTCTTTAATCATTCAAAGAAGCAAATAATTCAAAAAATAATGGTAGTGGTAATATGTGGTCCATTTGAATTAATTATGAAACTGCCATAAAAGTCAAGGAATGTTTCAGCCCCTCCATGGGGAGGTCGTCATCTCCCAACTCAGCAAGGCAGCACTAGGAGGCATGACCCAATTGGTCAGATCTTCAGCCCTATCTTAAGTAGTCATCCATCCTATCAAGTACACCTACAGATGTACAAACTCCTCTCCCTTTCTTCCTGGCTTCTCTCAAAGGAAAAAAAATCATTACATACAGACTCATTTGTAATGTGATACCTACTCTGCTTCCCCTTGCATTGCCTTGAGACATCTCTAGGAACCAGTTAGCCTCTTGCACATCCTTCTCTTGTTAAGAAAAGAGTGGAGACGGCATAACGTAGCCCATTAATTCTGATATTCATTGGACTCTTCCAGGAAGAAAAACCTTAAAAGTAGTTATAATATTGTATTATATTTTCATCAATTTTGAATTTTATGTATTATAGGTACTCTATAAATGTACTTCAGTGAATGGTATGTTGAATGATTACAGCCCTTTCACAGATAATGCATACAATATAGTTTAATTACAGTAAAATGTACTCGATGTGGATATAATTGCAGATAATAGGTAAAAGGTATAATTTTTGCTGATAAACTAACACAAATTTATGCCTTTTTTTTATGGAAAGAAAGAAATATAGTAGGTCTTTGCGCAATAGCGTATGCCTGCTTTTTCTTCTAGATAGTAAAAGCAGAGCTCCTTTAAAATGACAACAGATTTATGTCAGAGAAAGGGAAGAAAACTAGATTCACTTTGTCTCATTTAGTTAGTTCTCAACTGACAGTGGAGATGAGAATACAGTGTACAGAAATTTCTCAGTGCAGTGTACCAGAACACAGAACAATCAGTGCACAGCCCCATGCCAAACCAGTCAAAACACACATTCTCCAGCCTCTGTGGTGGAAGTTGCCATTTGTAGAGCAGAGTTCCTGGCACTTAATGGTAGCCATCCGAAGATACGTCTCATCTCTGATCTGGCTCCCTGGGCTTTCCTTTGCAGTGGAGAAAAATGGAGATCCCCAGAGAGCACCTCATGCTGGCTTTCTCAATTACTTGTTTTATGACAGCATAAACCACTTTTTGGCTTTGCTAGAGAGAGTCTACATATGCACCTTAAAGTAGCTGCCGAAACTTTAGACTGTTCTGCAGACTTTCAGCGCTACTTTTTCATGTGAGCCACAACTGCTGTAATGAAAATGATTGAATACAAATAGTAAAACTTGTCTTAGGTGAGCTTCAGGCTATAGCAGTGAAAAGGTAGGATTACTTTTTGGCTGCATACTGCATTGTTAAATTAGCCACAAACTGCTTTGCTCCAGACTAGAGGTTAGATCTCTGGGCTGAAGCTTAAGCTTGTTGTTTGAGTGCCAAACTCAGCTGCTGGCTTGTATGAAGAGTTCTGCTCCTCCTGCTCTTTCTTGGTTTCCCTGGTTGCACTTGCTGGGGGTCTTACTGTAAAGCGTGAAGATTAGTCACCAATCATTTGAACAGAGACATCTCCTCTTGTGCCTGTACAAGGCTAGGCTTGCCCATTGCCAATGCAAGTACTGCTTGCAAGCCAGTGCATGCAAAATTGGTCTTTAAATAGGTTATTTATGTGTGTATCCTGTTGTATGCACTGGGGACCCCAATAACCATTAAGCTTCTATGGGTGTCATATGTGTAGACAGTCATATTGGTTCATTTTTAAGAAAATGGCATGCTGAAGACAATGTAAATGTGAATGACATTTTTGCAGCAATTCCACAGTGAATTTGCTGTAACCGTAGGTACTTGTTGGCTGAAAAATCATTGCAATGGGCTAAAGATATAAAATCTGGATACTGAGAACTGTAGAGTTTTTTTTCCCCTGGAGAATCACGTTCCTTCTGAAACTACTTCAAACTACAGCTAGACTTTTTTGATTACTATTATTTGTAAACATAAACGTACTGCTTAGATGATAATTCATTTTCAGACTCTTTGCTTTTAATAAGATGATATCTTTGGCTGTTTGGTTTTCCTTCTTTGTATAAATCTGGTCATATGTGGTAAAATCCTGGCCCCTTGAAGTTAGTGGGAATTTTGCCATCCATTCAGTGAGGTCAAGATTTCACCCTTTTTTTTTTTTTTCCACCCTTGATGAAAAGTTATTCCCATAGGAGACAGACAAGACGATAAAGAAAAATGTATGTGCTAAATATGGCCAAGCGCTAGAAACAGTTTAGGTTCCACAAACTGTTAGTGATAAAATTATTGAACATCGAACTAACTGAATTAATATTTATTAGTGATAAAATTTATGGACATACAGATGCTGAGAAAAATCTGATATGATTCACAAGTAAATGAATTAGCTCTCGCTATCTTTTTATATTAATGAGGTAATATCCTATGTATGGTACATAGCTAATTTCAGCTTCACCTTATACAATAATGTAGCTATATTTGTAAAATGAAATTATTTTTAAGCATAGAATTTCTTATATAATTCAAGAACACATTGACAATGTCAGAAAGAAGAAAATGTCTTCTTGTATCAACAGAAAGCTACAATTCTTCAGGACTGCTGAAATAACCTTTTGAAAGAACTGATTTTATTTTGAAAGAACTGATTTAATTCTTTAAACCTGTAAATGTTGAAAAAGGGGGGAAAAAAGGTAAAAATGTGTTAATTCTGACCAAGAATCAATCCATATAGTTAAAATAATATGATTTTGCATTTTTTGAAGTTTTCTAACCAACATCTCCAAATTAGGAGATGCCACTGAATCTTAATCTCTAACACTTTCTCCTCAAAAAAACCCCAAACAACCAAAAAGAGAACCCCAAAACACCCTAACAAAACCCCCAAAAAACAAAACCCAAGCCATAAAACAACAGTCAGATCCTGTTAAAGTTAAATCTATACTCTCTAGTCTGCTGACCACTCGGCTGTAGGGCTCTACCTAAGGTACATGATCCGCTTTGCATTTCAAAGACCGCATGGGTTACAGTGGTTTTAAGCTGATTATCAATATATGGATCTATCTGGTGCCACCTGGTGACTACAGATGAGGCATGTATGTTTAACAGCTTTGAATTGTCTTTGAACTCCTTCTGTTACTCAGTTTGTGAGCGAGGTTTTTGCACTATACATTAGTACAACTCAGGAAAAGGTTATTTTTGTCACTTGTATTATATTCATTATATTTCCTATGCTTTTTTTTTTCTGTACCAGCTGCTAGAGCACATGTAAAAGAGAATAGCACAAATAAATGTGAATTGAGGAGTTGAGGAAACTTGTCCAAGTACTTTTAAATTACCATTCTTCAACGCCATATGTCCTGAATTATCTGCCAAGTCACTTGTTGCTTACTCTGATGGATAGCTGAATGCTAAATTAAAAGGGGGGAAAAAGTTGTTCTTTTAAATTTAGTATCTGTAGAAAGTGTTTTAATCTTGTTAAATTGCATGCAGCATCCACAGATGGGATGGGGGTTAGGCAGCATAATAAATAAGTAGAATACCTTTATGTAAATCATAGTGTGTTCTACTGCTTAAGGAGCCCAGACATTGCTCTCTAGCTGGGTGTTTGACCGTCTAGATATTCTTGTATATTCAGGGAAAACTGAAGCAGAGGTGTAGCTGCCTTCTAACAATGCTGGAAATTAAGTAAGTGAAGCTGAAGTCTCAGTTTCTAAACTTGAATAGTTTAGCATTGTATTAACTGACAGACTAGATTTGGGGCTTGGAAATTGACTGCAATGTTTACAGGCATTGCTTGACCAGCAAAAGCACATGGCAGTGCTTTTATGCATTCCTGTTCACTATTACATGTTGATCTTGTGACACTTCTGGGTATTTTTAATGGGTGGACGCCCTAGGGACAGCTTTCTGCATAAGACTGAAAAGTGCTCGAATGCCAGACTGGCATTTGCAATTATAAGGAAATTGCTAGAGGATGGAGAACTTTGGGACAGGGAGGGATGTGATCATTGTGGCATGTCCCTGAATTCACTTCTTCTGTGGTGTGGCTGTCAATTAATATGAAAATATTGCTGGGCACTGAGTGGTGATTATGGTGGTTGGACTCAATGATCTTAAGGTTGACCTTAATGATTTTAAGGTTGGATTTGATGATCTTAGAGGTCTTTTTCAACCTAAATGATTCTGTGATTCTGTTAAGCTGGAAGCTGACAGACTCCACCCCCTGCAACTTTGTTCTAGTCAGTTTTGAACCAAAACATTTGTAGCCATGAAGATCATTTGGGAGGTAAATCTCCTTTGTAGCAGTCTGTGGGTGCTTTGGATGCACAGATTAAATGTCACCCTTAAATTGCCTTTCCCAAAGGTAGTAGTGTCCTTACCACGCGCAGAGAAAAGGAGAAATTGCTGGCATAATCCTGGAAGTAGGAATACACTTGCTGCAACTCTCATAGCCTTTTTGCTCTCCTGAGACAACCAGTAAAGTCACATCATAAAGTACTTTATGCAAAGATCCTGTCTTCTACTTATTGTTCCAGTCAAAGTCAAGTGAGGAAGCCAGGGCTCAGCTTATTGTCATGTTGGCCTCTAAAAATGCAATTCCATGGCATATACCATTTTTTTCATTAAGTTTCATGGATTTTCCTGGCAATGTCTTAAAGGCCCAAAAAGGCTAATTTCAGTCTGTTGTCTAAATATTTGGGAAAAAATATTTATTAGAAAAGAAAAACCCCAAACCTCTGAGACTTAGATATACAGACAGACATTTCTGAAGGACTGAAAGGTGCATCATATGGGTATCAGGGACAGGGTATAAGAGTCTGGCATGGATTTAGGAACTGGTAGAAGATCCTGATGCCTTAATTATAATTTCAGTACCTTCATGAGTTTTTACTGCCTTTTCAAGGCTAGTAGTTAGATGTTAGAAGCTAGAAGTTAAGATGCTGACAGCAGGGATTGTCAATGCTACTTGATACAGTGGACCTGGAAATGTCCACCTACCCTAAAGGAACATACACTCACTTTGAAGAACCTTCTTCCATTATCCCAGATCTCCCCATGGGTCCTATGCTTTCTGCAAATCTGGTTAGACACCATTTGGGTTGCACTCAGAACTATGGAATAAAGTCCATGATTTCACTACCAAGTTCTGAGACTGCCTCAGAAAAAGATAGGGATAGCTAACATTTTCCCTTCAGACAGGCTGGGAGCAACCCTTCTTCATCAACATATAAGGGCTCCTTTAGTAATCTCTCTGGTCATGGTAGACTTTAGGTATGGTTTGTTCTAGCCTTTATCTGTGAGGGAAAGAGCTAAAAGGAAGGAGATGAAAGTTTTGTGTAGGGGGTAACGACAGCAAGCTGTGATTATGTGCTTTTATGTTGCAAGGAATGGCAGCTGGAAGAGATGGCTGAGGTCATCTGTATAAAGGTAGCAGCTCTGATACCTTGCAAACCAGATGTAAATCCAAGAATGCTGTGAAAGGACAGGGAGAAATGGCTTTAAGCTGAAGGAGAATAGATTTAGATTAGATATTAGAAAGAAATTCTTTACTGGGGTGGTGGTGAGGCATTGGCACAGGTTGCCCAGAGAAGTTGCGGATGCCCCATCGCTGGAACTGTACAAGGCCAGGCTGGAAGGGGCCTGAGCAACCTTTTCTAATGGAAGGTTCCCTGCCCATGGCGGGTGGGTTGGAGCTAGCTGATCTTTTAGGTCCCTTCCAACCTAAACCATTCTATGATTCTGTGAATCTAACACAGTGAAACATATTCTAAGAGTGCTGTATGCCACATCCACAATGCTCTCCAGGGACGTTTTGGAGTTCACAGGGTGTGTGGTGACAGCAGCTTCATCCAGGGAAGCAGCAGTCCATCGTTCCACATCTGGGTGTCAAAAGAGGTAGCAGAAAGTTAACGTGGTGGTCTGGCCAACACCCTAATCTGGATAATGGACAGACCAGTACCTGAGAGCTTGCTCTGGCTTTTATGTGCTATTCAGTGTATTAGCAGCCATTGCAAACTCTTGGACAGGAAGAGTTAATCAGTTGGATCCGTAGGAAAGCTTGCTATCTTGGGACTTTTAGGGAGGTGGGGAGAGAAGGGGCATTATTTTGCTGTCATGGGCTAAAGTTATATTTTATAAATCTTGACGCATGTAGCTGATTGATAATTATTTGGAGCGTGGGAAGGTAGAAAAGAAGAGGAGGTGTTGACAATACAGGTTGTCTTTCACTTGAATCTACTGATGCAATTCTCATCAGAATAAACAATGATTGATCTTATGCCGAAATATGTTTCAACATCTGATTTTTCTTTAAGAGTGTTGCTATGTAGTTTTGGAGAGAATAAAAGGATGTGAGGGAACATCCAGAGGGAGGGGGATGCTCCTGTGTGAGGAAGAATCAAGGATGTTGTATAGTTACTAGGCCATTGGAGCACGCCTCTATGTGGATATGCAGGCACTCACCTAAGTTATCTGGGAAGGGATACAGACAGCAAGACTAGACAGCTTTGCAGGCAAAGTGCCTTCAGTCTGGCAGCATTCCCAGAAATAGATAAGAAGTCTAAAGGTGAAAAGTCAGGAAGCAGCATGAAAGCAGAACAAAGCCCGAAGAGTCATTTTCCATCCTGAAATGCTGGCAGCATGGATTCTGCATGTCTGACAGAGCTCCTATGAGGCCTGACAGAAGCTCCTATCTCCTCACAAATTCCCCACATGTGATCACATCACCCACTCTGTTCCTTTTGTGCCTCTTAGTATCTTTGGACTACTTGACATTGCCCTTTGAGGAGTCCCAATGTCCTGAGATGAAGCCAGTTCTCTTCTTTGGAGCTGCACTCATAGCTCAGCTTCAGTCTCAGTCAGGCTGCTCTTAATGTCTGCAGAGCTTTAATCAGCTTTCACCCATTATTTTCCTTTCAAGCCTCATGGGATATCATTTTCCCACCTCTGCATTGCCACACAACCCAGTGGCATACGTGGGAAAGCTGCTATGTCAGGGTTGTATTTTATCCTGGTAAAAATGTAGGCCACCATGGAGAGGACCAGGGAATGTATACAGGTTGTAGGCCCAGCACACTTGCAGTGGACTTTACAAAAATATTGAACCTGGGTTTTTTTTTTTTATGTTCTTTCTAATTTTCACCTAGTTAACTGAACTGGGAGTTATACTAGTAAATCTGAAGCAGAAAGAAAGATTTTATAAGCGCTGGATGATGACTTGTAGTTTCCTTATCTAAAACTCTCTCTGGTAACTTGGGAAAATACCAATCTCAGTGACTTGTGTAATGCATTTTGGCTGTTGAGATTAAAACATCATTTTTGTTTTGAAAATGTCTCCCACAGAAGTTCGTGAACTACATGCATTTTTCTGAATGTTCTGATTAACAACAGTCTAGCTAGTATGGAGGATGCAATGCAGAGATATTTTTGGGGGCATGAAGTACACATTCATGAAATAAAATGTGAGAGCACAAAGTCGGCTCTTCCCACTCCTAGCTGCCTGAGTGGGTAGCTGAGTGTTTTTTTTCCAGGTGGATCTGATATTATTTTCTGCCAGGTTTTAACATATTGATAGAGATGAATGGAAGAGGCTGTGTAGGATATATTTCAGTTTACAGATATAACAGCCTATCCACGTGTTCAGTCTTTCATATAACCATTTGGCCACATGCAAAAAGCATGTAGCTTGTAAGAACAGCTGTACCATAAAGGTGGAGATGACTAACTGTATATAAGATGGAGATATGGATTTATGAAAGTATTTTTCTTTGGTTTTTGGTGAGATGCTGACTGTTTTCAAGTTCAAAAAAAAAAGCCGCATGTAAATGTCATTATGTCTTGGCAATAAACTCAAACTGTCTGTGTTTATATGAATCAGAGGTAAGGTGGGTGGGTGAGTAGAAAAACCTGTGAGAGTTACTCAAGAAATACTCCAGAAACTGGTATCCTGGTGCCATCAAATAGAGCTGCTAGCAATCTCAATATTGAGGTAGTCAATGTGTTCTACAGTATGCACCCATCACCTTGTAACAAATGCTAAATCATAATATTCCAAAGTTGAAGCAGTAGCAAAAAACACATGTCAAAATATGGGGAAACATGATAGTTTCTTGACCTGTACAAAATAATGAACAATTTTTTATTGGCAACATAAAATATTCTGACTAGCAGGATCCTTACAGATAGATTCCTGACATCTATGTGGTGCAATGACTTTCACCAGCTGTGAATCTAGTCCTCTGTTTTAGCAGTTTGCAGAAGTTCAGAAAATATTGATGATAACAAATACAGATTTATTTTAAAGAGAACTGGTGAACCAAACTTCTACCTAAACTTGAAGTGTTACAGATTTAGAAAGATGAAGTACTTTTCTGTCATTATTTGCTGGCTTTTTCACACTTCTTGTTTTAAGCTCATGCTCGAAATGAAAGTACTTTTCTGCCATGAGGAGATGAATGGAGATTAGCAATAAATATTTGAAAATCTAAAATAGATAAAAATCTTTAGGAAAAAAATTCAAAATCTTTGGAAAGTTAATTAAAAATTGAGGTCTGTGCAAAAGTTAGATTTCTCCTTGAGAAGTCATGTTTTCAGGGCTGGTTGATTTTCCCTTCTTTTTATGTTTGTTGATCCCCCCTTTACAGCACTTACACAAGTTTACAATCAGAATAGGGATAGCATACAAATAAAAAAAGAAAATGTCCAAAATCTCTGCCTTCTACAGTCAGCAGTCCTGTGCTGTCATCTTCACAGCCTCTCAGCCTAGCATCCATTTTGCCAAACCTACCCACTTTTACTTCCTGACAACTCAACGACTGCAAAGATAGTTTCAACTAAAGATTTTTACAGCTTTTCAGTGCTTGAAAACAGGTTAAGAGTCAGCCCTGAGGCCAGTAGTATAACTCTGTTAAGAAGACCAAGAGGTTCAACAAATAGAACCTTTTTTGACTGAGGTAGTCTTGTCTTCTAAGGTCTCGAAATCTCCGTTGCCAATTATCTGTGCATTCGGCTATGCAATTTAACCTGTGAAGTTAACAAATTTACAAGCATTAAAAGAGCAATGTAAACAAACCGGTATCTTCTCTGCCTAGAGCAGCCTCTCAATGAAGAGGACTGTTAATGATTTAGCCCTTGATACAGCAGACTGAGATCTGTGCTATATATAAATATATGTACACAGTTACATGTATGTAAGGGGGTGGAAGTCAGCTCCCCATTCAGATGCCTGAAGCTGAATGCAATGTAGCAGCAGAGCTAGGGGTCTGTGCAGGGATGTCTCCTGTGTCAGGGCAACCTGCCTGTCCTCTGCCTGCACTGCAGAGGGGTGAGACCCTCCAGTTTGTCTTGTGTCATATCTGTGTAGATCTCTCTGATTCTGTAGAGTGTCTTAAACAGTACAGTGCTGTTTGAATCGGTCTGTTTACTGCTCACATAAAAGCCAGACAGCTGAACTCTTAGTAAGGTCAGTGATGAGCAAGAAGGTTTGCTGACCAAATACAAGTGTCTACTGTAAGCTAAGAAAAATAGTTCTCTGAGCTCCACTCATTACATCAATCAGCGGCCTAGCTCAGAAGCTCATATGCAGTGGATAAGTGAAATATGAGGCATCCTAGAATATCTGTGAGGTGTGTGGGCCTGACAGTTATGACACAGGACCTGTGGGCAACTGAGATTGCTCTAGATTTTCCTAGGTATAATAGGAACTTAAAAAGCTAATCAACACATAGAGCCTATAATTAGGTGTTTAAATCTAGAGATAAATCCCATCCTGTAGGTTCTGCAACCTATCTGCTCTCTGACAATGTCTAGTTCAGAAACCTAGGAAAGATTTTAGGAACGGGACAACCAGAGCCCTACTGTTGAAAGAGACTCAAAGGCACAGCAGTTTTCTTATGGACATAAACTTCCAGGCAATCCAATGCTGAACAGCGGTCTACTGAAAAATATTTTCAAAGAGTCATTCTAGAGTTCTTCCTTGCCTATGAGGAGCTACTGTGCTGAAATGCAGTTACCTTGAACTTGCTTGTGGAAATACTTCTTAAATAAGTTGTATTTAAGAAGTTGGAAGACTTCTGCTTCTAATTGGAAGACTAGAATTTGAAAGACTTTTTAACTGAGAGTCAAATATGCAATCATGCCTAATAATTTATAAAATCTTTCCAAACCTTCAGCCATGGGAAGATACTATGAAAATTTAAAAACCAGAAACACACCACTGTCAGGAAGTTTGCTAATATATGGCCCTGCACACTCCACCATCAACTTTACACTTGTCACAGAGCATCCCTTGTCAAATTGCTCTGTGAGCAGTGAAATGTATGGAATCTGATTTCCACATAGCTATGTGCATCATGATTGAATTTCCCCTGTTTTTGATGCTCTGAGTGTTCATCAAAGCCTTTGAAGAGCTTTTGAATTCTCTGGTGTCTACTAAAATAGTTGTGCTCACACTCCAGAATTTTCTTCAGATCTTAGTCATCTGTCTCTTTTGGAAAACTTGCAGGAATTTAATATTTCTAATATTCCTTCCTGTTAACATCCAGCTGGAGCAGTCCAACAAATTCAGAAGTCACAGTGAACTGACTGACAGAGTACATTAATGTGATTACAGAGACTTTCTTGTCTTGGGAGACTACCAATTTAGCCTGTCAATTTAGCAACTGTTTTCTGGATAGAGGATGTGTATCTCACATACTGTGCTGACAGAAGTATTTTAATTGTACTTTATGCCAGTGCCAGGATCCATATCTTCCACATCTTTGCCCCAGACTGGCAGGAGGCAAAATTAGTTCCCCTTTCAACTGAGCTACTAAAACACTACTGGGGTTGGTAATAAAATATTATCTAAGCTTGCAGGCTTGTCACAATGTATGAGGCCTTCTGGAAGGAAAATGAAAAGGAAACCTGAAATATCTGCCCTCAAAGCCTTATATTTATGTACTACTGAGATACAGCTGAATATTTGCAGAAAATGCAAAAAACTCTGCCACCATTTTATTTGCACCAACTAGTTTTATACATCTACTGTAAGTACAAACAATCTGGTTGATAACGTGAAATTTTTCTTCCCTGCTCAATTAGACCTCTGCTTATTAAGCCTCTGTTTACTATCATGCACTGAACTGAGTAAAAATACACTTATATAAGATCAAAGGAAAAAACTTTCCATATCCTAAAGCACATTAGGAATACCTCTTATCCATTCATTACTAGGATTCACTATGTATATAAGATCAAGATCCAATCAACTGGTAAATTCAAGAGCAATACAAAACTAAGATAAGATTAACCTGAAACAAGGAGAGCTCACAATATTGAATTATTTGTATCAATCCATTGCCCTTGGCATCGGTTTCAAAGACTTCTTTCTAGCAATCTACCTTTAAATACCTCTAAGTAACTATTCTGCTCCTGGTCTCTCACTGCATAGGACAGCTTATAAAAATGCATGGCTCCCATTTTTCCTTTGATCTCTTTGCAGTGGGATTCCAAAGGCAATATTTTTATTTCTAGGAATCTTCTATTGTTTAACACTACATGTCTCCAAAACCTCATAAGCATTAGGATTGTTTGTTTGATTCTTGAAGGCAGAGAGGATCTTAAAGCGCCTGTTATTAAGGAATTGAACAAAGCTAAGAATATCACTAACCTGTAATAAAAATCGGTTGTCAATTCTTTGCCTCTCAAATATATTTTTCAGTCCCAGCACATCCTAGCACAGTTGTATCAGACTTGGTCTCCTCTGTGTACTTTGGAATAAATGTCCTGTTTTGCATCTGTGAAGTATGAGAAACTTACAATGTGCTTCAAAAACTAGAGCTGCTGCTGCTATATAACAAATCACTGAATAACATACCGGGAATATTTATGAAATATACTTAATGAAACAGCTTACTATGAAATTCTTCTGCATCTTCTGAAGATTTAAGAGGTTTCTTTATCCCTGCATACGCTTTTGTATTCCTTTCTCTTCATATTTTTAAAATAGAGAAAACATTTTTCTTTAAGTGTTTTGCAAATTTGCTTGATTCCCACTTTGCTATTTGGGAGTATAACCATTTCAATTTTCTCATACATGAAATTTACTCCACAGCCATGAAGATATTTCAAATTACCTTGCAATGCTAAATAATTGCAATAAGTTGTAAAGAAGTTTAGATAATTCCCACCCTCTGAGATGCTTGTATCTCCTAAACAGTTTGTTGATACCAAGGGAGGTCACCAGTCTGTTACTGTTCTCTCTGCAAAAGCTCCTTTTCTAAAACAATCTTTCTCATTCCTTAGCCGGTGGAATGCCTTTTCTTATGTCTAGATCCATGAAGCTCAGGGATAAACAAAGGATCCAGCTCAGATTTTAAGAACTCTTCTTTTTCTGATGTTTCTCTCAAGACCTCCCTGTAGAAGCAAGCCAGTTTCCTTCCATCTCTCCAGGTAAATATTGGAGCCATTTTAGGAGAAGGCAAAAAAACAGGTAAAAGCAAGAGCTTTTCCACACTTTTCTAGTCAGACTAGAGACACAGGTTCTCAGGAAATGGAAAATCAGACATATACTTCACTAAAATGATACTGTCTTTATGAACTGTTCTGTGTTTGAGAGAAGCATCTATGCATCCATTTAAAAAATGTTCAGATGGGAAGGACCCCACTGGGTTTACTTGGAACATTCAGGAAATTTCCATATTGGCTTCATTCATCATGCAAACCTTGAGAGAGGTGTATATGAGCTTTATTATGATGTGAAATAAATAATTCAAGTTCTTCTTTAATCCTTTCTATAGGATCTCTTTTCTTTCTTGGCTCTCATGTTTTTCAAACCATTTTAATTTTTTTCTTTCACTGTCCCTGAAATGAAAACAATAATGTTTGCTTGTCACTTCTCAAGCAATGAATACTCAAGCAATGCCCAGAACTCTTATTAGAAACACTGTTCTACCTAGTTTCAAAAAGATATGTGGTGAGAAAGTGAGTATAACTTTCAGATCTGAAAACAGATTCTAAATATCCCGACACTCTTTTATGGAGTGTCTACTTTTAGCAATTTTCCACCCTTGCTCAAGGTACTGGCAATGACTGATGGAACAGCATATCCATCCATTAATAATGCTCATAGGAAAACATTAATTGAAAATGACCACTTTTGTGTACAGGCTGTGTTTTGGATCAGCTCTCAGGGATACAGGGAGGAGAAGAAAGAGAAAAAAAAGAAGAGAAATAAAGTGCTGAAGCCCTTTGACATCTGTCTCAGAAATGCATGTCCTAAATCTATCAAATCCAATATCTTTTCCTCTGCTTCTATATGGAAACTGTTATCAATTCATTTTACAGCATTTCCTTTCCATTCTCTGTTCTCCTTTTTCAAATTAAAGAAATCTATACTTTTTTACACCAGCGAGGATCCTGAAAAAAATAGTCAAACATTCTACTTATAAGCATCTAGAAGAAAATATAGGCATGAATAGTAGTCTGCCAGGATTTGCAGGAACAAATCTTGTCATAACAATATAATTATCATTCATCACCAGATAGCAAGCTCTGTATGTTGGGGAAAGGCAGTACATATCATATAGTTTCAATTTTGTAAGATTTCATATACTGTCACTCAAAACACAGCCTAAGAAAATCATACTCAGAGTAGTTGCTGATAGTACTTGGTAAGATATATCCAACATAGGGATAAAATTAGCAATTCTGCAGGGGTCTATACCAATAAGTACATTCATTCATGACATTTTAGATGAAATAGAGGATATGTTAATTCTGTGGACAACACAAAGCTGGGGGAGATCACAACGCTGTTGCAGGACACAATTAGAATTCAGGATGGTTTTGGCAAACAAAAAATTACTACTGTAAAAAATAAAACAGTTCAGTGAGAAAAAATGCAAGGTTCTAAGTACAGCAGAAATAATCAACCAAGTATTTATGAGAATTGAAAATAATTAAGATAACAGCTCTGCGAGGGGTATTAAAACAAGACTAACATAAAGACTGGACAATACCATATTACTGGTCAAAAGTTAATACCACATCTGATCACATCAGAATGAGCACAGATCATAGTATCCTAGAATCATAGAATGGCCTGGCTTGGAAGGGACCTTAAAGATCATCTAGTTCCAACTCCCATAAGGAAAATTTGAAGGAATGAATACTTAAAAAATTGAAACTATTGTAAAGAAATAAAGTATATTCTCTATATCCACATTTTACAGAAAAAGAATTTATGGGCTGTAACTGCACAAAGTTGAAACAAATGTTGGAAACATTGTCTGGAAATGGTACAACGTATTCACCTACCACTGCGGGGCTTTAAGGAAAGATTGGACAAATTATTTTCCTTAATATGTTACATTAATGCTTTTTGTGCAGTGTGGCTGTCACAGAGACTGGAAGTGATCAGTCCATGCTGTGACTATTGTGACACACAAATTACTTCAGCTGTAATAAGATGAGCATGAAAATGCATTAGAAAACCATAGGCTCATGTCTTAGGGTAGGTTAAGTGTATCGAATAAAAAAAACCAAACAACCTCCAAGGTTTTTAAAATTCAGCTTGAAAAAGATGGAATGACAATAACTGAAACTTGTGAATTTAGCTTTTCAAAATTCAGACAAACAAAAAGGAAAGCACTCCTTTAATGTGACAGGGATTCTGTATTAGCTGTGGCAACATCCCTGTTCCTAGTAATGTCCCAGCAAAACTGAAAGTAAATTTTCAGCAAAATAAATGAACATGATATTACATAAAACACTGTTCTCACAGTTATCCTTTGATAACAGTAATGCATATTAGCTCCAAATGAGAATGTTTAGACATAATCGTTGAAAATATATTATCACATATGTGATATACATTGAGAAAGGCTAACAAGGAGTCAAAAATGGCAGCTTCCCTCCCTACCAATAGGAGATATATTAAAAGTGATCTCCTAAAGGTAACACACTCAGCTTTAACTCTACATACCTTCTTCTCATAAACCCTGGAAAACTGGCCAGCATGATGAATCCAGTACTTTTGAAAAATACCTGTCTCTTATTCCCAGCATTACAGGTTAGGAGACATGAGCCATGGTTAAGTGTGGGTCAGTATTGTCCTGAGACAGCACAACTGTCAAGTTTTGAGTTGGTTAGCGTATGGTTTATGTCTGACAAATAAATTCTGTTGAACTCTATGCTGAGGGAAGTGCTTACCTTTCCCAAATTCAACTATATAAAAGTAGATATATGTCTTGGGTTGCTTATCAAAGCTTCTCTCTGCTAGATACCTTTCTTGGCTGACATGAAATATAATCTTTTCATAGGAAAATTTTAGAGACATTATAAAAGTAGTAGTTAGAATTTTCATATTCATATCATATAACCACAATAATTTTATCTCAAAAAACATGCTTGAGGATTGGTCATTCTTATTGTTAGATTATGGGCAAATTTTTGAATAGAACATCTCAAAATAAATTTAAAAATAATCCAGAGTATTTTGTTCAAAAACTTCCACATGAAAATACCTAATTCTTTATTTTTTTTTTTACTATATCTATCTTGTATGAATTCATAACTCGAATTACATTAGGCTACAGAGAAAACAAATCTGGTAGTTAAACATTAAAGATCTTGACAGCATTGAGGTGACGTGGTCATGAAAATGTTAAAGGACACAGTTGGTAATTAAATCTTATGAAAATGTGCATTCATAAGAAGTTACAATATTATTAAAAAATTTACATTTAGTCCTCAGATTGTTGTTAGTCAACTTTCGGTGCCTAAGACCCGTTAATACATCTGTTTCCTGCATCTGTTTCATGTCTGTTTTCTACATCTGTTTTGTGGATACATCTGTTTCCTATGAAAAAAAATACACATGCAGGCAGACTATTATAAAATGAAAGATAACACTTCAGTACCACATTCAGAGTGTGGTACTTACTTTTAGGAAATGTATTGAGTTCAAGGACGATGAACAAATTGAACCCTTTCCAGGGAGAGCAGGGAAGTAGCCTATGGAAAGCAGAAGATAACAATATACAGGATGGCTGTTGCACGGTTACTGTCAAACACACTGGTCTGAAATGATGCTGTCCCTCAGCTCAGTTTGGCAACTTCCATCCACTTGTCTACCTTACACTCTTGATGGCCTCACAGCATGCCCAACTGTACAATGCACAGTGAGCAGGAAATGTTTGGCCAAAGGACTTGGGCCAGATCTGGGGCCACCATTGCAGACCTGCAGTTTATGCATGAGGATAGTTTCAACGTGAATTTCAGGATTTGCTGTTTAGAGACCCCTCCAGTGCTGTGACAACTGAATTCACATTTTCCTGACATTGTATTTTCAAGTGATTCAATTTAATTGGATATTTATCAGTGACTTAGTGCACGTGAAAGGAGTTGGGGTCGGAGGAATTTTTGATCCCATCCCAGTGGAACTAATTGCATTGTCATAAACAGGATGTATTTCAGCTGATACAATAATTATACAATGATAGCAAACCAAAGAGCAGAACTCAACACACCAGAATGTAAATCATGAAACTGTACATGCATAGGGATAACTTGTGAGCTGTGGACTGTACTGAAATGTAGTTAAGAATTTGGAAGGCGTTTGGCTGATGACAGCTACAGAGCAATAGTGCTGAAGCAACTGAGACCTTGATGACACACCTTTATAATCTTAATTTCTTTATATAATGTGGTACTGCTTGAGATTACATGTATTCACCTAATGTCATATGTTTATTTTTTCCTTTGCTTTAGATTTTTCCTCCAATCATGCTGTAATGATTGACATGACTCAGAAATTTATTCCCCTAACTACTTGAAGCCATCGCAGGATTTGCTTTCTTTTATAAACAAAAGGCAAATAATTGTAAATAAATAACAAAGACGGAACCAGGCAAGCTGTTTGCCCAAGGAAATAGATTTACATATTCTGAGCTCTTGCAATTAATCAGTAGGAAAATGGGCACTGCAGTTTTCAGTCTCTCTGTGGAGATATTCCAGCAGTGAGCCATTCTGAGATATCTAGATGGAGAAAAAGACGCAACTGGGATTCACGTGCCTCGTTTTCCAAACTAACTTTTAAATTTTTCTGTTTCCTGGATGTGTAAGAGATCATCAGCTGTCAATCCCTACTTTGATGTCATGGGGTCAGGAAGATGTCTCAGACCTTAATGGCATTAATTTAACTTAGATTTCTCTTCCAGTCATAGAAGAAGAGCTTCTCCTCACACAGACTATACAGGGAACATAAACACATATTGAAGAGGACTGTTCCACTTGGTATCTAAAAGAATTGTTAGATATTCAAGCCAGACTGACTCATTCCCACTTACAGTGAGTGCAGGTAAAACAAGTGCAATAGAAAACTCTTGTGTCCTTGAGCGCTGAAGTGTACAGACTTTAGCCATGCTTTCTTGTTTTTCTATTTTGTTTTCTTTTTACCTACTCATCACCTTAAGATTCACATAATAAGTATACACAGTCACCAAACTAGTTTGTTCAGCCCTATAAATAGAGTTGAAGTAGAAAATTTTCAACAAAATGTAAGGAGGCAAGAATTATTTGACCTGGCCAAGTTTAAGCAACCTCACACTTAGCACACTAACTCCAAAATTTACAATATGTAGTTGCACCACTGCTGGGCCTTGGGAAGTTACAGTAACAGTCAGTGACTGTAAGACCTAGTAGCTTCCCATCCTCCAAGATTTAAGGAAGATTCATATGTTTTCTGTGAGTGTTCTGTCAAAGCTTCAGATTACATGGCTACTATCTGTGTGTGCTGGTTATTTGTTTTGGCTTCTTTAATAAGAATTATTTTTCAGTACTTTCAAAGTAAAATTCGTTACGAGTCTGATGACTTAAGAGCAAGTACTCTGGGTCAACAATTAACTGCTGGAATATTTTGAGTGCCATAGAGCACTCAGAACTTCAAAGTACTTTATTTTGACGCAGATGAGGGAATAATTTGACCTTACTGCTTCGACATTCTATCTTTGGTTTAAATTAATAGAAGATCTTAAAATAGGAGGTGACGGGTCAGGGGTTAAAATAACGATGTAATTAAAACTGAAGTATTAGGGTTTGCCCTTTAAGTTTAAATGTTTCAGTAAGTTAAGGCTGAAATGATTTAATACACGGTTCTATATTTGGGTAAATTTGGGTATGAATTCCAAAATGTATGCATTAGCCTTGATATCTGTGTTAGCTTAAGATGAAAGGTTATGATAATCTATGACAAAAACAAGCAGCTTTTGAGTTAATGGGCCCTACGTGTAAGTCAATCATTGTAATGTCATGTTGTTTGAAGCTGTGTCTTCATTTTTCAGAGCTTGCAGCTGATGATATGTTTAAGATAGCCTTCAGTTCTGGCAGGGCTTGAAGCAAATGTTTCTTTAGTGCTGTCAGAAAGTACAAAGCTAGTGACATGCAAAGTGACAGAGTAATACTCTGAGCAGTCAGTGAGTTTGAAGTTAAAGCTTTCTGTCCTTGGGTTTTCTGCCCTTGCAGCTGTTTTCTTTGCTCCCTGGTACCCTGAACCTGAGGCCATGAGGAAGTCTCACTGGTTGTGGCAGACACTGTCAGAACACAACACATGCCTCTCTGTAAACCTTTTTCAGATCTGTGATGGCCCAAAATCTCCTTTCTACTAATGCAAAGTTTGAACCTCTTCTGCCATTTAAATCTCTTTCTAGCTTCAAAAGCATTGGCCGCAGTTGCAGTTTAAAGAGCAGAAAAAGCAGCAGTAGTAAGTAGTGAGGACTGGGATTGGAATTGGGTCTGATTTCCCCGACTGACTCTAAAGACAGGTGAAAAAACAGACATGGATTTCAAGCCCCGGTCCACACTGGGCAGAAATAATGAAGCAGTCTGGGCATGTGGGCATCCTGATGTGAGCTCTGCAGTGTTCAGCCTGGAGGTGACAGATAATGCAGAGGTGCCCTGGAAGAGACCTGACAGAGCAGTGTGAACAGAGCCAGAGTCCTCTGAGAAGAGTTCCCAGGTTGTGTTTTGTGCCCTGAGCATATCTAAGACCAGGAACAGTGCACAGACCTTCTGCTTGTTCTTGTACCCGAGTGTCTCCCCCATCCATACTTACCTTCAGTATATTCTCAGCTGGGTTCCTTATCTCCTGAGTAATAAACCCATGTTTCTCTGTATATCTGCACACACAACATTATTTTGTTTGTAAGGATGAGTGAGCTAGCTCAGTCCTCCTACAGTCCTCTGCTAAAACAGACTGTGTGCCAGCCTGATCCAGTGCCAAGCCAAGCAGACATGGCTGAGTGCATGGGAAGGGAGAGAAGGGATTTCTGCCTGTTGACTCCACATACCTTTGTACAGTCCGGCACAGCTACTTGAGGTCAGCAATACACTATGGACAGGCAGAGATTGCTTCCCTAGAGATTTGTGATTACAATCCTGAATGCCAGATCTCCAGTCTTGACTCTCCACCTCATTTTACCATTCCCATATAAGGAGCCACCTCCCAAAGTAATTCTCTCATTCAGCTACTTAATGCTTCAGGCCCCTGTTTTACCATCACGAACATGGGAGATCTTAGATGTGGACACTGTCCCATTGAACAACTGTGAACTCTTTTACATGCAGAATAGCTAAAAAATGTACAAAATAGTGTCTTCAGTAGAAAGGGGGTTGGGAAAGAGATCCAGGATCTATGGATTTTATTTATTTATTTATTTATCTATTAATTTATTTATTTAGTTAGTTAGTTTCCACTGGCTACCATTTATTTTAAGCTTAACTGAGTTTCTGTCAGAATCTGTGCATTTCATTTTCTCTTCTGTCCTTCCCAAGGCTCTAAACAGCTCATTTCAACTCATTCTCAAGCTGTTCTCACATGCTTTACCTTTTTGCTATTAATTTTTCTTATATTTTTGGTTTTTTCCACCTGACATGTGGTGCTGTCACGAGACTTATATCAAACATTTTTTCCTCCCTGCAGTGGCCATCTATTTCCCTAGCCCTCAGATACCTTTGAGTCAAATGTTTTCCTTTTTCTTTCCTCCTAAAAAAGCATCAGTCAGAGCACCTCTCACATGTGGATTGAGTTTGTACTTGGTTATTGATCTGGGGACCAAAGGCAGTCTGTAAGTGATGATGTCAATACCATTTTTTTAATTGAAACTGGCTAATTACTCCTATGTGCCTAACCTTACTAATCTAATGAATTGTCCTGACCTGGGAGTGACTTTAGAGTCTGGTAGTGTAAATTAAAGAAGCAAGCTTAAAATGTTAGTCTTCTGAAATTCAGTCTTCTGAAAATACAGAAGTGCACATCAAAAGAGGGCTTAAAAAATGGTCTCTTGGAACTCTTTTTCTACTAACTCCCCTTTTTCTACCAACTTTGTCTATAAACAGTATATGTTTCTTTGCATGTGTGAATGTAGAACGGAGCCTTAAGATGTTAAGCTCTTTGCAGCAGATATGTGTTTCTCTCTGTACACAGTCTTATTTTCAACATTCTCTTTAAGAAAACATGTATTTTCTTTCTCATTTACTTGCCTGTTTTATTTTATAACTAACTTGCCTGTGTCCTGTACACTGCCTCCTTCAGAGAATAACTATTATTCTCCCATGACTCTTCCCTATAAAACAGACGAACCATTGAGAGATGAGAAAGCATTTCTATCTTTCTCGCTTCAAGAGACCTGACAAGAGCATTTTTGTTTGACTCTTCCTTGTTTATCTAATGATTTGATCTGAAGAATGGTTGCCCATGGATTGTTTACATACAAAAAGATTCTATGAAAAAGCACACCCTGTTTATAGTAATTTATTAACTGGAAAGAGGCTATCTTAGCTAACTGAGTTGCTGTGTTTAAAGTGTTTCCATCAGCTCTGGCCAGTAGCAAAGATCCATCAGTTGGTACTGGTAAACCATTTGTATCTTAATTTTCTATAACTCTTCTTCAGTGAAGAGGTCTGTAAGGGTTTTTGCCTTTTTTTTCACAGGTGCCACCAGTGCTTCTGGACAAGCAATTTTCAGAATTCACGCCAGATATCACACCTATTATTCTGGCTGCCCACACCAACAATTACGAAATCATAAAGCTACTTGTGCAGAAAGGGGTGTCTGTGCCCAGGCCACACGAGGTCCGCTGTAACTGTGTTGAATGTGTCTCAAGTTCAGATGTGGACAGCCTCCGCCACTCTCGGTCTAGACTCAATATCTACAAAGCTCTGGCGAGCCCATCGTTGATTGCTTTGTCCAGTGAGGATCCTTTTCTTACCGCTTTTCAACTGAGCTGGGAGCTGCAGGAACTGAGTAAAGTCGAAAATGAATTTAAGTCAGAGTATGAGGAACTGTCACGGCAATGCAAGCAATTTGCAAAAGATCTCCTGGATCAGACACGGAGTTCCAGGGAATTGGAAATTATTCTTAATTACAGAGATGATAATAGCTTGATAGAAGAACAAAGTGGTAATGATCTTGCAAGATTGAAACTGGCAATTAAATACCGTCAAAAAGAGGTGAGTGTGCTGGAGAATATTTAAGCATATTCACTGGTAGTAATATGATAGATAAGACCGTGAAATACATCCTTTTAACTGAGACAAATTTCTGCTTCTCTTTCTTTTTTTTTTTTGTTTGTTTATTTGTTCTACCAGATTTCTGCTTTTTATTTTTATTAAATGAATTTGAGTAGTTGTTACAGTTTGATAGTATCAGAATTTGAAATGTTCTCTTATAGGACAGATTCTGTGAAACTTCTTTTTATTTTACACCTGAATAGACATAGTCTCCAGTAGTTGTGCCCCGAAGTGTTTTTCAGTAATAGGATGAGAAATATCAAATTAACTTTAACTGTGTCTGACAGAAAAAGGAGGCTGTGCACTTAAACACATACTACAGATACCTCTATAGAGAAGTTTTCTCAAAAAATAGCTGCTATAAATAGATATTGAAGCAGAAGATAAGTAGCAATGCATGACTCCCAAAAATGTCGACACTGAAATTCTCTTTCATGAGGAATCCAAAGTGGAAGTACCTGGATATTGTTGTCCGTGACAGTTGAAAATTCCTAAGTTTGCTTCAATGACGTATATAATCAGAGTTATAATCAGGGGATGTCTCCATATCTTGTAGAAAGTACTGAAGTTCTTTGTGCATGCAAAAGCAAAGGAGGCAGATTCATGTCAGAACGTGTTGTATGGCCTTATTTGGAACCTATACATACAAAGTCAGCTGAAAGTGTGGAAGTCTATAGGCAAGACAAATGCTGTTAGCAATTAAATAGTACTTGTTCATACAAATTATGACAAGTGCTTAAGAAACTTCTGTGTTATATTGAGCTAGTCTGCCCATCACTGCTAAATCTCTGTTCTGAAAAATATAATAGTAAATGTGTTAATACACTATGTTAGAAAAGTTTGCAGAAATAATAAATCAATGTGCAATAACTCTTTTGTCCATTTGAAATACAATTTAGTAATCCTAAGAAGATACTATTAAGGTAAGGACCTACTGAAGTTCTGCTGGAAAAATTCTCAGTTGTTATCTGACATCATAAGTCTTCTAATAAGCATTTTTTCCTTCAGGAAATGTATAATTTTATATTTTATCATATTGTATTTTAGTAAAACATATACACTGCCTTTATGAATTCTCTTCAGATGATATTTTGCCAGACTTAACAACTACTGCTTCTGTTTCTTGAAATGCCAATGCCAGTCTTGTCTTACAGTCATCTAAGAAATTCAAGCTTGGACTTCTGTTTTCCCAAGGATTCATGCACTGAAATAAAATTCTGACCTCTCATTGTTTGTTTTGGTTTTTTTTTTCCTTTTAAATTTTAATACAGAGCTTGAATTTTTTTAATTTGAGATAGAGACAGTGATAAACATATATAGGGTGAAATATTTTTTGTAGTTTTGTCTGATTCCTGTGCCTAATTAAGTTGCAGTAATACAGCTGATTACATCGATTCTTCATAATAGCAAACACTGAAACAATACTGGTCTTGTGAAACAATTCCAAATCACTGAATCTATTATATTTTACACACATTTTTAATTTCTATAAAATTATCTATCCCTACCACTCGAGTCTTGATGAAGTAGAATCAAGTTTTATTACATTCTTTTCCTGTGTTCTTACATGTATTCCATAGTGGATGGTGGAGCAAACAGTAGCCACTTTAACTATTTAGTCATTTTATTTTATGATTATTACAATATTCTGGTAGGTGCAGCTCTAAGATCAAGGAACTTACCTCGGGCATAATAATTGCTTGGATTCTGACTGTCCTGGTGCATACAGATCATGAAGATAATACATCAGATGTGTCTTTCTGTTTCTTGTGTTAAGGGTGTTACAACTGACACTGAATACAGCAGCCTCCAGGGGCTGGAGGTTCTTTCAGCTCAGCCAGTAGAACCCAGCCAGGAGCTCTTGATAGTATAACATTTTAGGCAATATATTCACTGCTTTTGAAGATTATTTTCAGATGGTACTGTTCCAGACTTAACAACAACAACAACACAGCAAAACAGATAATAATGCATTGTCTTCCCTTCTTATCTTACCACCCATTCCTAACATCTCAACCTTTATTCATGTTGTTACTGAAGGACATTAGGGAGCCCCTGGTGGCCTAGTGGTTAGATTGCAGGACCTTCACCGCCAAGGCCTGGGTTCGATTCCAGCCAGGGAT
>JAWMRA010000001.1:50348221-50394602 GCA_035584735.1 Pseudotriccus pelzelni | reverse complement strand
AATCCAATGCGCAGGCTGGAAGGTGTAAAGACCTTCCCCGGATCTTCATTCGTGAAGACTGGCCATTTACTTTACTGAAGGACATTGTAACATTGTATTGAGGCTGAGTTCAGAGTTCTGTGAGTAAGAAATCATGTCTGATTGTCCAGAACATCCAGTTGTAAGTCCAAAAATGGCATCTGAAAGTGACAAAATAGTGATGAATGTGGACAAATAAAATTAGAACATGTGTCTTTTTATATTGTTTTAATGATTAAGAGCTCAGGAGTTAAGGATTACTCTTTTTTCTTTCAAGTTGAAATTAACACCAAAAATTATTAGAAGTAGTTCCTTTGGCCATTTAAGCAAGTTGATATGAAATATATTAGAAGTAAGCCTTGTAAAGGAGTGGAGTGGGCTTTGCCCCTGAATTGGACCTTCGACAAACTGAAAACTTCATGTCAATTGAATCTGAGGTTCTGTGCAGTAAAAGTTGCTCATCTCTGCATTTCCATTCCTTCCTCACTTGACATAAAACTGTGATTCTCGTTCATATACTGGCAAAAGGCATCTCAGTTGTATCAATTCTTAGTCCATGGAGTCATGTCAGAGGTAACCTACCGTGTATCATCAGGAAAGAAACTTCCCTGATAAAACCATCTATCTTCTTTCATTAGTAACTGATGATATTGAAAGAGATTTATACTTTCAAGTTTACACTGTGGGATAATGTCTGGTAAGATGCTGGGTAACATCTGTTCACAGTTATGTCACAGAACCAGAGAGTATCTGCCAGAATGTATGTTTTGTGTGCTTGCCCAGAATTGCTTTGGGGCAATCTTTCCTGATCATGAATTAACTTTTTAAAAGGTTTGATTTAAAGCATAGAACTATTTCTAAGTTTTCATTTCTCCCAATGTCTACCAAACATGCAGCTGCTTAACTACTAGAACTCTCCCAAATACTCCTAGCTGATCTTTTAGCAGCTTCCCCTTCGTAGGGGCAGGCCTTGCTTTGCTGAATTGCCAGCAGCTGCAGACGCTGGACTGACAAAAGGGCAGAGTTAAAGAGGGAGTGGGTTTAACAATTTCACACATTTAAAAACATTTAGGCCTAACAAGAGTACAGGCTTTATTAGAAAGAATTTCAGGGAAAATATTTTGGGAGAATCAGTTCAGACTAGATTAAATCTTAAATACAAAATCTGATAATTAGATTTCATAGCTCAGTCTTGTTTTCTAGGAAAATTATGCTACAGGATAAAAAAAAGTTGTTTGTTTTTCATAATAAAAATCATCTGTTTGCTTTTGCTCAAAAGAGGACTTTTTAAAATGCAATCATCAGTTCTTTCTAGTTTTCTATGCAAAATATAGACTTAGTGAAATGGAAATGTTTTACATAATTTCAAAAATTCAGTGAAATTTTCAATGAAAACATGTCAAGTAATTTCAAATATATAATGTCTAAACACTTTATTTCAATAAAGCAAAGGATTTTGTTTGTCTGCAGTTTCTTCCTACTCCACTTGGACTTTAACAGTTTGGACAATGAAATTCTTATATATAATATTATCCATATCATATTACTATGGAAACCAATATAAGCATGATAGAAAGCAAGAATTACCTTTTCAAAATTGAATATCTCAGCAATGCCTAGAGAAAACAATTTCAAAGTACTGAAATGAAAAGTTGCCATGTTCTTAGTAATCTTTTTAAATTTTAATTATAATAGATTTCTCATTAAAAATCTTTCAGATGCAAAAACCTGAATTACCAACTCTGAAAGCAGAAATCACTTTGGAAACACAGTATCTTAAGAACTATCCTGGGTTTAAAAAAACCCCCACACCTAAAACATAAGCAGAGACACAGCAGCCATGTGTAGCAAGTCACTGTGTATATGAGTATTTGTCAAAAGACTGCAAAGGTGCACTCACAAGTCCCTGTAAAAAATAACAAAACCTCACAAAAAACAGACTCTGGTAATATTTGGACATTTTTGACACCGAAGGAAGAGATGTTTAGTCTAAGAATCACATAACTGAGAGGAGTGATGTATGCACATTTGGGTCCATGTATCCAAAAGACCCATTTCTGCAGACTCTCAGCCACAGTATTCAAAAAGTTTGATAAACATCTTTTCAGGCAAGAGTCAGGTACTCTAAACCAGGTCATATGTTTGCTTTGTAAATCATGTAAAAGTCTCTGTGTTTATAGATAAGGACTCCACAGATTGTTAAATAGTATGAATTATGTAAGTAGCTTATCTGCTACACATACTTAAAGTCTTCCTCTAATTGATTATAGAATCATTTTGGTTGGAAAAGACGTTTAGGATCAACCAACCATTAACCCAGCACTGCAAAGTCCACCACTAAACCGTGTCCCTAGGTGCCACATTTACATGTCTTTTAAATACCTCCAGGGATGGTGACTCTACCACTTTCCTGAAGAGCCTGTTCCAGTTCTTGACAACTGTTTTGGCAAAGAATTTTTTCCTAATATCTAATCTAAACCTCCCTGATGCAACTTGAGGCCATTTCTTCTAATTCTGTCACTTGTTACTTGGCAGAAGAGACCAACGCCCACCTCACCACAACCTCCATTCAAGTAGCTGGAGAGAGTGATAAGGTCTCTCCTGAGCCTTCTCTTCTTCAGGCTAAATAACCCAAATTCCCTCAGCCACTCCTCATAAGACTTGTGCTCCAGACCCTTTACCTTCATTGTCCTTCTCTGGACATGTTCCGATACCTCAGTGTCCTTGTAGTGAGGAGTCCAACGCTGAACTTAGAATTCAAGATGCAGCGTCACCAGAGAACGATCACTGCCCTGGTCCTGCTAGTCACGCTATTCTTGATACAGCCCGGTATGCCATTGGCCTTGGCCATCTGGGCACACTGCTGGCGCCTGTTCAGCTTCTATCAACCAGAACCCCCAGGTCCTTTTGTGCAAAGCAACTTTCCATTAACTCCTCCCCCAGCCTGTAGCGCTGCAGGGGGTTGTTGTGACCCGAGTGCAGGACCCGGCACTTGGCCTTGTTGAACCTCATACCACTGGTCTCAAACCATCGATCCAGCCTGTCCAGATCCCTCTGTAGAACCTTCCTACTTGCCAGCAGATCAACACTCCAACCAAACTTGGCATCTGAAAACTGCACTCGATCTCCTCATCCAGGTCATTGATAACTGACAGCAAAGGCCCCAATACTGAGCTCTGAGGACACCACTAGTGACTGGACACCAGCAGGATGTAACTCCATTCACCACCGTTCTCCGGGCCTGGCCATCCAGACAGGTTTTTTAACCTGTGAAGGTTAACCCATCATGAGCTTCCAGTTTCTTCAGAATGATGTGGGAAATGGTGTGAAAGACTTTACTAAGGTCCAGGTGGACAACATCCACAGCCTTTCCCTCATGCAGTAAGCAAGTCACCTTGTTATGGAAGGAAATCAGTTTAGTCTAACAGGACTAAATGAAGTGTGTGTGTCCCTGTGGAAGCTGTACTTATTGCTGCTAAGAAAAAAAATATTCTTAAATCACAGGGCACATCTACTTAATACAGCATTTAGTTGTGGTGAAGCAATTCTCCTAGAGTATGTGAGCAAATTCCTTATATGGTCAAAAGACAAAGGTATGCACAGAGGGGGATCGTGTCTGCTCAAGATAAGACTTGTAAGCTAACTCCAGAGACATCTCTCTCTTGGCTGGGTAGGGAAACAGAGTGCTTCAATTAGAAGAATTACTTCACTAGGCATTGAAAATGTAGATGTGAGTTAGACAAGTTACTGCATCAACTGCAAACTCTGTGGTAACAGAGATTTCAAATTCTGAAGACTCAGAGCCCACATAAGGGGAAATGAATCTCAGCAATAACTAATTAACGATGTCTCAGAAGGCGTCAATAACCTTTGAATGCTATATGCTACACACAAGCTGCAAGCCTCTCATCACAGTTCTAGTTAAACTATTCATGAACTGACACTGAAATGTCTTTTTATTTTGAACACTTGCTAGAGGTAATTAACTCAAAGAGGAGATTTACTGTTAATGAAGTACAGTGGAAATATCGCATTTCTGTTGCTTTTCCATGTCTTCCTTATAAGAAATGGTGCTGGGATGTCTGCCTCAAACAGGAACAACCAGTATTCCAAACCTCCAACCAGCAGTGCACAACCCTTCTGTTAAGATATGACTGGCTACAGCAGAGGTTGGGTTTTGGTTTGAAGACATCCCTCCTGATGCACCTAAAAGCTTCCCTACAGACCTAGGTAGATTTAGCACTGTGAGCTATTTTTTTTTCTACTTAGAATTACAAAACATTTGCTTGAGAAATAGAACTTTAGAGGAAAAAAAAAATTAAACAATGTGAATAAATAAAGTAGCATGCAAGATTTCATTATACATGTAAACCTATAACTGTAGGAGTTTACAGCCCTCTTTCCTCCCTCCATGTAATTTCTGGGGATTTGGCTGGTTTTTCTCTTACCCCTGAAAGAGCACTTAGCCCACAGCTGAAGTTAGGTAGCTTGTCTGGATGATAAGCCCCAGACTGAACTGTTGTAGGATTCGTATCTTCTGGTTGCCTCCATTCATCCCATGGTCTCTATTCTTGACTTCTGCCAACCCTTCCCTTGTGCAGCTCTTCCTTCCTGCTCCACACACCTTTTTCCACAGTTGCACCAGCGCTATGCTTCACTCACCACTGCAAGCTATTTTGGCAAAGCTCAAGAGCTTTAAATAATTCTTATTATTTCAGCACTGGTAACTGCCCCTGTAACATGAAGAGCTCATACAGGCATCTAACTCATAGAGGAGTATAGTTAAATATTTCTGACTTTCTGTTCTTTCTGTTTTCCCTGTTCTTAGATCACAGGACAAGATTAAGCATCTCCTCTCACGTATCTTATAGGAGGCCCTTACACAAAACCTTCTGTCCTCCTGTCCAAGAACTAGCTGTGCCCTTCCCATGCTAGGTGTAATTGGTCTAAAATAAGAGTGACTGCTTAACTGGTTGAGGCACATTTGGACATGTTGGCTGAAGCTTCAACATGCTGTTATAGTGCAAATTTTTCCACTGCCTGGCTTTCTCTGTTAAGATGCGTGTTTATTGAACAATAAAACGAGAGCCAAAGCAAACTTGTTTTAGGCCTGTCTGCTCGTTCTTTTAATCTATCTTCTCATTATTCCACCAGATGTCTCCAGAGCATTCTTCTCTTCCTTCCTCACCCATTGATTTATTGTAAGCCTTAGCTATCAAGATTAAAATAGCAAAGGGCTTCTTCATCCATTGCCTCCATCAATATGTACATCCATTATCAAACAAAAGATATATGAGAAAACAAATGCTCACTCTTGTGCTTCCCGAGAGACCAGAATTATGTTCAATTGAATCAAGAATAGTATTTTCTAAACTTTACAAATCCGAGAGTTAAAGTAAAAAAATTAAGAGAGATGTTGAATATGACACTGGTATGACAGACAGGAGCTTTGGTTTTGGAAGTCATATAGTGCTCAAGTTTTAGTGTTGGCATTTGAACTTCTAAGGGTTATTCTAAATAGGTAACTTTCATGAGGGCTTCACGAGCAACCCTGCTATGGTTCACAAAAAGACAACTCAGTTAAGTGGTGTTTGACATTAAGACAAGCTGAAAGTGTAACATCAGGTAAAAAAGGTTTGACACGTTATTAAGGGAATTAGTTCAAGTATTTTTTTCTGCCTTCTTAATACCACAGAGAAAGAAACTAGAAATAGCCATTCCTGTGGTGTGCATGTGCTGTGAGTCCCTGACGCATTCCGCATAACCTCAGGTATTTGACTAAGCTACCTGTGTCAGCGGCCCAGCCTTGGGTTCCTTCATAGCTGATGGGACGAGACAGGCATTTCCCGACAGCAGCTCAGGCCATCCAAGAACAAAATAGGTTTTGTCGCTAGCTGTGTTCCTTACACTTATTGCAGTGGAGACATGGGACAACTAGATGTGTTCTACAGGCTAAAAAGAAGAATAATATGTGATTTCTGGAAGGTAGGTAACAGTGGGAAAAAACTGTATTTTTTTAAGCCTTGGTGTTTTGTTTTTCTGAGAACTGGAAAAGCTCCTTAAACTGAAATGATGAACCTGTTTATGGGAATTCCTTCTAATGCATTGTGTGATCTAAGAATTTGCCTGGAGAAGTAAGCATCGTGCAAAGCTGCATTTCAGAGGTTTGGTCTGAGGGAAAAATCCTCACTTTTGCATAAAAATTCTGAAGATTAGATGGAAAGTTTTGCAAGAGAGAACTGTTAGAGGCTATGACAGCCTGCAAGACTCCACTTGTTTTGAGGCACTTCTTCTTCATTATTGCCAAAGCTGGAAACCTGTAGTGAATTTATTTGAAACCAGTCAAAGTCTTGAAATAAATGATAAAGTTTTTATATACACTGAAAAAATGTTTTCTTTCACTGCATGTGACCCTATTCTTAACATGCTAATCAAATCAAATTAAAGGTAAGTAGTATAATAACACCTAAATGTTAGAAATAATTGCTTTCATAGTGTATTAAGGATATATCTTCCTAATAGACTGTGAAAAAATTTTCTTTGTTTTGTACTAAACCGTGGCAAAATTAATCTGGCAGTAGGAGCACTTTTTCTTTTCAGGCTGATCTTTCCAGGTATAATCATTACAAATTACAATGTACATATGACATTTAAACAAGATCCTCTCAATACTTAAGGCTGTATTGGGTTTAGATTGTCTTGCTTTTCTGTTGCAACTTGCAGTTAGAGTAAACATAAGCACCATACCTGAAAACTAAGCATCATACTTCTACTTGCTCACTCTCCCTCCCTGGGATGGGGAAGAGAACCAGAAGAGTAAAAGTGAGAAAACCCATGAGTTAAGATAAAGATGGTTTAATAAATAAAGCAAAGCCATGCATGCAAGCAGAGCAAAACAAGGAATTCATTCCCTGTTTCCCATGTGCAGGCAAGTGTTCAGCCGCCTCCAGGAAAGCTGGTCTCCATCATGTTTAACAGTTACTTGGGAAGACAGGCACCATCACTCAGAATGTCCACCCTTTCTTCTTTCTTCCTCTTAGTTTATATGCAGAGCACAATTTCATATGGTATGGACTATTCCTTTGGTCAGCTGGGTCAGTTGTCCTGGATGGATCCCCTCTCAACTTCTTGTATATTTCCAGGCACTTCCAACCCAGAATTGTTCTATGATTATATGGCGATTCTCTTCACAGTGTTTCATGGTGGAAGGATTATGAATAATGGTTATCTGCTGAAAGAAGAAACTTTTGAACTGAATATAAAGACCAAAAAAGGCTTTTCACAGAAGGACAGTCAAACAGTAGAATAAGTTTCCCAGAGAGATTGTGCTGTCTCCATCCTTGGGGATTTTTAAGACTTAACTGGATAAAGCCCTGAGTAACCCAGTCTGAGCTCACCGGTGACCCTGTTTTGAGCTGAAGATTGGACAAGAGACCACCTGAGGTCCTTTCAGAGCTGGATTTTCTGTGATTTGATGACAAGAATTGAGGAGACATATATTTTGTAGCCAGTGTGCTTGGAAGCCTCTGTCATCAAGCATACAGAGAATGACACGTACTTGCCTCTCTTCTCCTTTGGTATTAAGGAATCTGGCTACCTTAGTTTTTCTGATATGTTTGCCAGTATATGCCCTGGCATATCAGTTGCAAGCATTTTTGTAACTTCTCAACCTCAAGCAGATTTTAAGGGTACTGAAAAAATATTGCTGTTCTTATTAATATCGTGGCAGTACTTCAAGGACCAAGCAATAGGAGTTAAGGAAGCAAAAGGGTGGATCAGTGTAAAATTATTTATTGCATCAGAAGGTAGAACATGAAAGTGTTCAGTTTACAGATCTTCTTTTCACAGGAACAAAATACAAATACTTATATTAGAAGTAAAAGTAGTAAAAGCAACAAAATAATTAAACAATGGATTCTTTAGCAAATGTATATTATTCTTCCTATACCAACCTTTCAACAAATATGATGATTCCACTTCAGAACATTTAGGTGAAAATTATTTTCCTATAATTTTCAAAAAGGAAATGAAGGGAAAGAAGTTCACTTCCTTAATGCTTTCCTTCCTTCACAAATGCAATTAATGTAAATTGACCAGTCATAACACTGCCAATATAAATATTCTGCCAATACAAACATAAATATTATTCCTTCTGCTGTTGGTCCTTTGACTTCTGTCCTCCCTCAATTTCTCTGGAAAAGCTGGGTTTTGTAACAAGTTCAGCAAGTTCAGTCCTTCAGAGAAGGAAAAACATTTCCCCAAAGCAGTAGTGATAATATATCTGCCATTAAGTCTTCTTTTCAAAACAGGAAGTGAGTTTTTACCTTTGTGAGCTGTCAAGCTTACGGAATTAAGGCTTTTTGTGTCACATCCCATATGGGAGTTTCTAAAATTCCCCACAAAAAATGACTGATGTTGGATTATTCTTGGAGTTCTAATAAGAAATACTAAAGGAGTTCAGTTAAGAGTGCTGCTGCTGCTGTTTTCCCTGCAACATTATAACATAATTTAGTTCACTTTATAGTTTAGTTATGAAGTATGGATTTTTTTGGCTGGCTCCTCTCAATCTCTCACTGAAGCATTTGGATGCTGAAGAAATCACCATTTTGTTGTGTTGATAGAGGCTGGATTTGGGAGCACTGCAGATTCTGTTAAGGGTTGGAATTGACTGATACAAAGTGGGCAGCAGTAAGTAATAAACTGGGGTCTCACCACCACAGGAAATAGGTATTTTGGGTGTATATTTAAGAGAGGTGTGTGGTAAAGCAGATGTCTTGCATCCCTGACTACAGTATTTGATGGCATTACCATAAGACCTTTGCAGCTACAGGCTGGATTTTGTAGAGAAAAAGAACATGACTGAAGATGACTTTAGCTCTGGAGCATCACCCAGCCCACCTGTGGGCCACAGCAGAAGTCCTCTACCCAGTAGATTTTTTTAAAGTCTGTATGTTATATATAATGCAGGGGATGGTAAAGGTACACATGCAATCTAAATTTAAATTGCGTGCCCCATAGGAACTTTGGTGGGTTTTGTAGGTTTGCTTGGGATTTTTCTCCTCTCTTTATTCACTCTTTTCTTACTATGCAGTAAGTTTCTTTATTCTTAATTGTAACATATATCTGATTCTCAAATAAATTTCAGTTTAAAGAATCATGATTCCATGTATATGATTAGGAAACACCAGAGAAGAGAACAGAGAAAACAGAAGAAAATATTCCTTCAGCGTACCAGTGAACTATCTTTCACAAGGATTAAAGAGCAGCTCTTTCTTCAAAATGTACCCCTTCTGACTTGCTGGAGCAGAGACTACGGCATGCATATCATCCAGGCAGTGAGAACAGCCTATGGAGTGTATTTCTCTGTCAGTGAACAAATTGTCTGTGATTTGTCAAGAAAGAATGTAGCCTCAAACCTTCAGGGACTGAAACAACCCTTGTTTTTATCGTTCCACATATGCTTCTTCCACCTCTAGCTTTTTACAAATTACCATTTTCTTCCACACTTTAAGATAAAAGATATTCCTTTACCTTGAACAGTAAGCTACTTCATCTCCACAAGAAAGTACTGTGAAAGTTGGGCAAACAAAAGCATCTCCTGAGTTACCCAGTTTGGCTAGTCTAACACAGAAAGGTATGATATAAATCAATAAAATATTGTACAAGGAACTGGTCTTTGATATGTTGTCTGTACTGCTAAGTGAAAGCAAGCTGCAGCTTGATCCTGAGTGATAGTAAGGGATTTGTATGCAAACAGCCTACAGCAAGTTGCAAATTTTCCTTGCATAGAGCTGGCTGGAGAGGTGAAAAATAGGACCAGCCAAGAGCCAATGGGTAGTGGGTATGACTGGGGTCGAGTGCTCAAACTCAGTCACTGATTTCTTCAGTCTCGGTGAGGCCTGAACATCCCTAAAAGTAAGCGTGTAAAGCTCAAGTAAAATGAGCTCTTTATTGATTCCTTCATCATTGGTTCACTGTGAAAGAAACCAGCAGTGCTCAGACATCTGTACAGCAAGACTAACTCCAGGCTTTCATCTGCAACAACAAACTCAAATGTTTTGCGACAAATTACAGAGCTTCATAAGGGGAAAGAACTACTCAAGGACTGTAATTATTTATCCAGGCTGGCAGATGCTGTGTACACAGAATTTCATTAACAGCTGTAGTGGGTGTCTTCCCATAATGTGAAAGCACAGTGTTTCTTAGGTCTGTTCACAAGAGAAGGTAATTTTCTTCAACCACAACCTATTCTTAGGTGTGAACTAGCTTTTGGAGAGCAAGGCTGTTTAGTAAGCAATTATACTTCCTTGCAATACTTTCCAAGATTCATATTCTGTGTTTAAATCACAGAAGCCACACATGGCTACACGTGACTGATAAAAGTGATGCAGAATAACAGAAAATCTGTTACAGACTCACATGCATTTCTCCTGCAAACGGTCTCAGAACAGTGCTCACTGAGCATCCTTGCCAAAGACTTATCGTTTCAGCTTAGTCTGGGTGATTAATCTGATTTCTCAGCCCTTAACATTCTCAGATAAACACACAGCCAAGTTAAACAAGAGGAACCTAAAGATAAAAAGCGTTTAAATATTTGAAGAGAAAGAAAAGCATCTTGAGTGACTATATACATTCTGTTCCTAAGTATTTGTGAAACTACAAAGCCAGATCTACTTACATTAATGTAGCCAGAACTACTTTCAAAAGTAAAATTTGCTGTTTATTGCTTTATTTAGTTTGAATGCCTTTGTAATCAGTCTGTGTTTTTATTTTTCCCTCATCAATTTTGTATTCAGTCAGCCTTCAAATGAGTACTATGCTTTCCAGGAACTAGATTCCCACTGATTTTGGGGAGCTTTGGTATCATCAGTTCCACACAAGCTTCACATCATAAACAGTCACTTCTAAAGAAACTGGGAAACCTTGGAGTTCAACATGATTCTGCTGTTGGCTCTCTTAACACTTGGCTAGAACAGCATAAGCATGGAGGCAAGAACAGTTACGCTTACATCCATTTTTCATGCAAGGATGCATGATGGCACCTCATAAAGCCAAGCTAACAGAGGGAAATCTACATTTGCCTGGTGCTAGTGGAAGGTGATTGCCATTGTTTTTTATAGAAAAAAATAAATAGTGTGACAAAATATCACTGGGCCAAGGTTTCTGTTCACAGTAACAGGCAAAACAAGCCTGAAAATGGAAAAAAAGAAATAATTAAAAAATTTGCGGTCGAGTTTCTTCGAAATAGCTCAATACCCTCTTCAAATCTGAAAGGATGGTCAGTAAAGGAAAACGGAGCTAAGAATGTCTCTCTACCCTGTTTTGGTCTCTGCAACAAACAGCACAAATGAGGATCAGGGTGGTCTCCAGTGATGCCAATAGAAATTCTCACTGGAGCAAGAAATACCCGGAGGAAAAATCTAGCAGTTCCAGTTGCTTTGCTTCCTGTCTCTCACTCAAAGCTTTTCACAGCTAATTTTTCTCCAATTAAACTCACACTGTGTTATGTTCTTTAGTTGCTTTCAACATATTTGCAGCTCCCTCATGAATTTTGAAAGGTTGCTTTATTAATTTGCAACTTTTCTTTCTGTCACAAAGTAGACAAAGTGGTAGAATGATCTGGATGTGAGGGAACTCGTTGATTCTGTCATATGGTGGGGCTGTAACTAACTTAAATCCTAACTCCTCTTGGCTGCAGATGCTTACCAATATAGGACACAGAACCATCTTGGATGTAAGAAACATAGAATCATAGAATCATTTAGGCTGGAAAGGAGCTTTAAGATAAGTGCTAATCGCTCACTGGTCCAGAGGCGTGGTTGTTTTTTTTATTTTTTACAGCCTGTGTGTTGCTATATGAAGTTTCTTAGACTATGTATTGGTTTTGGTCTCCTGAAATGAACTTGAACTTTTGAGATTATAAAGAAAATGTGTTTATAGTCTCAATTTATCCGGTGTTAGAATGAATACTGGGAGATTGATCTGCTACTATTTCTATTCCCTTTGAGTTAGTGTATTTTGTAGAAACTGTTAGTGAAGACAGTAAACTTGGTGTCAGAGGTATTTGAAGAGTGCTTTGGGAATAATAGGATTGAAATTACAGAGACCTACTCAAGTATGTGCCCACTCATATTCATCTTTTTGCTTACTGGTATCCCCAGGTCTTTTCTGCAAAGCTACACTTCAAATTGTGAAACAGCCTGTACTGTTGCACAGGGTTATTCTGTCCTAAGTGCAGGATTTTGCATATAAATATCAGTCTTATTTTTTGTTTGCTATGCATTGAAATGCAGCTAAAACCAGGCATCCAGTATAGTAAAGTTCATAGTATTTTCTCTCTGCAGAGACTTACAGGGATTTTGCAATTGTTTTTCCCCTCAAAAATGTTTTAAATTGTGGTGATTCTAACACTTGCCCAGAATGGGACCTAGAAGTATTATACCAGCATCACAGTTCCAAAGTTTGGAGCTATTTTACACACTCATCCTGAAGCCCAACAACTGATTCACTTTACCACTGGAAAGTCTAACAATGCTGTCCATGCAGAGGTGGTTCCTAAGTACTTCATTCTAGTTTCAGTTGCTGTTGCCTTTTATAAGCAATTAAGAATCACTGCAGATACAGATAATTCTTGACTTATTTAATAGATATATAATAGTTTTCTCTGTGTTGATTCATTTTACTGAGGAGCAATGAATCAAAGTAAGAGCTTCGGCTTGTGTTGATGTGGCAAATAAGAAATTTAAAATGTTAAAACCTGCAATGTCATTGTTTGTATAATAATGTTAATTAATCCTTTTAACAAAACATTCAGTCTTCACTTTTATGTTTTCCTTTTGTTTCCTTCCTCCTCACATTTGAAGTTAAACAATAGAATAGTTATAACAAGATACCTTAACATTGTATTCTGTTCTTGGTAAGAGGAATGTAAACTCTGGATTTTAGGATGAAAGCATCTGTGCTCTGCATTTGTTTTGCTAGAGGTACCTGATCTGACGCAGGATGCCCTGATGATATATAAGCTGGTGTGCTCTGGTGCTCTGATCCCAAGTGTCCTGTTTTCATCTGAGAGAGAGTTAATGTTCTTCTGAGTAGCTGGTAGAGTGCTGTGTTTTGGATTTAGTATGAGAATAATGTTGATAACACAGTGATGTTTTGGTTGTTGCTAAGTAGTGCTTATCCTAAGTCAAAAACTTTTCAGTGTCTCATGCTCTGCCAGTGAGCAGGTGCACAAGAGTCTGGGAGCGAATATGGACAAGACAGCTGACCTGAACTGGCCAAAGGGATATTCCATACCATAGGGCACTATGCCCAGTATATAAACCAGGGGAAGCTGGCTGGGAGGGGCCAGTCGCTGCTTGGGGTGGGACGGGCATTGGTCAGTAGGGGGTGAGCAACTGTATTGTGCATCACTTGTTTTGCTTGGGTTTTATTACTCTCTTTCTTTATCATTATTATTATTATTGTTTTTGTTGTTTTTATTATGTTTTACTTAAATTCAATTGTTATACTGTTCTTATTTCAAGCCATGTTTTTTTACCTTTTTCCAATTCTTCTCCCCATCCCACTGTGAGCGATGGGGTGGTGAGTGAGCAGCTTCGTGGTTCTTATTTGCCATCTGGGGCTAAACCACGACACCGAGCTCACTAGTTCCCTTAATGACACAGCTCCAGATAGGGCTGAGAAGAAGCTGACCAGTGGTTTGTGTACAGCAAGAATAATGTTTATAATATGGTCTGCTCCAGTTGGCATAAGATTTAGATGGGATGGACATGAGAAGATTCACAGTAATTGGCACAGGAATCAGGGCTTCTGGCCTGAGGCAGAAAACAGACAGTATAACTATACCCAAAGGAGTCCAGAACACAGGCACTAGCTTTTAGAAAGCAAAATGCAGTGCTGATCCAATCAATAATGTTAAAGCATTTAAATTACAATTAAATGTTATTTGTCTTAATGAAGTAGTCCTCACAGAGTAAGTGCTGAAATCCACAAATACAGCCTTTGGGGGAAGATACAGAAAAGAGCATGCAGTGGTGTCTCTAGAGGGAGAAACAATCTAACAAATTTAGGAGTCTACTTAATGAGACTGGGACTTCAATCTGTCTTTAGTGCCAAGCAAATATACTTTTCAGAAGCAAGAGAATTTTGACATGTAAATTTGAAGTTAAACTAAATAGAAGAGCTTGGGTTTCTATTAGATGTCTGTGAAAATATGTAAAATATGAAAAGTAAAATGTTCTAGAAAAAGCAACTGAGCTTAATTTTTGTCAAACTGGAGCACAGTCATTGGGAACTGTGTGTGACAAAGAGCAGACCTCAGAGCTAACCTTTCCTAACAGCTTGGCTGTAATGGCAGTACAACAAAGAATCTGGCCATGACTTTAAAAGAGTATTAATAAGAAACTTTATGATAAACATTTTCATCTGTTTCCTCCCCCCAAAAAGATCTTTAAAATTCCTGCTGGAGAATGCTATCAGGAATAGTTCTTTGTGCTTTAGCATAACTCACTTGTACTTAAATCAGACAGGAAATAACTTTTCTTTGCCAGCTTTCATTTCTAGATGGCAAATAGCATCCTTTTTAATGTAATATATACTAAACCACCTATTGATGTCAGAATGAGAGTTTAATTTAAACCTCAAATTTTGTTAGACTGCTTTGTAAGTGTATAAATGAGCACCCTGTTATAAGTGGACATTTTTTATATCTTTCCATATTTCCTACTACAATGAAATAAATACTTACAGGTGACATTGGGGTACAGTAAAGAACTGAATTGACTTTTTCTGATGCTATATGGAAGTATTATTTTTATAAAGGCCACATATAATTAATAGTATTACTTGTGTTATTTCTTCATCATTTCCACTGACTGAGAGGTATGTATTGTAGCAAAACTAAAGGTCAGATTTAATAAGCAGTAAAAATGAAATTCTGCTTTATATATATATATGTTAGGATATCACTATAATCAGGATCTGCTATTATTTATACCAGCTTATTTTTTCTGGCACTGTGAATAATTTCCGTTTTTCACCAGTCTCTGGGAAGAGCCAGTTCCCAGCATGGCAACTAAGAGAATGAATACCTAAACATTTTCAGATGGGCAGACTCTATGAAGGAGCTAAAGATGTGAAACCAGGAATAATCATTATAGCAAAATCCCTTGTGTAATTACAAACTGCTGGAAGCTATTGGAAACCATTGTAACTTGCTGATTGCTAATTATATGGAGACATTGTCAAAGTCAAATAACATAATACTGACACTACAAAAGACACTCAAGAATAGTAAGGGAAAACCTCAGAATGTTGTATCTCCAGTTAAGGAAGAAAAATTATACTACCATGAAAATATTTTTGCATGCAGAACTGGCAAATTGATGTCACAGAGTATTTCTATTTCTGCTTGTCACTAAATATTTGTGTAAAATATTTCTTTTTTTTAAAAAATTAACTCCCAGTCCACTTAGCTTTAATATGTGATCCTCTTAGATGTGATGCCATCTATTTATAGAGGAATTGTCTTATGCTTGGAGCATATATTTTTTCCAGTCAGTTCTACTGTTTCTTTTTTAATAGGAAGGTTTATAGTAGTTGTAGTATAAATGTCAGTTAACCAAAGAATTTTGCCATGAAGAATTTTTTCCTTTTTTTTTTGTTTTTTTTTTAAGAGAAGGGCTTTTCAGTGGATAAATCAAAAGTTCAAGTGTAATAAGAATTCAGGATCAGTAATAAAATATATTAGTCATCAAAAACCTGGTTTGATCTGTAGAACTGTTTTTTACCTACGAGTAATGTCTCTGAGACAGCCTGTACAGCCAGCATTTACACTGTGAGTCCCAGGAAGGCTTCACTGCTGCCAGTTCCTGTATGCACTCAAATACTAGCTTATTACACATCAAGACAAACAGTAGGTTCACAATATATTCCCCTCATTTCCTTTGGAGGAAATAGGTCCACAAGGACAAAAGGAAGATACAGTGTGCAGTGACAGCCTCCCCTTGTCTGTGCAGCTGAAGAACAAGACTGTAGGGTTTACCAGTGAGTACACTTAAGAGTGCATCAACTGTTCCCCATTCAAAAACTTCTTTCACTATTTAGGTAATGTAATAAATGTAGATATGACTACTGAACATATTTCACAGCATATGGTGACAATCTCTTGACCACAAAAATGAAGGAAGTAGTCAAATTTGTGAAATTTAATTTGGACATTTTGTAACAGCATCATACAGTTCCTTGATAAATGAAGCAGAAAAGCATAATTTAAAAGAACTGTCATCAAGAGATTTAGAGTAGTTTTCTAGTTGTCCAGAGAATACTTTGTAGTGTGTCATAGCATAACTCATATGGCCAGTGAAGTTCAAAACCAGAAGGAAAAGTGGATATTTTTGTTGCTTCAGGACATTGTTAACTAACCTTGCCAATGTGTTGCTACATAAAAAACAACATCATGAAACTGGATATTTGGATCTCTCAGAAATGCATTGTATTGTCTGTAGACACTGTGTTGTGTTTTCTGTTATAGACCTTTTCCTATGGTACTAGAACTGCTTCCCTATACATGCAGCTCCTAAAATGCTGACATAGTGTTTTATATGCTTGCTTCATACCATTTATTGCTTCTTATATATTTTATGTCAAGTAAGTAATTTAAAGTACATTACCAATGGTGCTCCCCCTGACTCTAGACATACTGAATGTATAGTCTATACAAATTTTCTCCTATAGTCAGAGTATCCAACCACTGATAGAACTGTCTTGTCACAGTCATATTTAATTTCTTTTTAAATTATGATTTAAAAAATTGACTCTTTGGTGTTTGGGATTTGAAAATTTTATGCATTTACTGAAAAGCTTCCTGTGCCTCAGAATGCAATCTTTTTCTTTAACATATTGTGCCTTAGCAACACAGTCCAAAACCTGGTATTAGGAGACAGGAACATTTTCTTAAGCCTGCACAGAATTGCTTTCTCTATTAACACTGGCAGTTTTGCATATTAATCTGTTTAAAGATTAGAACCAAGCAACCCAGTGCCTGCCTCTTTGTGGAGGACTCTCCAGATGGTGCAGTCAGCAAGGGTCTCCTCATAGCATGAGATACCTCTGCATCATTTCTGGTCTGCCCAGATGTCGTGGGTTTATGTGGCTGAGTTTTGGCAGTGGGGGCGGGGGATGGCTACAAGGGTGGCTTCTGTTAGAAGCTTTCCCTGCTCCTGTGGAGCCAATGATAGTCAACTCCAGGAAGGACTTCCTGCTGCTGAGCAAGGCTGAGACCGTTAGCAAGCATGTAATGCCTCTGTGGTAACATATTTAAGAACAGAGGAGTGTTGCACAGAAGAAATTCCAGCCCAGGAAGAGCGGAATGAGAGCATGGGATAACAACGCAGACACCAAGGTCAGTGCAGCAGGGAAAGGACTTACAGCTGAGGCCCCTGCAGCCCATGAAGGAACATCGAGGTGCAGAGACCCCCCTGCAACCTATGGAGGATCCCATCCTGGAGCAGGTGGATGCATAAAGGAGACTGTGATCCCGTGGGAGACCCAAGATGGAGTGGGGTCCTGCTGGAGACCTGTGGAGAGGGAAACTCACGCTGGAGCAAGTTTTTCCCGGGTAGGACTTGTGGCCCTGTGGGGGATCCACATCGGTACAGCTCATCCGTGAAGGACTGCACCCCATGGAGGAGTGACCCATGGGACAGCAGACTGGGAAGAACTGCTGCCTGAGGGATGTATTCACGTTGGAGAGGTTCATCAGGGACTGTCTGTCATGGGAGGGACCCCATGGGAGCAGGGGAAGAACTCAGAGCTGTGGCCCCCTTGTAGCCTGTGGTGAAAACCATGTGAAGCAGGTTGTCCCCCTGCAGACCATGGGGGACCATCAGGGTGCAGAAACCATGTTCCCCATGGGAAACAACAACTGACTGCAACCCCCCCTTTCCCTGTCCCCCTGCACCGCTGGGGAGGGAGGAGAGAGAGCTGAGAAGGAAGGAGGGGTGGAGGGAAGGTGTTTTTAAGACTGTTTTATTTCTCACTCTTTGACTCTCATCTTGTTAATAATAAATTTAAGTATTATATCCCCACTTTGAGTCTGTTTTGCCCATGAGTTAATCAGTAAGTGACTTCTCCCAGCTCTTAGCTCTACTCAGAAATCCTTAGATGGTTTTTTTTTCGTTCTCCTCTGCCCAGTTCCAGAGGGAGGGTGATATAGCTTTAGTGGGTCAGCCCACTACACCAGATTCAGGACAGCCCAGTACTTGGTGGAGACTGGAAAAAAACCCTCCTTTCACTTAGTTTTCTCTACATTATAGCAAGGGAAATTAATTCCCTTTTAGCCGTGCTTGGCAAGGAGTAGGTCCCTTACATCTGTCACCAGTCTTTGCTAGCCAATGGAAGCTGTTCCTTCACATGGGTCCCCAACACTGTGACAGTGACCCAAAGGTGCTGAGAAAGGGAACACAGGCAAAACTTAGGAACTGGTTACTTTTAGGTGAGAGGATACATAATAGGAAGATATTATGAAGAAGAGAAAACAAACATGGACCTGGCACACTCTGAGGAAAAAGGAAAATATTTTACTGAGGAATTAGTCCATGAGTCCCACTCTTTCACTTGTCAAGCAAAGCACTGATCTGTACCTACTCAAGCAAATTGAGTAGAAAAATTTTATAGGGACACCTCCATTAAAACATAACTCTGAAACCATCTGCTCTGACTGCACATGGTGTTATTCCAAACATTTTTACCTAGAAACAAACACCCCAACCCCTTGAGAATGCATTTTTGCTAATGGAAGAGTACACTCCGTTACTCTTCTTTAAGGCTATTTTTAAGATTCTTACGGAATGAGTAGGTTTTCTTGTCTTTCACAACAGCCAGAGACAGATGGGCAGATATGTCCCTGCTAAAGACACTGGCATGACACAGGTTTGAATTTTGCTCAGGTTATCAATTCTGACAAGATCCAGACATATATAGAAAGATGCATGCTGACTCTCATTTCATTCCAAACTAGAGAGAATTTTCTAACAGTAGTGATCCCAGTGATTTTAGAAACTGTTTGAGAAGTTACCTATTATTCATCCCCAAAGGAACTTGGCTCCTGTTGTTTATAAGTATTATCAAAATAATATAAAATCCCAAACTAGATGCATTTGATTACAGTTCAACTCTGAAATTATTTTGTGTAAATAATTTTGTTATAAGAGAGAAAAAGTTTCTGCATAGCTTTAGTAAGTGTTCAGCTAATGATATAATTAATTCAGTGTATGTATATAATACACTTACATACGTTTAAGTGCATTGCATTAGTGTGGCAAGATTTTGGTAGTGAGGAGAGCTACAGGGGTGGCTTCTGTAAGAAGCTGCCAGAAGCTTCCTGCCTTCCCTCATGTTTGATGCCAGCTGGCTCCAAGACCTGCCACTGGCCAAGGCCAAGCCCATCCATTTTGGTGGTAGCACCTTGGAATAGCAGATTTAAGAGGCAGAAAGTTACTGTACAGGAAGAACTTCAAACAGAGGACAGAGGAGTCAGACTATGCGAGCAAAACAAGTCTGCCCCAAGGTCAGTGGAGAAAGAGGGAAAGGAGGTGCTCCAAGTGCCAGAGCAGAGATTCCTCTGCAGATGGTGAAGAAGACCATCCTGTGGCAGGCTGTCCCTGGGGAACCTGAGGAGGTCCATGGTGGAGCAGATATTCACCTCCAGCCCCTAAGGGACTACACACTGGAGCAGATGGATGCCCAAAGGAGGCTGTGACCCCATGGGAAGCCTGCACTGGTGCAGGCTCCTGGAGGGACCCGTAAAGAGAGGAGCCCACACTGGAGCAATTTTTCTGGTAGAACAGGTGACCCCATGGGGGACCCATGCTGAAGCACTCTGTTCCTGAAGAACTGCATCCCATGGAAAGGGACCCACACTGGAGCAGCTCATGAAGAACTGGACCCAGAGGGAAGGACTCATGTTGTAGACATTTGTGGGGGACTGTCTGCCATGGGAGGGACCCCACGATGGAGCAGGAAAAAAGTGTGAAGGGTCTTTCCCCTGAGGAGAAAGGAGCAGCAGTGTGTGATGAACTGACTTCAGCTCCATTCCCCATCCCTCTGCACCACTGTAGGGGTGGAGATAAAGAACTTGGGAGTGAAGTTAAGCCTGGGAAGAAGGGAGGGATGGGAGGAAGCTGTTTTTAAGATTTGCTTTTATTTCTGTTTATCCTACTCTGGTTTGATGGGTAATAAACTGATTTCCCAAAGTTGAGTCTGTTTTATCTATGATGGTAACTGGTGAGTGATCTCTCCCTGTCCTTATCTCGACCCACTATCCTTCCCTTATATCTTCTCTCCCTCCCCTCCCCAGCTGAGGAGTGAAGTAATAGTGCAGCATTAGTGGGCATCTAGCATCCAGCACTGGGTCAACCCATCACAGTAACAGAAGAAAAATGCTTATTTTCTTTCTTTTCTGTTTTTGTGTTGTTGGGATTTTTTGTTTGTTTGTTTTTTCCCTGCTTGTTTGTGTGTTTTGTTTGGTTGGTTTGTTTTTTTTGTTGTTTTATTTTTTATTGATGGGGGTTGTGTTTGTTTGTTTCTATTTTATGCCTTTTGTGTCCACTCTAGCATATAGTTACTTTATGTTCCCTTTATAAAAGAAAACTTCAGGGAAATAGGAACTAGTGACCAGAGAAAAGTATGACACAAAACCTTGAAGTATACTTAAAGCTTCGGTGAAAAGCTATCTGAAAAATAATAAATATGGGCTTGGGGTTTTTTGGTGAAATTAAATTTTAAGGATCATATTTTCAAACATGAAATCCCATCACAGGAAACAGACAGAGCATAAAATATTGCACAGGACAGGAGTATATCCTGACAAGGTTAGTGAAACAGTGGGGAATGTTAGTGCTTAGCTCATATTAGGAAAGACTTCTGTCATGTATCTCTAAGAGTTTTGTCAGTATTAAAACATGTAAGCCTGATTTTTAGAGAGTTAGCAGGGAACATAGTGAGAAGAGTTTGTTCATGGCTGTGGAATTCAGTTTCAGTGCTTACAGATTTCAGTTGTGCTGTTCATTTTCATATTGACTTCCACCTCATGTTCTGTGAATTCTCCAGAAATGTTGCTGGTTAAATAATGACAATACTTGCACTGCAGTCTTTTGGCTCCTTGTATGGGGAAGGCAAGCTTTATTGTGAAAAGTAAATGCTGATGGCTTTGTACTTTTTGCACTGAAGGAAAGGCAGGCTGACCTGGCCCTGTCTTACTGGTATTGTCAGTATGGGTGAGCTTGCACAGGCTATGGATCTTTTTTTTCTTTTTAAATCTCTATCTAAAAACTACTTAACAGACATAGCATGCACAGAACTTTACAGAGGTAACAAAAAACTAACTGTCTTCCTTTCTTTTCTCCGTAGTTTGTTGCTCAGCCCAACTGCCAGCAGCTGCTTGCGTCCCGCTGGTACGACGAGTTCCCCGGATGGCGGAGGCGACACTGGGCTGTGAAGATGTTGACATGTGTTGTGATAGGACTCCTTTTTCCAGTCTTCTCTGTGTGCTACCTGATAGCTCCCAAAAGCCCATTAGGGCTGTTCATCAGAAAGCCATTTATCAAATTTATCTGCCATACCGCGTCCTACTTGACTTTTCTGTTCCTGCTGTTGCTTGCCTCTCAGCACATCGACAGGTCAGACCTGAGCATGCAGGGACCGCCGCCAACCATCGTCGAGTGGATGATATTACCGTGGGTCCTGGGTAAATGTATTACTAAAGAAAATACAGTGAAAAGTGTTTTGACCCCTGTGGTTTTGCCATGCATTCCTGAGGCAGGATACAGTAGAGTTCTGTCATGAATTATTGAGCTACCAAGGCAGGCAAATGGTCTATCTCCTCCAGTACCTACCAAGAGTAGCTGACAACACAGACAAACAGCAGAGTTTAAAAATCCAAAGTTTCACCATCTCACACATTACAGTGAGGGGGAGAAGGGGTAGCGGGAGTTCTTCGTGTGCTTAAGGAGAGCCCTGAAACATACATATTGTTATTCTTTTTAATGTCTATTTCCTTCAAGCCAGAAATTGTTCCGATTCTTGTAAGTGTCCATTTTTTTAATTTGGTAGCCTACCTTTAAAAAAGGATCCCTTTGCCACAATAGTTTTTTTTCATGTATTGGAATGAGGCATAGTGTATTTTCTGAAGTGTTATTATTAACCTTAGTTACCTACAGTATGCTTCCTTCTAATATGACAGACCCATCTAGTGAAAATATGATGACCAGCATTTTCAAGTGAGTATTTTCTTTAAAATATGCATGCAGAGTAATTTTTCTGTACAAGAACAGTGATGAGAACTTGTCATGCAACTTAAAAGCAAATGTTCTACATCAGAAGGAGTAAGAAAATTCCCTAGCATTTTTAAAATGGAAGAAAATATTACCACTCTGTCCTGATAGTTTAAAATAAAAATTTCGGTCTGGGATTATTTGAAGCCTACTCTGTGTGGGCCATGTCATCCTTAAATGTCTTCCTGTGTGATTCTTCCTTCCTTTCTTCCTGTGATCTTGGAAGTAACCTAGGTCCTCCCTACCTTTGCCTGCGTAACTCTCAGTGTGCTGTGGTCTCTTCCCTGTTTCTGATTTTAGGAATCAACACAAGCTGGACCAGGTCAGACCAAATATACTTATCTGAAATTAATTTACAGAAGGAGGGATGTAGTCGTCTGAATTGCAAGAATTTAAATTTTGTATATTCATTAAAATCATCATCACATAGACAGGTTCATGCACAAACTTTTCTGAAATTTTGGTGGGATTTTGATATTGTTACCTTTCCCAGAGCTTCCCATTAAGACAGGGTCTCTTCACTCTTTCCCAAACACCTGGGTTCTTTTAGAACAATGAAACTGACTGGGCTTTTGGTATCATTGATCCTGTATAATTTACAATACAGTGTTGAATTCATAATACACTGATTGGCAGTGCCTGATATTGCAGAGAACAACTATTCAGTGGCTTTTCCTCTACCTTGGTAGAGCACTGTGGGAAGCAGGAGGTAGGTCTACATCTGTGTTTCACTTAGAAGAACAAGTATGCATGACTGAAAACCCTGTGTACACTTACTTGTAGGGAGCCTGTCAGAAGGACCTGTCTTCCACAAGTGAACTGCTTTCTGAGATTTCCCCCATGGTAGCACAGCTGTTCTCACCACCAGCCTTCACTGTAAAGTGTGTTGTGCTTTGCTGGGTAAATATTTCTACTACATTAAAAAAAACTCAAATCTAGTATTATTGCAAAAGAATTATTCAATCCAGCAGGCTGCCTGGACTGACATTTCCTATAGACAAATCAGACTAACTTCAGTGAGTTTCACATTTAAATACTTTAAGAAACTTTCCTCAAATTAATTTCCCTGGTTTTGTACTATCAAGAAATGAGAAACCAATATAAAAATTCTTAACTTGATAGATTGGTTCCTTAGAAATAAATGCTGCATTGATGAGGAGGAGTCGGGGGTTCCTCTGTGCTGTGCCGTTCATAGAGGAGATACTAGTAGCTTTTCTGTCTGGTCTTCCAAAATAACAGGTGGTCAGTATCTGCTTTTGTACTATCCCAAGACTTAAGGATAATAAGAACAAATGAATAGCTGACATGTAGACCTTGACATGCCAAAGTGGACTATTTCATTAATCTGTGTTTTAACAGAGCCCAGAGATAAAGGCACAATTTGAGAAGGGCAGGAGTTGGTTTCTGGTAAGGGCAATTGTAAAATTTTGATGATTAGCTCCTCTCCAGAAAACATGCAGTGGGAAAAGGAAGAACCTCCATTGCCCTCAACCTCTAACAGAATTGTTTACTTAGGAACAGGTTTAAGTAACCGAGCATCCCAAAGTTCTTGGTTGAAGAAGCCATTAACCCTGAGGATTATCACTATCAAGGTGCATATCATTTCTAAAAGTAACTTTAATATTTGCAGTATAGACACATATGGCCAGATTACGCTAATACTGCCTGTTCTGAACTAAGCCTTCACCCGCAAGCAGTACAGGTCAAGTCACGGGAAACTCTTGCATAAATAAAACCTGACAAGCATGGGTAAAGATCAATAGATACCATGCGGTTAAATACTTTGTGGTTAATCTAGACTGTGATGTTCAGAGAAACTGCCCCTTCCAAAATCTCTTGCATCTAAACTAATGTATTTTACACACTGATCTCTAGTGTTTTCTAACTAGTGGTTTCCTGTTGTTCCAGTTTAATATTTTCTGTGTTCAGCTTTCCGAATTTCTTTGCTGTAGTGCCTTAGCCCACCCAAATAATAAGGCCCCAGATTCACCCATTGTAATCTCAGGCAATTTATTAGGCACCTAAATTCCCCCTGTCATTGAAGGAGGCAGACACACATCTCCACAGGACATTTCAGCTTACAGCGTGTGGTGAATGTGTCTATTTTAGCCTTTTTGTTTGTTTGGGTCCTTTTTTCTTTTTTTTCTTTTTCTCTTTTTTTTGGTTGTGGGGGGTTTTGTTTTAATTGTTCGATTTCAGGGGTGGTTGTTGTTGTTTCTAAAGAAATGATTCTAAGCCAAAACCTGCTTTTTTCCTTTTCGCATAATACAGGCTATAGTCTTACCATCTTTCAATAAGCTTAATACTTTTCTTATGTCTTATCGATAAGCTAAGGTTAGTTTACGGGCTTCAGTTTAGTCTGTTGTCTCATGTCTTCAAACCATACAGTTAAGTAAATTTAAGTATCCTTAAAAAGAGTAAATGAAGCACTCTTCAGTTACACAAGGGAGACTAAATATGAGGTACATAGAGATATTTTGGCATTTTCTGAACATAGACAAAAAATTTTGTCATTTGAGTCAAAACTTATGTGGCTCTAGGGTGATAGTTCTTTGAAACTGGAAACATGACCGAGTAAATACTTTTCCCAAGGCAAAGGTTATCCTGGAGCAGCAACTGCATGTTGAAACTATTAACTTATTGAACAATAGAATTCTTTGCTTTTCTCTGAATTCAAATAGCTCTGCATATAGCTTGCATTTTAATAGTTATCCATCTCTTGTAAAATGAAGAGAGGAAGAGGAACTCTATGTTTCAGCCTTCTTGTCGAAATGAATTTCAGCATACAAATATTTCATAGAATTTAAGAAGTTTCAACGCTGTCCAGAACAATCTGAGCTCTCCAGAGATCAGATAATAGTTAGCCTTTGCCTACTACTATGTAATAGAAGGCTGACTGTGCATAATAGCACATGTTAAAAGTGTCACTAGAGTAGGAGGCTTGCAGGAAAAACTTCTATTTGCTGTATTTCCATGGAGACTATCGACTTTACATTTAAGAAGTCTCTTAAGGAAACTTCTGCATTAATTTTGTCTTTTGCATGATTAGATGATTACACAAGTGGTGCTCCAGTATGTGGTGATTATCCGTGCAACAATAAGTCAGTATAACAAGGCTGTTAAAGAAGTAGTTGTGGAAAAATCAGTAAGAAGAGTCAGAATCTCCCATCCTTGCATCTAAACAAATAATAAACAAGCACGGCTCGTAAGGAAAATGAATTCTGTTCTTCTAATTAGCTGCTGGTTGAGATCTGCCAAATGTGAAAGATGCTTCACACTACAGAAACATAAGCCTGTGTGCTATACCTGAGAATCCATCACCACTGATAAAAAAGGACAGGAAAATCAAGAATACCATCTTGGGAAAAAGCTAGGAAGAACAATATTTTCCATCATTATCAAATTCCCTATCCAGTTGCTGAGAAGCCTCTGATCATGATAGCAGTGATGCAAAGGGGAAATGAAATAAGACCCAACTTTACCCTCTGTGTGCCTTAACTGCAGCTCACATAAGGATCATATTGATTCCTGTTGACTTGTCACACCTTGTTCTTCTGCCCTAAACCATGGCCTAAAACCTAGCAGTACTGAATGTCCTTGCAGTGAGCATTTGGTTCCCCAGAGAATGATACAAAATTCACAGGAGAAAGCCATCAACCGACAAACTTAGGGTCAGTAGTTGTGTTTTATAAGTTCCCTTCCAGCCATTCAGGGTGGCTGCAGCAAAAGAGAACATTTTATAGGCAAATTTGTTTTGATGAGTTTTTTGCTCTTTTATGGGCATACTTAAATGTTCATTGTATTTACATTGTTCAGAAGACTGCTTGGAGCAGGAATGCAGCCTTACTGGATCTCTTGAACAATGCATTCTTCATCCTTTCTGTCAGAATGGTTTATACTGTTGGAGTATGTGAATCTATAGAGAACATGAATGTTTGGGAACTGTGAAAACTACAGACGTTTGTGGTTAGCAAGCTGCTGGTGGGATATATGAGAGTGTACATTCTTGTCAGTACTTAGCACAATGTACATGCAGACCTATGACACAGCTAGACACTTCAGAATAATTGATCATAAGCGTGCCAAGTACCTTCTGCATCATCTTCTAAATTTGGTCAAGAAAGTGTTGTGTAAAAATTAAACAGTATTAATTGACATGTGCCAGGGAACACATGTAGAGGATAATACGTATAAATTTATTTTATTTTTTGGCTGTTGGTGATGTTGGCTGATATGTATCTTTTTGTACTTTAAGATTTGACCTAGGATGGTCTTGCCATTTCTGAAATGGAGGAAAAAGGAAAAATGTTTTGTTTTGATAATGACAAAAAAGCCAGAAGACTTTTTCTTTGGGAAGCACTTTTAATGTGCCACTATCTCCAGTTAAATATGGGTAGCCATGTGCATTTTTTGGTATTCTAGTGAAAATCTATCCTAAATTTAAAAAGTATTTGTAAATATATGAGCATAACTTTCCTGGAAAGAGAGATCAGACATAAATGGCGCCTCTGGACTCTTTGGTGCCTCTTTGCCTGACCTGACACAGGACCCAGACACTGTGCACAGTTATTCCCCTCACAAACAGCCATTTCTGCAGAGAAAAGCAGAAGGCGTGTCTTTGATTTTGTGCATGTTCTCTTGAAATAGCTGGACTCTGTTAACAAAATATCCCACAGAGATTGGGAGCCCCTGAATTATGCCAGGATGCCTCTCCACTCCTCATTACCTTCATATACCTTCAGGAGAGATCAGTTCATCAGGCCAGGTGTAAAGCAGAAGAGCTATTTCAAGCCTCATCAATACTCACTGAATTCCCTGGAATGGTTTTCATTATCTTCGGAGAACTTTAGATCATTAGCAGCTTGTCTCACTCCTTGTTACTGTGAAAAACTCTACATCACATAGTAGAGCAAAGTTAAGTTTGTCAGTTAAATGGTTTCACAGCCCAGTAAAAATATGTTCTCCAAGAAACATACTAAAAGGTTGTTGTTGATCTTGGCATGCAGAGACTGACCTCGAGGAACCCCTTGTTTCCCATCACTTAATGGTAAGGAACAAAAATAGCACAGAGCAACCAACATTTTGTGGGGAAGGTAAGGCCAAAATTAGCCAGGGATCCACAAATCTTTTTGAAATCAAAAATCGTTCAGGATACTGCCTTTCATATCTTTCTCTGGGAAATTTCGATGTTATTATTCACAGAATTATAATTATAAACAACAAAAGGTAGTGTTGTGGAGATGGCATAAATTTTTGTGAAATGGCACTGTTGCTAGAAAATTGGGGTTTTTTCGGTTGCTCAAGTTTCAGTACAAGATAGGAATTTAGACAGGGTGTATCTAAATATTTTTGTCTTAGAACTTAAACCACCTTTAAATGGATTTCATGGGGGAAGCTATTTCTTTGTAATTTGTATCTTTCACCTGAAACTGAAATGTGTTCTTTAAGAATAAAATTACAGGTCTGGGTAGCTATAATACTATAATGGATCAAACAGGATAGATCCAAAATATTTTCCATCTGAAAGTTATCTACCCGCACAAAAAGATATTGTGTCTAACCCAGGGCTTTATCCAAAGAGAGAGAACTTTTGTGAAAGTATTGAGCTTCTGCCCATGCTCAAAGTTGCAAGGTTTGCCAACAGACCCTTAATTTATGAGAAGCAGGTCCATGTTTTTGAAAAGACATTTCAGTGTCTGTTATCCAAACATTTCAAGGCTGAAAATACAGCTTCAAACCCAAAATCTGTAGATAAATATCTGAAATAAAAGCTAGTCTTATCAGTGTATATATATTGACATATCTGCACATTAATCATATGTAGTATGTGATACCTACTACTTAATCCTTAAGAATTTTTTTAAATGTTATAATTCTAATGAAAGATGTTATTTTTCTAAGAGCATTCTTATTTCAGTGCCTTTTGTTCTTCAGTAAGAAGGATTTTAATTTCTATCCATTTTGTTACTTTGAATAAAATTTATTTTACAATATGTAGGGTTTATTTTAGAAGAAAGAACTTTTTTCATTAATGTTTCAAAATGTTTACTGCAAAAAAAAATACTTAGCACACAGATTCCATTTTTCTTCTCCAAGTTTATTTTATCTGACATATTTTAGTTCCTTTCTTCAGGCAAACTGAACTTCAGTCAAATGGTTGCATTGATCAATTTGCATGTATCACAGTGCTTTACAAAACCTCTCCATGGTGTCTGTCATTCCCAAGACCTTATGTGGGCTATGGGATTCCTTCCCTGAATTTATGTCTATTTCATCCCATTAAAACAATGGGGCATTTAATGAAATTTGTTTCTGTCATCTCAGTCTGTTTCAAAATATTCATTTCCCTTTTATTGCTCCAATATCTGGTTATAAACAATGCAGCAAGTGTTTGAAAGTCGCACCCTCAACTTCTCAATTTAGGTCCTTGATTAATGAGGTGGAAGAGCTGCATAATGTTGATGTAAGTGGCAATAAATGATAACAGCATGGAATGGAGAGGTGAGGGTCTAAGAGGCAGGTGTGAAATCTAGCTGGTGTGAAGAGAAAGGAAAGACACAGTTGGAGCAAAGAGACAAACAGGATATAGCAAAAAATATCCAGCTAAAATAGTGAAATCTGCTCTAAGTGGGATTATTTCAGCTAAATAGAGGCACCTGGAAGTTAGACATCTCTTTTATTTCAGCTTGATCCTCACAGCTCCCTTCTTAGTCAGTCGGAAGGTTGACCCACCTGCAGATGACGAGATTATTGCCTTGGAGATGCTTGTTTCCTCCCAGAGAGGTAAAGGGCTTTGGGCAATGAATTGTCTCCAACCTGACTGTCTAAAAGGCTCTTGTTTTTAGTTCTGTCTTCTGTATTTGGTTGGTTCCTCTTTCCTTTACCCCAGTACTTGTCTGCAAGCTGGTTATGTCCCCTTTGTTTTGCTGAGACATCACCTTTCTTGCTGCAGAATACAAAGCTCTGACATGAGCTCTAACAGCATGTGATAATGTTGCTGCTTTGAAGAATTAATGAGAAGGCAATGCCTGGACTCTAGATATATTTCCCTGTAACAGTGCCTCTATTAGACAGTCTTGCCACTGCATGTCTTCTCTTCTATCATGTCAGGTTATGTTTTGGAGTTGCCCTAAAGTCTCCTTACATAATAAAGTCAGGTAGTATTCAGCTCTCCATAATCTTCTAAATAGAAAATGAAAGTGTGCAAGATCAGAGATAATGCTCCTCTGATCTCTGGATTTATTTATGTTTGGGTTTTTTTTAATAATACATGGATTTTCCTAGTTTTTTCCTGATTCTCCCAATTAATAGAACAAAACTGGCATATTGTGTCAGACAGTGTGAAGATAAGAGCTGACTGACTTCTTCCCCCCAGACCCTTCCTTCTTGCGAAAAGGTTCAGGTATGATCTACAAGATTTCAAGACCTCTGGCTATGTGACTGTAAATCAAACCTAAACATCACAACTGGAAATCCCTGAGGTTTGTTGCTCAGAATAGCTTCATCATGTAAACTCACCGGGCCTTAGGGAAGTCTTCAGCTTTGTATAAAGGCAGTGGGATTTCAGAATACGCTTTTCTAGGATACCCTTCAGGTACACTTGGGAAGCTTTACAGAGCTCCAGAGATCCCAGTTCTCCCAGCATTCATTTCTCCAATTGAGCACCCCTAAGGATACCTAGCCATAGAGACCTGGTAGCTGCAAAGGCTGATGACAGCTTTCATGGTGAGATTGCCCTGGAGCTGTGAATTTGGGCACTCAATTTTAGGACTTTGTAACAAGATTAGCCTTCAAAAATTCATGTTTGGGAAGCTCTGTTGTGCATACATGGACTGTGTGTTCTGTCACAAATTTAGCATCCATCCATCAGCCTAGCTTCAAATTCTCTGAAGTCACGTAAGATCTCAGTAAGTGCATTTATATATGGAGTGTGCAATTAGATGCTTTGGCTGACAAGAAGATTAAACTATCACATCTCCGTTACAGGAGATCCCAATGTGGGATTTTCAGTTTTCCATTGATGTTTGTTTGAAAAGAGCAAGCCCTGCATCAGGATGAACATAAAAGTTGTCTTGAACCAAGAAAAAATTAGAACCGCCACCTTTATGTTGTCAAAGTATACTCAGAACTTTCAGCTGCCGAATGACTTCAAAATTGCTGGTAGCTTGGATTAGTTGTGTTTCTAATTCAAAATGATCAAATTTACAACAGCCATGTACTGTCTTCCACTATTCTATAATAGGTCTGTATTTCTCTGTTAATGTCAACTTTACAATTACATTTCATCTTCTGAGACCCAGGAAGTGCTTGGGAAAACAGTCTGGCTTTTCACTCACGAAACAGATCAAATGCAGCAGCATTAGTCAGCATTTCTTTTTCAATCTCTACATAATCCTATTATATTTTAGGCAATGCTGTCAAAGCATACGATGCTGAGCAGCAGTCTTAACAGAGAACAGCCCTGTTGCGGTCTGTGTCATTTCATGTCTTTGACTGGTTGTGAACTGTGGCATATCTTGGCAAAAGACTAATGAACCTAGCGCCTCTTGTTTGAGCATTTAGCCTATTACTCCTCCCAGGCTATTTATGCTTCATTTTTAAAGTGTATTTTAAAACCACATTTAATTCTATGTGTATATTGATTTCTGCAAAGCCTTTTTATTTGGGGATCTTCTATCAATGCAACTGTCTGCTTTCTATGCCATAGCAGTTTTCCCAGTGTCAAGACCCTGCAACTACATCTGAATTTATTAAATGAAAAAGAGCAAGGCACTATTCTCTGACACTGAGACTTAGGGGCTGTATCTGTATTAGACAGCCTTCAGCTCCAGATATCTCTCTAGAGAGAAGGAGGAACTAGAGCTGCTGTCACCATGTTCATACTCACATACATGTGTCATGAGTGACCAGGTCTTTGAAGAGTAAGTGGTTATGTCATTTAACAGGCTGAAACAGGCAGGCATATAGAAGCCTGCCTGGTAGCCCTGTGAAGATGTGTTCCCTTTGTGATGGCACTTAGGCACTTAACAGAGGCAATGTAGCAGCATACAGTGGATATTGACTCCTGCCATGCAATCACGTTCATCTGTTTTCTCACTGCAACTTGTCATGATTGCAGCTTGAAAATAAGTGTTAGCTTCAGAACAGTGCTATATTTTGTGTATTAGTTTTATCTGCTAAACTATAGATAGAGTTGTGATCAACCTGTCAAGGCTGTCATAGACAGTAAAATGAGTATATCCCACTTTCCTGTCCACATGTTCTCAGCATGGTCGTTTCTCAGAATGTGTTGCCCTGACTCTGCAGAATGCTGAAATGGTGATGGTGGCATGGCTGCAAATGAATCCTACGAAGATAAAAGTTGCTGGATCAGTCAGATGACTCAAATACTCTTGAGGCTTTGTGGCTACTGTGATGACAAGCAGAAACAAGATGGGACCGTGTGTCAGAGGTTTGAGGGCAGAAGTTAGTGAGGAAGGGAACTTTTTCTTTTGAAAGCAATCAGGAGACAGAAAGATCAAGCCAAACCACTACCAAATTGATTTGTAATAACTCAAAAACCTACCTGGCACAAACAAGAATAGACCAGGTATCACTTCTTCGGGATCATGTTTGCAAAAAAAATCAGAAGTTTTCCATCCAATCAGCTAGAACACCATTGAGACAAAATGTTAAGGTCCAAGGACAATTAAGTTCGGACTAAGGAGATACAGAACGCTATAGGCCCCTGCACGAAATCTGCTCAACATTTTCTAAAAGAACATGTGATAAACAAGTGTAGAAAAGGCATCCTGAATTAACTGTATCTCAACATCTATGTGAGAGACTGGCCTTATTTGAGGTGAGTTTTTTCCCCTCTAATAAACATGAAAGTTAGAAATTCCTATAAGAAAATAATTAACTGTGAAAAATTAAAAGCTGCAATGATATTGTTATTAAAAAACTCTGTAGATTATAATACGAAAAATGCATCTAAATGTTCCTTGTTGTTTTATTACCATATGTACTGTTTTCAGCTGGGGTAATTTTCTTCACAGTTACTAGTATGGGTCCGTGTTTTGGCTTTGTATCGAGTGCAGGGTTGATAATGTGGAGATGCTTTTGTTATTGCTGAGCAGTGCTTACACAGAGCCAAGGCCTTTTCTGCTTTTCATACTGCCACGCTGACAAGAAGACCGGGAATGCATGGGAAGTTAGGAGGAGACACAGCCAGGACAGGTTACCCAAACTAACCAAAGGAATATTCCATACCATTTGACATCATGTTCAGTATGATGAGCTAGGGGGAAGAGGAAGGACGGGAAACTTTGGAGTGGTGGTGTTTGTCTTCCCAAGTAACTGGGATGGGTGTGATGAGTCCCTGCTCTCCTGGTAATGGCTGAACACCTGCCTGCCGATGGAAAGCAGTGAATTAATTCCTTGTTTTGCTTTTCTTGTGTGCGTGGCTTTTGTTTTTCCTATTAAACTGTCTTTATCTCAACCCATGAGTTCTCTAGCTTTTACCCTTCTGTTTCTCTCCCTGATCCAACTGATGGGGAGTGAGTGAGCAGCTGTGTGGGCCTTGGTTGCTGGCTGGGGTTAAACCACAGCACCATATTACACAATAATATGGAGTATCTTCTTCAGAGAGGCTTTAATGTTTGTAGCATTACAGAGTCTGCACACAGTTGTCTCTGAGGCTGTTAAACCAAGTTCATGTCAAACAACTTGCAAGATTTCCCATTGGGATTGAAAATTTCTGTTTCACTGTGTCTAGCACAGTGTGTGCTCTGCATACCTGGAATGCAGTTTCCAGTCCTTCATGTCCCAAAGGAAGGTATCAGTAAAAAGCATCCTACTGAAGACACTACTCTTTCACATGGAAAAGCAAGACTTTAGTTCAGAATTAACAATAAGAATAGAAATTCTCTTCCTTATTGTGTAGGTTTCAATCAAAATAAATTAATGTGTTAGATTGACTGCAGTCATAAATTTTTTTATTTGAATTATTTTACATAGGTTGCCAAGGACTGACTTGGCACTGGTGACAGATTTTAAGACCCTTTTTATACTTTTTAGGATACCATAACAAAAGAGGATGAAGAAAGGAAGAAAGCTAAAGAAATGGCCTTTGTACAAGCAGATGGTTTTGGTTTTGTTTGTTGGGGCTTTTTTGGTTGGTTGGTTGGGGTTTTTTGGTGTGTTTTTTATTTTTCAAGTGTTTTTTTTGGGGGGAGGATTGTTTGTTTGGGTTTTAAAGCACTTATCACCTACCCTTTATACTTGATGTAAGGAAAATCAATCTGTAGTGTCTAATCCTATAAATAAGTGTCTAGAATAGTCACGGCCTTTTTTATTTAATATTCATGCTTAATGAATTGTGTTCTATTTACAGGTTTTATCTGGGGTGAAATTAAACAGATGTGGGATGGTGGACTACAGGACTACATTCATGATTGGTGGAACCTCATGGATTTTGTAATGAACTCCTTGTACTTAGCAACAATCTCTTTGAAAATTGTTGCATTTTCAAAGGTAAAGTTTTGGTGCTTTTTAAATCAGACAAATTTTTAAAATAGATGAAATGAGGCTTCTTCAGTCTTTCCTCTGTATTTGGAGTTGCCCAGGTTTAGCAATGCAAGAGATGTGTGATGTGCTCATTGAATCTTCTGCAGCAATGATAAGAAGCTAGAAGAGTATAAAAGCAAAGAAAACACTGGGGTTTATGCGTTTTTCTTCTTGGCTCATGCAGTCTTTTGTTATTTTGTTGTGAACTGTCATGCTGTTATTTACTTTTAAAAGGAAAATTACTAATAACGTTTTGTAGTGTTTGCATACAATTATGTTTTGTGTTAATATTTGATTTTTTTTAAGTAAGAAATTATTGCCCCTAAGACACATTTATACACCATGTAAAACTTTCAGACAAGACTACTAGCAACGTATTTACTCAAAGCTGGAGGGAACTAAAGTGCAAGATTTTAATTTGTTTTGAAAATTTATCATAAATGCAACATGAAAAAGTAAAACAGAAATGGATAAAATGGTCACTTGAGGCTGAGTATATTCATTTTTTTTCATCCTTTTCTTGGACTTATGAATAGTTTTATATTTCACTGAAGTTTCCAAAATATTGGAGTTGAACAATTATTCACTTTAGAATAATGCTAATTAGAAGACATTATAATCCTTTCATCTCCTAAACAGCTTCTGCTTACAGTAATCACATTGCAAGGTGACAGTGTCTGTGCATCCATTACTCTCCAAATTGGTGCTTACATGTTAGTGATAATCAATGCAGTGCATAAAGCACTCCTTGGTTCTGCAGCTATTATTTTTTTACTGCATGTTCAGTGTTGTATCTAAAAACCTTTTTGTTCCTTTAAAAAGCCTCAGTTGTGGTATTCAACTGAAACACATGATGATATAATGAACAGAATAATACAAGTGTGATTTATTACCCAGCCACATTTCCTTCATGTACCTACAACAGAGTTCCTTACCACTATTCCAGATGAGATTGAGAGGATGCCAAATGTAACTAGTATGTTTTGATGTAAAGCTTTAATTTTCTTTTCCTAAACCTTGCAAGATAGGTTTTCCTAAGTTACAGCTTTTCTGTATTTATTGATACTAATATATAAGCTCATATGAATCAGCTCAAGCCACTTAAAAAAACATTTTGACCAGCTCCCTTGAGTAAAATTATGAGTGCCCTCATGCTACTCTCCTCTGTGATAAATATTCCTAGAGTAAAACGTAGTGTTTATTGCCCATTTAAGGCTCTCTGACTGATGCAGTAGTTAAGTAGATGGATATTTACAGCAGCTGATGGGATAGTGTAAAATACACCAAAGCATTTAATTTCAGGATGAGAGGACTGCTAAGATAAAGTTATCCGTTTCATTGCCAGTATTCAAATAAAATGAGTACATCACAATTTTTAAGGGGCTATGCTTTTTGTCTCTATGTATCAACATGTGAGGTCTTTCTAAATTATCCCCTATGTCCACTGAAAATGCTTTATTCTCCATAAAAATGTCATAATAAATAATGCATTGTCAGACGTTTTTTGAAAGTACAAGATGATAAATTTTAAGCAACACATTTGTTTTGATGGAGGGTTATAGATAGAAATCATGGTGCTTTAGGAAAAAAATGGGGTTTTTTATGGTTTTGGAAGATAATTTATTTTGTACTGATGTGTAAAGTTAGGTGCAGTGCCAACTTCTATGCAGAACCTGCTTGCTTTATCTTAAATATTTGTTAAATCTGAGCATTGGACCTGGTGCTATTTATTTCCAATTCTGCTAGAAAGTGCGTATTACTGATAATTTGCCTCAGCTCTGACATGAAGAACTAGTAGAGAAACATGTTCCTATTCAGGGAAAGAAGTCTGAAAAGTAACTAAAAGTACATTATTTGTCTCAATATTTACTGGTGTAATGATCACTGTGTTAGGTCTACTTTGTTCAGTAGTAAATAAGATTATATATCTCCTCTGCCACCAGTTCTGCAGAAGCTAACATCTTCTTACATGTTTGCATTGTAAAATGGTTTTGACTGATATTTTCCCAGATTCACAGACCAAATGTCCACTTATATAGGAGGACTAACACCCCTCTGTCCCTGAGAAATTATGGACTCAATTCTTCAGTGTACCATTTTAAAGCTCTCTGCAAGGTCATCCCCCTACTCCCTTTCTACTGTTGCTCTGAAATTCAGCATAATGGCTGCAAAGATCTGGGTCATACATTTTAAAATAGGAAGAGTTCACATTTACGTATGACCTTTCAGGAAAGGATTTAAATTACCTTTCCTGAAATTAATATTATTTAACTTTTCTTTTTGTGATCAGAAACAGGGGGGTCACCTTTGACTGAGGTCCAACAGCCCATTAAACATTCAAGTAGCCTGATCTACATGTTTGTTTGATCTCTCTTGGTGCTTTCATAAGATCTACAGATCATGTCTTTTGTTTTAATGTGAAAACAGTGATCAATCAGCTTTTTTCTCACAAATGGTTCTTGTATTAGATTTGCATTGGAATTCCTTTGAGTAAGGATCAAGAATTATTATCTTGTATGTCCTGGGTAACGTCGCAAAAGCATCATATATTTGCCTTTAAACTCTACTGTTTATATGCTGCTCAATTTGTTTTTTGCTCTGCTTAATTTTCCACTGATGTGCCATGTAAATTTCCTTCAACCAATGAGCCAATAATAGGTATTATTTAATCACATTAAGTGATGGTTGGCTTTGTTACATGTCAAAAGGTTGTGTTTACATTTCAAGTGGGGACAGAAATTCATCAGGGTCACAAAATAGTAGAGGACTGCAGAGTATCAACATCATGATTTACAGCAAGCTCAGTATTGCTATATTTGCTGTTACCATTTTTCATTCCTTAGAACAATAACCATTTATTTATTCTGTATAGAACAGAAGAACATCAACAAGCATGAGTGAGGGAAAAAATACTACAATTTCGCATGTTTTGACTTTGTTTGACCCTAAGCTACAGGTTTTTTTCTTCTTTTTTTTTTTTCCCATATTGTCACTGTTCCTGATTTTAGTATACCTTGTCATTTTGCTACTCTTTTTATTTTCCTTTTCACATAGAAGTTTCTTTGCTCTCTAGATTTTTCAATGATATTTCTAGATTTCTTTTCAGCATCCTCTGTTGTAGTTAGTGAAACCAGTAGGTTTTTATTGCTAGAGTCCTCTTATCCTCATTATTTTCTTTCTGTCTTCTGACAGTTAATATATTTCACAAATAATTTCCAAACTTATTTCTAAGGCCTTCACCTTTCTCGATTTTTTTCCACCAAGTATTTCCGGTCTCTTATGTAATGTTTCTTCAAAACTAAAATAACAACCATCTCTCTCTGTTTACAACCATGACACCTTTTGAATTGTGGCCACATATGCAGGAAGAATTTGGGCCCAATAAAGGCAGAATCCGTTAAGCTGAAATAACTTAGTTGTGCCTTAAATAAGAGGTTATTCGATCTTTTATGAATGTTCTAACAAACAAGTTTTGTGTCTTGATACAGGACATGACAGAGAAAGTCCTTTATTCTCACCTTTCTCCTCAACATGATTACTTTTAGAAAACGTGACATTGTATGCATCTAGCCAGACTACAGCTGTAAGCCAGCCTCTTCCCCAGTAATCAGTGAGGAGAAAATGAGAAAGTTAAAAGAGCAACTGACCTGTTTGGGATATCTGCTTTACTACTGCTCTAGAAATGCTAATTTTTCTTTGCTGACTGTAAAACTAGGTGACAGAGAGACAGATATGGCTGTCCACATCTGATTCATTAAACTTCATCCTTGCTCTCTTGCTATATCATATGCTATACTTATTCAGTTTCCTGTAGTTTCATGTTTTTCTCAGAAGGGTTCCTTAGTTTTCTCGCATCTCCTCCTCTTCTGTAACTTCCTTGGAATCTACCACTACTTACCCTCATGTCTTCAGTTTGATGCTTTTGATTGTCTACCAAAACTCTCATCTCTTCAGATTTCCAAATATGTTCTTTATTTTAATTTATTCTCCCAGCACACCTAGTGTACTTCTCCCCAGTCTGAGCATCTACTCAGATGCTCAGGTTTAGGTTTAACACCTAATCTTTGTTTGTACCAACAATTGTTCCTAGTTATTTAACAGGTGCAAGTTTGCAGCTATGAGGGTTATAAAATGCCATGACAATCTGCAGTACTGCGCTGTATAATATTATTCAAAAAAACCCCTTATAGGAATCATGCTTAGGAGTTTTCAGCTCTCTCTTCTCAATAAACACTGAAAACATTTTCTTCTGCTTTTTCTTCTTGTTTTATCTCTTAGCTGTTGTCTCTGGTAACTAAATTCTGTTTTCTCCTGCCTGTTTTTCATTACAAAGATTGAATAAATCAGAACTGAATGGCAATAGTGGATGAAGCAAAAGAGTATGTCTCTTGAAGTTATAATTCCAAATGCAGTAAGATGTAATTTTACAGCATGATCATTAGGGAGAGGATAGTCTAATGAAGAGAGTACTGATCTATGACTCCAGCAGGTCTAGATTTAACTCCCTGCTCTGTAGAGAACAAATATTACTGGTGAATGAAATGTAAGGCTGAATAATTCTTAACTCTTTAACAGACTGTTCTCCTATTTTGCAGTTCCCATCAGCAAAGCCACAGACTTGTCAGCTGCTATGGCTGCTTGTAGATGAGTACATAAAATTGCGTCAAGGATTGCTGTCAGGCACTGGGACAGTTGCACATGTGCTACCAGTCATTTAGAGAAACCCTGGTGTGGTGTAGTACTCTGCAAACTATCAGTGTCCACAATGCCCAGTTCCCATTACAATTTGAATCACAGAATCACAGAATCATAGAATAGGATGGGTTGGAAGGGATTTTTAAAGGTCATGTCGTCCAGTGCCTCTGTAATATGCAGGGACAGCTCCAATGAGATCAGTCCGCTCAGAGTTCCATCCAGCCTGACCTTGAATGTGTCCAGGGATGGGGCATCTACCACCTTGCGGGGCAACCTATACCAGTGTTTCATCACCCTCGTCATAAAAAATTTCTTCCTTATATCTAGTCTGAATCTACTCTTTTTCAGTATAAAGCCATTAGCGCACGTCCTATTGCTACAGTCTCAATTAAAAAGTCTCTCTTATCTTTCTTGGAAGTACTAGAAGTACTGGAAGGCTGCAATAAGGTCTCCCCAAAGATGCCTTTTCTCCAGGCTGAACAACCCCAGCTCTCTCAGCCTTTCCTCAGAAGAGAGGTGCTCCAACTTTCTGATCATTTTCATCATACTGTTCTGGACCTGCTCCGACAGGCCCATGTCTTCCCTTTACTAAAGATGCCAAAGCTGGATGCAGGTGGGGTCTCACCAGAGTGGAGTAGAGCGACAGAACCACCTCCCTTGACCAGCTGGCAGCACTTCTTGTGTAGCCCAGGACACAGTTGGCTTTCTAGACTGTGAGCACACAGTGCTAGTTCATGCCCAGCTTTTCATCCAGCAGTACTCCAACTCCATCTCCACACAGTCCCTTCATTCCCCAGCCTGTATTGGTACTGGGGGCTGCCCCAATCCTGGTACAGGACTTTGCACTTAGTCTTGTTAAACCTCATGTGGTTTCCTTGGCCCACTTCTTGAGCTTGTTCACTCATCCCTCTGAATGGCATGCTGTCCCTCTGGCATGTCAACTGCACCACTCAGCTTGGTGTCATCGGCAGATTTTCTGAGGGTGCCCTCAATCGCTCTATGTCACTGATATTAAACAGCAGGTCTGAACAGAAATCCCTGAGGGATGATGCTACTTGTCACTGATCTCCATTTGGACATCGAGCTGTTGTCCACTTCTCTATGGATGCAACCAATTCTTTATCCACCAAAAAGTTCACACACCAAATCCATCTCTCTCCAATTTAGAAAGGGGGACAGTGTCAAAGGACAAATGATAGATGACGTCTGTAGCCCTTCCTTTGTACACTGATCTAAGCACTCCATTGTAGAAGGCCACTAATTAATTAAGCAGAACTTGCCCTTGGTGAAAGTGTGATGGTTGTCTTGAATCAACTCCCTGTCCTCCATGTACCTTAGCAGAGCTTCTAGGAGGATCTGTTCCATGACCTTCCCAGGCACAGAACTGAGGCTGACAGGTTGGTTGTTCCCAGGGTCTTCCTTTCTCCCCTTTTTAAAAATGGGTGCAATATTTCCCTCTTTCCAGTCACCAAGGACTTCACCTGACTGCCATGACTTTTAAAGTGTCATGGAGAGTGACTTGGAAACTACATCAGCCAGTTTCTTTGGTATTCTGGAATGCATCTCATCAGGTCCCATAGACTTATGTATGTTCACGTTGCTCAGGTAATCTTGAACCACTCTAAGAGTAGTCACCTTCTTTGGAGGATGTGTGGTATTGAAATGCTATGGTGCCTGTGTTGTCTCATCTTGCCCCAGTGACACAAAAGAGTCCTTTCCTTACTGCTCAGGGCATGCACAGCGGCTTTGAAGGGTGCACCTGTGTGGCCTAAAGTAGGTAAATACAGACTACTACTACAGACTACATAGTCCCTCTTTGAAAGGGGCTTTATATTATATTATCCCTTCTTTTTAGAGTGCTTCATAGCATAAATTCTGTCCTTTGACATGTTCCATAAAACAGATTATTTAGATGAAATAAATAATAATGAGTCTGCCACAGTAGTTAAGCATCATTTCAAAGTCATATCTTTCATCTTCAAGAAGTTTTTGGTAGAGCTGGAACAGGAAAGAGTCTCAGTTCCAGGGATCAGACTCTTTGATAATGAGGCACACAAGTAGTCTGCCATGGTTCATTAATAAGCAGCTTTTTCATCATTGGTCTAGTATTAGCGATTAAGTTATATACTTATTCCTTGATTGAATGCTTTCTTCCTACTTGCCAAAGTTTTTGTGGGTTTCTATCCATAATTGTCAGCACTGCACTGTTCTTCAAAGAAATCATTTACCTGATTTTACAGCTGGAAGTTTCTATAATTCTAAAAATCCAGATGTTCAGAACTGTTCCTTTTGTTCTGTCAGAATTTTTAGACTTGCTTTTGTTACTGTAAAAATATATTGTGCTATCTGCAAATTAACTGAACAGCTTATAAAGAAACTGGCATATTTGTTTATGCGTAAAAATAGAGGAGTAATTTCTTCCCTTCTGCTTGTTTTCAGTATAGTGGGTTAGTTCCACGGGAGAACTGGGACATGTGGCATCCAACCCTGGTGGCTGAGGCCCTGTTTGCAATCGCAAACATCTTCAGCTCCCTGCGCTTGATCTCGTTATTCACTGCAAATTCTCACCTGGGACCTCTGCAGATATCTCTAGGAAGAATGTTGCTGGACATTTTGAAGTTTCTCTTCATATACTGCCTTGTGCTGCTAGCTTTTGCAAATGGATTGAACCAGCTGTACTTCTACTATGAAACAAATGAACCTGGCAACTGCAAAGGAATACGATGTGAAAAGCAGAATAATGCATTTTCAACGTAAGTGTCTGATCTATTTCTATCCTCCCCTTCTGCCTCAAATATTTTAATCACTTTGATGCTGTTTACAGGAAAGAGACTCCATTTTCTATTAGTATTACACTGGTGTCCTGACAACCACAGTTAATATTGCCCTAAATAAAATTAAAAAAAAATAACACTACATCATTCTGTGATAATTTCACCCCATACCACAGTGAAGTCCATACAGTTCAAGATATCTTGAAAGATAAAAGGTAAAATAAAGGTAAGAGGAAGATATATGAGATTAGAAGGTATATATTTAGAATTAAGGTCACCAGATTGGAGCTTACTTATCCAGGCAGCTGTAACTCTGCATTTCTTCTATGTCTACCTGTGAGCATTAAATCAGTCTGCTGTCTAACATAAATATTTCTAGTAAATGTGATAAGCTGAGGCAGGAAAAGAGCATACAGTCCAATCTTCAACTGACCCTGCACACAATCAAATTTCTAATTTAATTTTTGTTATGAATAATTTATTTTTTCTTTCCCTTTATAATCAGTTGTACTTCATTCTGGTTTTTAGTTCATCTACAGTACCAAAATAGTATCAGGTTAACACTAATTCTCTATCTTGTCTTTCAACTTCCAGCCTGAATCAAACTCCTGCTATGAATGTCTGTTCCCTACTTACTTCTGTGTATGTAGGCTGTTTTAAAAATAAAGTTATTACCAATGGCTTGCTTCTCAAGGTAGATACTTTTATAAAAATAGCAGCCTTTATGTCATATTAATCAACTGTTTTTCTCAGGCACAGCATATTTATCTTTCATATTAATAACATCTATGCAGGTCTGAGTTTTCTGTGATCTGAACAGAAAAGCGCAGGGAAATTTTTCAGAGCTCAACTTTGAGGGAAGCAATATTATTAATCTGTGAAACAGCAGGGGCTACTGGTACTAGTGTCAGAAGATGGTGCCGAGGCAAACTGTGATGCCTTATGAGCCTTTTCAGCAATTGTGGGGAGGGTAGAATAGGGGTTGTTCAGTTTGCGCTCAGACAAGTGTAAGCCATACAAGAGGCTCCAGAGCTGTACTTTACCACTGTGTTACAGGAGCAGAGATTCAGGACCTGCACTCTCAGGTTCTCTCTGTAGCACAGAGCTGTACTGGGTTGCATGGAAGCATTTCTCAGATGATACCACATGGTGGGAAGGAGACCAAAGGGTAACATTTTGTCCGTCTCTGGGCAGTACAACCCAGACTGTGCTATGATGCAAGGTGATATGAGTCCCTGCAGCACAGCAGCCTCCCTGCTCTGAGTGCAGTAGGGATAGCACTGGTGGCCCACACATCCTCTGTGGGTAATCTGCTTCTGGTGTTTGGGTGAAGGAGCAGGAGAGAGGCCACAGGGAAGATTCACTCCAGTTAATCTCAAAATATGGGCCCAGATATGCAGAAAATTTTGCTTTAAACTTTTGAGAAGAAAAAAGCATCATTGGGGCCATGCTTATAACACTACAGTGTAGCTGAATATTGTACAAAAGTCAAAATTTTTCAAGCTATCTATTTTGCGAAGTTCATCATTGTTACTAGCTTCCTAGCCATTGTTCCAGACTTCCTTAAGGGAGTATCATATGTTTTAGTTATAAAAGAACAAGTTTCTTTTGAGAACAGCGTGCTTGTCTTTTTTCTGTCTCCCTTCTTTGCAAAACAAAACATATGCTAATGATAATAATGTCTTTCTAATTATACAACTCCTGATATCTCAGCGGCTCTCAACAAAAACCAGAATTGCATAAACTGACTAGGTATGAGGATATCATACTTCTTCAACATCCTAGTGAAACACAAACATTGAGTAACTTTTGAATCCTTATTCTACCCACTTCAGTCAAGGCAAAGGATCAAAATGCTTCAAAGGAAGATGTCCATCATAAGATCTCTAAAACCATATTTATCCCTCTGAAGTATGAACAAAATCAGTGCCTTGATGACAAGCTTATTTCTAGATTCTGTATTATATATCTAGAGATATATATCTAGATTTGAAACATTAAGCTGTTGTTTTGCTAGAAAGACATTGCATCTAATGTTGGCTATATTGTGGTAAGTATCATTCACCTCAGTGAGTCGAGTCAAGGACTTCTGTGTGTTTTGCAAAAGACTGAACAATATGAAAACTAAATGTGTTGTTATTATACAGCTATTCCTCTTGGGTTTTGTTTTCCAGATTATTTGAAACGCTGCAGTCATTATTCTGGTCTATATTTGGACTCATCAATCTCTATGTGACCAATGTGAAAGCAAGGCATGAATTTACTGAATTTGTTGGGGCCACCATGTTTGGTACCTATAATGTGATATCTCTGGTTGTTCTACTTAACATGCTAATAGCCATGATGAATAATTCTTACCAACTTATTGCTGTAAGTAGTTCCTTATTCTTAGATCATTTAGAATATATGACTTCTCTCTGCTCCTAGATCCAGTTTTTCTGGCAGTAAAACATTTTACAGACAGGACATTGGGACAAATATTCTGATTTGTTCTAATTCTTTTGCACTTTTCTGGAAGTATGCAGAAGCCAGACCCAAGCTGGACTGGGTAGAGCCCTGCCCAAGCTGCACTACAGAAGACCTCTTCTGAACAAGAAACTGCCCCAGATTTTTCTGTCTCTGCTTTATATTTGTTAGCATTTGGAAGGCTGTTATTTTTTTTATTTTTATCTGGCATGAATATAGAGTTTACAAAAATTGGATGCCCATGTTCCATGAACAATTTTGGACCCATTAGCAAATGGACCCATTCATCAAAATGTCATGTCTTCTCATTCAGCCATGTCCTGTTTCCTCCTTTAATGAAAACTTTATCCTTGTCAGAGCTATTTGCCCATTCTTATTTCTCAGCTGTCTACTAAGGAGACTACAGAAAATAAACACTGATTCAGCATATGATGATTCAAATGTGATCATGCCAGAAGCGAACAAATAAAAGAAGGCTTCAGTCTTAAGATTTTAAAATGTGCCCTTTTTTCTTTTTTTCTGATCTGGAAATTACAAGTTTTTTGAAAAGAAATACTGACTACCTGTATTTTTATAACACTAGTTGGCAATGTCTGGTGCACAATATCACAACATAGTACCATTCACCAAAACTCTGGCTGTAGGTAGTATACTGTTGCTACTACAACTTCTAAATTTCTGTGTTGATTATTATATGGCTGGGGCTAGACCATTGATTTAAACTTCTTGTTCAGCTGCTAGGATTTAGAAATATTTCCATGGACTTTAGTTTTGATTTTTCCAAACTTTTCAGAAATACATAATACTATATAGAATCCAAAATAAATAAAATTTCAAATAAAAATGAAAAAAATCCCACAACCTATTCCCAATATAGAATTCTGAAGTAGAAGGAAAAAAAGATACTTGACAAAACAGTTTTAGAAGCCTCATGATTTGTTGGATAACTTACTTGTGAATTTTGGGTGCTGGCAATTTGGGTGCTGGCTTGAGATTTAGTGACTTGTTGAAGCTGCTGCAAAGCAGTGTAATTAGACTGATCTATGTGGAATAATGATGTGTTGCTTTTATAATAAAACCTTCCTTCAAGAAATGTAGTATTTTTCTGCTTCTAATTACCCTTTCAGTTTTTCTGAGAGACTTTTAATGATTTAAAAGCTCATAACAGGGAAAGAAATGCGTGTAAATGGATATATACTTTATATACTGACCATCTCTTTACTGAAGTAAAACAGCTTAGTTTTGCTTTGCGTTAAAGACCTTCTTTCAAAGGAAGATGGCAGTATTTTAGCAAGACCATTCATTAGTATTTCAGGGTTGTTCTAGTTTTAGTTGTTCAGTTTTTTGTAGAGGTTTGTTTCACCTCCTTAATTACAGCAATATCTCTGCTGATGTTGTGTTTCTTGTGTGCAGGATCACGCAGACATTGAGTGGAAGTTTGCTCGAACAAAACTCTGGATGAGTTACTTTGAAGAAGGAGGAACTCTGCCCACTCCTTTTAATGTCATACCAAGCCCAAAGTCTCTGTGGTATCTGATCAGATGGTTATGGAGACACCTTTGCAAGAAAAAAATCAGAAGAAAACCTGAAAGTTTTGGAACAATAGGGGTAAGTAGTGGAATTTACTCTGCCTTTAGTCTTCCTCTTTGCTATGTAGGTGAGCCTTTCTCAGCCTTATAGAGCATCCGAACTGTCAAATAATGTGCATATGAGTTAGAGAATAATTCTAGCAGAGAATGTTTACTTTTTACATTCATGTCAGTGTATTTGACTGAAGAGAAAGCATCATATCCCTGTGCAATGGCAATATCAACCATGACCGTGCCTTTTTTAGAGATATTTCAAGAAAGATTAAAAGTGATACAAAATACATGAGATCAAATGTGTATACTTGTCTACCAGTCCCAGAATTTTTGGTTGATGATCTCCAACCCAAGTGTCACTGTTCAGGTGTAATTGACATATCATGAACCACAGACTCACACATAAAGTATTTGTCATGGGATATTCTCTGTGTTTCTGTCTCCTTACATGTAATGAAATAGGTTTATCATAAAAATATTCTTACCAAAAGCTGTTATCATTCAAGAAAACATTTTGAAAGATAACAGCATTTACTTGTACTCACTTACTTGAATTTACAAGTACAGTTATTTCAGAATCACATTGGTATCTTATTCTAATAGTGCTGATTAGCAGGGAAATTTCTAAATAAAAAAAAAGAGGGGGAAGATACAGAAGGGGACTGAGAATAGTCCTGCACCTGGATTCAGCAGATGCCTGTGTGATATCTCAGATGCATACATTCTCTGGTAGCAGTGGGTAAAGCAGATATGAATTTGTCCGTACTAACTTCATCTAGTTGAGATACTTGTCAGAAACACAGTTTTTCTACCTTATCAGAGCAAGTATCCAGGCAACATCCTAATCCACCAGCAACTAAATCTCTCTAGTTATGTTTTCTGTATTTCCCAAGAGCAAGTCAGTACCTGGGTAACTAGAATGCATTTAGGCAACTCCAGTGTAAAGAAAACTATTTTGGGTAAG
>JAWMRA010000001.1:50305137-50340133 GCA_035584735.1 Pseudotriccus pelzelni | reverse complement strand
TAAAAAATCCAATGCGCAGGCTGGAAGGTGTAAAGACCTTCCCCGGTTCTTCGTTCGCGAAGACTGGCCATTATTAACGTGCTAACCAGTATTTTGTCCACTGTAACATGAAGTGCCTTTAAAAAAAGCAAACACATAGCCCCAGCTCCCTCTCGGGATTCAGCAGGAGCGTATGTGCAGCTCACTGATGTGCTCCAACCTGCTCTTCATCTCTCCAGCTCTAGTCCCCCACAGACAATTTCTTTTCCCTTAATAACCCCTCTGCCTGGGGTTATTACAGGATCCCCTGTAATCAGTTCTTCTTTATCCTTCCTTCTTCAGCTTCTGCTTTTTTGAGATTATTGTAACATAATGAATAATTTTCAGCTTTATTTTGAATTTTGTTGTGTTAAAAGGGTGGCAAGTTAAACAGCGTGTGGGCTGTATTTGATAATAATGAATTCCATATGGGAAATAACTGGAAAAACTGTGACTTTTCCAACCTGAAAAGGAGACAGCTGTGGAAAGTAAAACAGGGATCTGTACAATCATGGGGAAGGTGAACACAGAGCAGCTGTTTACCATTTATCCTCAAACTGAATACCACACACGTACTACACTGCAGTAGTAAGGCTGTAGGCGGCCCTTTGAGGAAAGTGATTATTCTCCTCCAGCCCACACTTGTAGGACTGTATCTGGAGCAGTGTGTGCTGTTTGGGCCCCACACTACAAGAGAGATGTTAACAAACTGGAAGGAATCCAGCAAAGGGCCACCAAGATGGTTAGAGGGCTGACATAAAAAAATCTTGGATTTCAGCCTGGAATAGGTTAAAGGGAATATAACTGCTGTCTTAAATAACATAGTGGCTGGTTAGAGAGAACGAACCAGATTTTTCTTCAAAGTACACACCAGAAGAACAGGAGTCAGTGGGCACAAACTGCAGGAAGGGAAATTCTGTAAGGTAAGGAAAAACATCCTCACAGTGAGGGGACTAAAGAATTGGAAGTCCAAGTTGTTCAGGGATCCATCCTACAGCTTCTTCACCCCTGGAGATATGCAGCAGTTGACTGGACATGGCCCTGAGCTGAATCAGACGGCCTCCAGTCATCTTTTTGAATCTAAGTAATTTCTAGGATTCTTAGATGTAGAAGGCAACAGTGGAAACTATCAGAGTTCAGGTTAAAAATAAACAGAACCCTAAATGGAATCTTATGCCAGCTACACTGTAGAATTAATTGGCAGAGGATTTATGCATGCTGAAAGTTTACATGAGTTCAAAATGCATAGGAAAACCTGTCACAGCCAGTTAAACCTAGAACTATAATTTTTGATTCAGAAAGTCACTGAATCTCACAGTACAGGAGGCTTGAGAGAGAATAACTGGAAATAGCATTATACAACCACACTAGACTTACTCTCCTCATGAGGCATCAGCAACTGCTCACTGCCAGGCTGCACATTACTGGCATGAGACATACCCTTGGTCAAACCCAGTATAGCCCTTGTCAGGATAATAAATATTAGTGCTTACCGTCAAAAAGCAGAACCAATTTCTAAACAGATCTAAGGCTTGTACATTTTTTGTCACATTCCTAAAACACAAAAAAGACCAAGCAGAGCCAGTGAATGTAGGCTTAGTAACTAATACCAAGAAACCTAACAGAATGCTTTATATTTTTAGGAAGTTATGAGAAATCTGGTTAAGAGGTATGTTGCAGCAATGATAAGAGATGCCAAAACTGAAGAAGGATTGACAGAAGAAAATTTTAAGGTATGCATTTATTTTTATGTTTACAGGTGTTTTAGTGTTTTAGTAAGATATTATATTTCTCACTCTCTGTTGCTCAGGTAGCATATAACTGATTTCCTAGGGCAGATTCTTCTACCTTGAAAATAACAGGTATTATCCAGGTGGTGAAGTTTAATACTGATCCCTGGCATAAGTCTTTTTTTTTTTTTTTAAATTACAAAAGGAAACGTCAAATTAGCTTTCATGCTCTGATGTTTCATCTTTCTTCCTAATTTTTAGGAGTTAAAACAAGATATTTCCAGCTTTCGCTTTGAAGTCCTGGGTTTGTTGAAAGGAAGCAAGCTGTCTAATTTGCAGACTGCAAAGATGAACAAAGACAGTGCCTCTCTGTCAGAAAATGAAGAAAATAGTGACAGTGAAGGAAACAAGAAAGGAAAGAAAAAACCCTTCAGCCTTTTTGACATAACAACGATGATTCACCCACGATCAGCCAATATTGCATCTGAACTGCATAATGTAAGCAATGGCTCAGCAATGATGGTGTCAGAGTCCACTCAGGAGAAACAAAAGCGTGTGAATTTTGTAGCAGACATAAAAAATTTTGGGTTGTTTCACAGACGATCAAAAGCAAACTCTGTGGAGCAGAGTACAAATAAAATATACACTGTTTCTGAAGAAGTTTCCCGTCAACAGGCAGAAGAACAATGTGAGAAAACTGATGAACTGGAACAGGGAGAATTGACCATGAACTGTGAATTAAACATCCAAAATCCTGACAAAAAATGTGTGTTAACTGAGTCACAAAATAACAGCGACTCTTTGGATTCACAGGAAGAGGGAAATATTTGTATTTTGGAAACAGAGAAAATGGAGTTACAGAACTCAGAACCTGCCATACCGCAGGATCAGCTGGACAAGGCATTGGATATTAGCATTGACTCTGCTGGAAAACAGGAAACAATTGTTCAGGGTGACTATGTGATAACAAGGTTGTGATGCTTACAGGAGGAAGCATTTACAAATATATATATTTTGCATAGTGCTTTTGGGGGGGGGAATGTTTTAAGAATTATATTAGCAAATGCAGAATTACACTTTATAGTACTCAACTGTGGCACATGATCTTGTAACATAATAGTCAAGAGAAAGATAATATGAGGACCTTCTGTTTTGTAGCCTGCTTTAGCTTTCACGGTTTGTTTTACATTTTTTAATAAATGGAAGCATCTTGTATTCTTGTACTGTTGCAATAACCCACAGAAACTTTTTAGCTACCTTTTTCAATTACAACAAATGCAATTTCTCTCATATGATAGTTGACTCGTATGATAAATATTTTTCTATGCAAATAAAAAGTAGCTTAAGAGACTTGTAAGCCTTTATTTAACTTTGTAAGTTCTTAAAATATTCTGGGCATCATAATAATCATATGTGGCTCCTGTCAGCATAATTCATGTCAAGCTATTAGAATAATTTATTTAAATTGCTAGAAATTTGATTTGTTTCAAAAGCTATACAGAATCAAAAAATAAATTATATTCTTTTATTTATTGAAGGAACGTGAATACCTGTAAGTTATGAAAGATCGGTCTATTTGATTATTTAATTACAGCTTCTCCCTCACAGCAGCAGGAGTATCACTGTCCTGATACCATTGCTAGAAATGCATTTGCAGGGTTTGAAGACTGTAAAAAGTGTTTCTTATAGGAAAAAAATATCTGTGGTTTGCTAAAAACTGATGATGGATTACTCCCCAGGAATCCGTAATCACCACAGTTACTGCTTCCTCAATGATTAATTTTTCCTAACGTGAGCAACCTATGCACTTTAATATTCAGCTGCCTATTAGCTTTTGCCTTCACAGTACACTTGCATTTGCTAAGAGAAAGATACTTCAGGACTAAGCAAGCATAGAATGGTCCCCTGAGTACTTGGATAAATATGACAATTTTTTGAGAAGTTTTAAAAGGCAAGCCTTAAGAGAGCTTCTTTGACAATTTCAGAATTTGGGGGAACCTGATTGGAGGTTTTATAAAAAATACCTAAATGTATAAAGAAAACCTGATAGTATTTTTAATAACCGATGAGTGAGTTATTGTCTTAGTCAGAAACAGTATTTTTAAAATTAAACAGTCTGTTTCTTTTTAATTGTTGACTGGTGTCCTACATTACTAAAAATGTAATTTTGCAACTGGCCTAAGAATGACCACCCTTGAACTCTCAGTCTTTTCCTCCCTGAATATACCACGTAAGTGTGGTTATTTCATTCTTAACTTTTCTAGCCCTGACATGATAGATTTTGTAGTTCATATTAGCCTGTATTAAGGAAACTCCAGATGCATTGAGTACATTTACATTTCAGGTTAAATCCATCACATGTTACTTCCACCTTGTAGGAACTGACCCAAAGCCGTATCATTCTGGATCTAAACTGTCCTGGTACTGAACTGAATTTTGAAAATCCAGGCAAATCCCTCTCACCTCTATACTTTTAGATGGGTTTTCCAGCTCTACTTTTCACATGTGCTACTCTCTCTGAGCTCACACATTGCAAGCTTCCTTCCTGCATCTCTGTTTGTGTCATGGCCGATATAGTTGAACCAAAGTGGAAAATATGAGCTGTACTTGGAAAATAGTTTGTATAGCTTTGCAACAATGCATTCAAACCATATTTGATTCATTGATTTCCACCTTGGCCTCTTGACTGCTCTGTAGACCCTCTCCACGTCTCTCTCCTTGTCCACCTGTAGATTGTAAGCTCCTAGGAGCAGGGCCTGCAGCTTTTCTGTTTGGAAAGCACCTGAACTATTACAAGTATAAAAAGAAATAAATTATAAGAAGAATGGTGGAATACCTTTATATCATTATTATTAGGTAAACTATTTTAGAGAGTTCTCTCTTCTACTGTAACGTGCGCTAAAAATGCCGTAAAGTAATTGTGTCACATGTTGTCACAAAGTTTTCTATATCCCAGTTAACAGTCCTTCTCCACCACTGATTTCAGTTTCTCATTCTACATCATGGTTTGTAGTACCTTTGAGTCCTAAGCTTACTATCTTTTCACTAGCCGAATTCAAAACAAATAGTGCTTACTCAAAAGGGCTTTCAATACATTCCTGCCACATTGTTTCACTCCAGACACAATGTGCCTGACCAGGGTATTTGTAATGCCAACACCATCATTATCAGAACAAGTTAACTACCACGGGTCTGAGCTCTGTGTGTTATTCTGCCATCATTAAAACCTGTGCCTCCTGTGCATGAAGTTCCCAGCACCGTACAGTTAACCTGAAACATCAGCCACACCATCACATGCCCACCCCACGGTGCTGGGCATCACACTAAGTCTTGGAGTTGATACAAGACAGAACACCGAGGGCAGCACAGGTGGACAGGTTACTTAGTCATAGGGACATGATGTTGTGTTTTATAGCAATAGGTGGTCAGTGTTTTACTGCCTTTTTTTTTTAAATAGCTGAATACTGAAACATAGGCCTGTTAAATAAAGTATACTTAAAATCACCATTTGCTCTATTTTTATGTTATTCTTAAGCATCAAAGCTTGACACCAGTAAGGACTGATGCCATTCCATTTAAATTTAATGGCAAATAAATACCTCATTCTGTGAAATATATGAGCCCATAATATGTCCTACATTAAAATGGTAATGGACTTTTATTGCTTTGCAGGCAGCCAAAAAAAACCCAAACACTTCTCATTGGATGCTTCTAAGAGGACATCTATGCCAAGAAGGATTTAGGGGTGCACAGAGCAAGGTTTGTAATGCCACAGTAGAGGCATTATTAAGCTTTGCAAAACTGAGCACACTTTCTCCTCAAGAGAAATAAAAAGTTCAAACCTACCTGTCCCTTCCTACAGCTTCTATTAGCATCAATGTAGGAGGAACCAGGATATAAACCCCTATGAAAGACAGTCTTTCGAAGCAGAGTTTAAAATCTTGAAATGTTTCACAGAGCTAGAAAATTGACTAAATAAAAGGGGTTTAATCCCAATATTAGGTTGTTTAGAGTGTTAAAACTTTGTTTAAAACATTTTTTAAAACTCTACATGCTTCAGTGGCCCTGAAGGGCACTGCAGAGGGGAGAGCCTATGCATCAGAGGGTTCAGACTGAAGGGTCCCGTGAGCCAGCTGCAGACCACAGCACTACCTCTATGTGGTACAATGTCCCCAGAGAGCAAGCCAGGTAGATGCCTCTTCAGGGAGGAACCACAGCTCTGCAATTGGTTTTAATCTTGCTTTCTTGGTCCATAGATTGAGACCATTAAATTGACTGGTATGAGCTAAAAACCTCATACAGCATTCTTTTTTTTTTTTTTAGGTCAGGATTTAATGAGAAATTCTATGACTTGCTTAATCTGAGGTTTTTTGTGAATAATTAGTGCCTAGTTACTGGAGAGCGTATACCTTCAACATAGCTATAGCTGTTGGGAACTGTAAAAGGTGAAGTTTATGGTATTTGGGCACTCAAAATTCTTCAACAGAATTTTTGATACAAGACATTCTTCCTTAACAGATCTTTTCACTAAGCAGAACTCATGAAAAACTCTTCCACTGCATGGAATCAAGAGTTAATTCAGAAGAGCTTGCCTATTTTTTTCAATGGAACTGAAAAAGCAAGAATAGCCGCAAGCTATATCTGATTCATGTGCTCAGCTTTTTAAAAAACCCAAGGCATTCACGACGAAATCATTCTATAGATTTTTAATCGGGCATTAAAAGTCCGTGGTTAATGAGCAAGATAAAATAACCTTCCAGAAATCTGTGTGTTTCAATTCAGCAGGTTAGTAAGGGGACTTTTTTCTCCTTTAATAGCAAATCTTTGCAGATAGAAATACTATATCCCTAAACTCCAGTTCCCATTTAAGAAAAAAACAAAACCAAACCCTACAACCCCCCAGAAAAACTCAGAGAGTTTTCAGATTTTAGAGATTCATGAGGTTTTGTAGCATAATTAGTACCCTCAGATCATCTGAAGGCATTGAGCTAACCTTCTGTAAATTCAATGGACAGCATAGACTGCTCCTTAAATGTGGCCAAGTGAGAATAGTAACTTCAAAATAAGTCATTCTGGTTAATGATTAAGCCTTTTAGTCTACAAATTAGAGTTTACAAGTCAGGAGATGCATACATAATTTTCTGAGTCAACATGTCTCAAATAAGTAAGTATTCAAGTACATTCAGAGAAACTCATAAAGTCCTACACATTGTTCATTTCTGCAATAATTTTCATTCTTTTTTCCTCCTCTATTCTTTCCTATCTGATGTTTTGTTTTTACAGAGAATGTGTTACTTCTCTAATAAAGATAAATATCTTACATTTTTCTGCTACCTGTTTCTAAAAGTAGACAGTAAGAGCAAATCGTACAATATTTTATGTTGCATCATGTCAGTATAACCTGGGACTTTGTCCATAGGATTATAGCACAGTTTACTGGAAAATACTAGTCTCTTCCAACCCTGTTAATTCTATGATTCTATGATAGTTTTATTAGGATGAGTTAAATGTGGTACTGACAAATATCACAGCCATATCCCAAACATGAATACCCATATGCAGCTACCCAGGCATGAGGCTTTCTCTATGACTAATTTAACTGAACCCAGTTCTACACCAAGAACAAGAAGTAAGCAGAGAAAAGAAAATTGAGAGTGATCTGCTTTTATGAAATCAGTGTAGTGTTTATTAATATTCTTAGTTACCTTCACTTTTACTAAGTAAATTTAGAGGGGTTTTTTTCAGTGCCTATTTTTTTAAATTTTAGAATTGCTTCCTTGGGTTGCTTTGCAAGACACCCGGACTTTGTGTTTAGTAATTTAGTAGAATTTTATTAACTGAGAGATTCTGAATCAGGAAACCATTATGAGAGACCTCATCTGAGGACTGGTTCTACTGATTTTATTTTTACAGTATTGTAACTTCCCAAGATCTAAATCTCCCTGACCATTTCCCAAATGAATTTATTTTCTTTGAATTATGTGACTCTGATCTGAAATCAGATCCACATGGAGGAAATGTCAGGATTTTAGCCACAAAGAAATGTGCTCTGCTCATTTTCAGAGTCTACAAAAATTATTTATTTACCAAATTATTAGGTATGATTTATGGTAATTTAACTGCCATGTCTAAAGAATAATAACAATAATACAAAAATATAAAAGCACAATATATGTGAGAGAGTGTTTCAGTATACGTCTAAAACAGGCCAACCATCCAGAGTTTTAGAAAGTCAGGCTCTAACCCAAATCTGGCCCATATTTCCCCAGAGAAATGAATACTGAAAAAGTTTATTCATTAAGGACCATGTATGGTGGGGAAAGAGCACTTAATTTTGGGAGCTACTTCTTTCTTTGCTTGTTTGTTTGTTTTCTGTTTCTGCAGAACATGAATAACTTTTGAAATATTAAATATTCCCACACACTCACACCCTGGAGCTGATGAAGAGAGAACCAGATGTATGATACTGAGCCAACCTTTATCCAGCGTGGTCAGGAGAAGTAAGTAATGAAAGATTAAATAAAAGCAATTATAAACCTGGAACTGGCTGTTAGCAATGCAAATGTTTTTATAAGAAATTAGGAAAAACCCAATTTACCTGGGAAATCAATTTGCCACATAAAGACAGCATTAAAATATCATTTGAAGTATTTTCATTCGTCAACTTTGGAATCTTACCTGCGATTTTCTTACTGATCTTCTGTGGCACTGTTACCAATATCAAAGAAAGCATAACAACATTGACTTATCTCCTGACTGTGTCAAAGCAATTATTAAAATTCAGAGAAATATGTCATGCTTCTTTTCTTGCTTTTTTTCCCCCCACTCTCTGGCATATTTCTTTTTCATTTTAAATGACATGGAAGGAATACAATTGGAAGAAAGACTTTACTTAGTTCACATCCTTATACTTCAGATGACATTAACTATGCCATGAAACAGAGAAATAGGTACATTGCAGAGCAAGGTGGAACGTACCTCACTACATGTGTTTAAGTTAATAGATATGCTGGAAATTTTAGAAGTAAATTACAACAATATTACTATATATTGCATCTACAGACCTAGACTGCTGACTATTGGCAATATTTATATCTGCAGGTGCTGCAGTTTGACAGAAGACTGAGCTGCGTGGTATGAACAGGAGGGTTATCCTCAGTTCCCACTCCAAGTGGGAATAGTAATAGTGAATTGAATTTATGAGACCAAAACCAGCATGCTACATCATGTACTCATCAAGCAACTGCTTCAGGAATCACCAAAATCATTCAGTCAATCAGTAAATGACATAGATGAACAATATACAAACCTCTGTGCTCACTTTGGTTCTTTCTTTTTCAAGCTTCCATTATTCCAAATTATCTTCTTTTCTGTTTCTAAATGTATTTACTATTTACTTTATATCCTTCCAAATTCAGTCCTTCAGTTTCACCATTTTTCCCTGTTTTCACATCTCCTAGTCATTTTGTATACTTTCTTCCCCTCCTCTGTCCTTAATGTGCACTGTCAGTCATTCAGTCACACACGATTTCTAAGCTAGTGTAATCACTCTTCATATATCAGAACAGTGCAATCAATCTTTGAACCTGATTAACATATTCATCTCACAAGTTGTGTGATTCAAAAGTATTTTTTTTAAACATTTTTCAGTATTAGGCATGAGACAGAACACCAAAGAACACTTTTTGTGTCAGGGCATCATCCTACTACATGATCATTTTTCAGCTGACTTTGGATATGATGCATTAAACAAACACTACAAATACTGAAGAGTAATCTAAAAGCCTAAACTGAGAATGAAACCATATGCTGCTGAAACTGCAGTTGGAATTTACCTCTATTACAGTTTGGTTAACACATTTAGCCTAATACGCCTATTCACAGAATAGGACATCTTATTTTAAATGATGGTAAGCAATGAAGAGTTAGGATTGTATTTAATCCTTCTAATTTCCAGCTTGGAGCCTGTTTTGTGTTTTACACCTTCCTATCTGAGATTCATACTGCTTCTTTCAAACATAACCATTTCAGCAAACGGAAAGAGGAAGATAACTGAAGAATTTCCACCATTTGCTGGAAAATCTACTAACTGATTTTGTTTCTTTTTTAACCTTTTTTAGATACAAATTAATTTTAAAAATTAATTGAAATAACGGATTTTTTTCTTTTGGTTTCTTACTTTGTTTATTGGCTATGAAACAATACTTAACTTTTCAGCTCTTTCCCAGAAATATTCTACCCTTCCACTCCCTGAGAATATGTGGTATTTTAGTAACATATTTTCCATTCTTAATTATGTTTTGTTTGCTAATGATGACCTTGTGATCTTTGTATTTTTCCAGTAAATGACTTGGACTCATTTAGGCTGTGTTTTTGATATGACATCAAGCATATATTTTTAATACCCAAGCATGCTTCCTGATGCCTAGACCATGTCTTCTCCCAGATTGAAACAGTCACAACAGAGGAGAAGCTAACATTTGCTTTATTGCACTATGGCCTTTTTAACAAAATATTGAAAATTAAATCCTGATATATCTGGAAGCAGACTTAGGCATTTCTATTAAAAGAAAAGAAAAAAGTAGATACTTGATTTAGCACACAAACTTCATGATTTTTAAGGATTTGGAAAAAACCCTCCAAGTATCAAATCGCTTCAGCTAGTCTGGGGAAAACTGAAGAGACAAAGGGAAAGGATGTATTTTCTTCTGACCTAGACTCCTATGTGAGAAGAGCACTGGTCATCTTTCCAAAATATTGGTAGACCTATTTTAAAGGACACTCAACTTAGAAGAACAGGTTGCAATTCTTCCTCTCTCTGAGGTGCACATCTACATAAAGACTGTCTATACCTCAAGGATCTTCGTCAGCCTGGAGGAAGCTTCCCACTCTTGGGTGAAATATATACTCTAAAAGAAACTTAGGTGTCCCAAATCTCTGCTAAGCACTCTGAATGATTTCTCTATTTCTTCTCATCCAAAAAAGATATTTATAAAATAGAACAAGTCTAACAGGAGAACCTAAGAAAGATGCTTAGTCATATAAAATAGTCTGGAGGTTTTGGCATTTTACCCAGCTACAGCACATTGTCTCTGATGGAACTTTATCACTGAATCAGCAAGTAGCTAAGTCTTCTCTAGACTACTTAAGTTCTCTCAGCATTATCCTATTTTGGAATGAAAAGGTAGGAATAACCCCAGCCTAGCTGGGAAAGTGCTTGGCTTGACAACACCTTGTGTCTCTCTGGCACAGTGGACTTGAAGGCACACCTTAGCACAGGCTGCAGAGGTTTCTCCATTTGAATAAAAGGGCAGACAATGAGTGAGTAATGTTGTGACTTCAACAGCAGCACCTCCACAATGAACTTGAGTCCACATGAATTTCTGAAAGCATCTCAGCCCCACCCACTAAATCCCTGGGAACACAAATGCATTCAATTGCTGAGCTCAAAGTTCTGCCTTGAACAAATTCAGGAGACTGTGAGATTAAATGAGCGAGTGTTTGAAGCACCATATAGTCTGACATTGCCTTTGAAAAAAACAAATCTAGCAAGAGGTTTTGGTGACTTGCTATTTTTTATTTGTCCATTCTTTTTGATGGCTTAGTCTTGATGCTTATCAAGAATTACTTTTTTGCCTATTTTTATCACTTCAGTCTTTTGAAATTTAATTTCAAATTGAATTTTCAGACCTTTACAGACCCCAGACAACACTATGGTAAATAAGAAAACATTTTCCCATGCATCTAAAGATCTTGAATATGTTCACAGTACCAGAAATTTTTTAAATCAGATAAGATGAAAAGTTAAAAGAAATTATTTTTACATACCTAAAATGACAAATACAAGGAGGGGGAAATAAAACAAAACTAAAGACTGAAGCAGGAGAGTAGCTTTTTGTGTCTGAGGCCTGTATACTTAGAAGTCTAAGACCTATTTCTAAAAAAAAATGTAGGACATTAACATAATGTTGATTTTCCACAGTTGTAATAACTTAGCCTCAAAAACACGTCTTCTTTTTATGACTGGCCTTGTTTCATTTTCACATTGCCATGTTGACACGAATCAGTAACGAAGCAACAGAAGTCTCTTTGCGGTAATGCAGGGTGTCATCACCTGCTCAGCTGATTGGGTAGAAAAACACTAGAATCTTCAGGAAAAGGGCAGTACATTGTTTTTAGTTTTTTGCATTAAAAGAGCAACATGATTAGCCTAATAATCAAATACAGAACATTTTAAATCTCAAAAATACTTTGCCTAATAAAACTCAAAGGCAGTTTTTCCCTGCAAAAATTGCCCAGAATTTTGGTAGAAAGCTGCAGGCTTCAGTTCTGATGCTCAGATGTTGTAATAGATTTGTGCTAAATAGTTTGTTGTGATATTTCTGAGGTTTTTCCTTTAACACAAAGAGCTCTCCAAGCCACTGAGGAATGCCAGGAATGTGAAATACAGTGAATCTGTACAGAAAAGGCTCTAAGAATTCTTACTACTATTTTATTTTTACTTTCTGACTAACAGGACTTAATTCTGCCTTTATAATTGCACTTTGTCACAATGTATTAGGTCTCACATCCCTAGGGGCATATAGAAGTCTAGAATGACCATGATTTGGGCTCTTTTTGTTATGTTGCATTGCAAAGAATTATGCTCTTTCCTTAGGGCCTATCTATAGGTAACTATTAGAATAAAACATAGTCCATCTACAGGCGCTGCTTAAAACTTATATTTAGATCTAATATGCTGTGCATCAAAAATAATAGCAATAACTCTGTACTTTTCTATATTGCAAATACATCAGTGCAAGATTTAAGCTTTTATCCATTTTCCTTCTTTTCTATTTAAACATTCATCTAAGTTTAAATCTCTCTCTTTGGGACAGCACTGTTGGGACAATATGAAGGTTTACTATATGTGAGCTCAACATCTATCTCTTCTTCTGGACTAAGTATTTCTAAGTAATCCTCAGTTGTTATGATAATATTTAAAGTGTTCCTCACATATAAGGAAAGTAAGTTAACATGCCAAACAGTCTTCTTTACATATTTTAATTATATCTGGTTCCCACTGTGAGTAAAGATGTGGGTACAACCCTGTAACTGGGAAATATAGGGCTTCATCCTACACAGACTGATTCTACTGTTAAAACTGTGAGGACAACAGGAAGATATTATTACAATAATGTCTCTGTGACAGTCTTTACATATCATAAGTGTGGAAAAAAATAACTACAATTGGGAAAAGGATCTCAGAGAATTTTTATAGAAATCTATTAGATCATGAAGTTTCCTGACAGTGGTAAGGGAAAAAAAAGAGTCTACACTGTATCTGATTGACATAATTAAAACTTTATTTCCTTTTCATCAGGCACCATCTGAACTGTTACATGTTTTTGAGACAACTGTAACCTAGAAAACCAGAGCAGGTGAGATCCTAGTTTAAATATACACCTTCTAAAACTATTGAGTGGGGAAGGAAGACAGATTTAGGTGACTGTAGGATTTTATTTTTTTAAAACATATCATGGACTTTGAATTGAGCTTTTACCAGTTTACATGTATCTTTTTTACATGGGCATATAACTTTACCTTAATTAATATTAGTAATTATTAATTAAACATTATCAATTTAGTTATAGTTCATAACATATGCTTACATGACTATTTCCCTTATTGCTCTGGCCATACATTTCCTGTTACCTTGTTTAAATTATATAAAACTAACTAATTACTGAATCTGGTGAACAATTTGGGCTGTAGGTAGTATAGATGCAGTTTCTTCTGTGTACTCAATATCCAAACCTAATCTGGTCTTGATTAACTCTGATGAGTCACATCAGATTCATAGTGGCTGATCCTCCTTAAGCTTTCACCTATCAAAGGCGAAGCAGGGAAAGGGTTACAAGCAGCTTTTGAAGTTCATTCACATCTAAGAAGTATTTTAGTGAGTATATTTTAAGTAGTTCTTTTGAAACATATTTAAGATTTGGGCCTTTTATTTTGTATTTTAAAAAAGTGGTGTTGTGATTTAACCCCAGGTAGCCACGAATCCCCCCATAGCCCCTCCCTCACTCCCCCACATCAGGATGGGGGAGAGAATTGGAAGGGTAAAAGTGAGAAAACACAGGGGTTAAGATAAAGACAGTTTAATAGGTAAACCAAAATCTGCACAAGCAAGCAAAGCAGAACAAGGCATTAATTCCCATTTCCCATCTGCCAGCAGGTGTTCAGCCACATCCAGGAAAGCAGGGCTCCATCATGGGTACTGGTCATTTGTGAAGACAAACACCATAACTCGAAACACACCCCTGTCCTCAGCTTTATATGCTGGGATGACACTGTATGGTATGGAATCTCCCTTGTTAAGCTGGAGTCAGCTGTCCTGGCTGTGTTCCCTCTCAACTTCTCGTACTTCCCCAACCCACTTGCTGGCTGGATGGTGTGAGAATTGCAAACACTGCTCATCAGTAACAGAAACATTTCTATATTGTTAACCCCGTTTTCAGCACAAATCCCAAACACAGATCCATACTAACCACTGTAAAGAAAACTAACTCCACCCCAGCCAAAACCAGCATAAATGTTCAGATAATTATGGTACCTATTTATTGGAATGTATTTTGGCTTAACTTAAGATCCATGCCTGGGACTTTGTGTTTAGAAAAGGACTATGTGGAAGTAACACAGAAATAATTCACAACAAATTAAATTTGCTTAAAACACACTTTCATTTTTGTCGACTCTGTGACCAAGAAGCTGCAGTCTGCAATAATGGAAAGTTAATATAAAACAATTGAAATTGAACCATTATAGGAGCAATTATCCTAGCTGAAATCTTATGTTTTCATGTTCAGAGTTCAAAGAGAGTGTAATGTGAAGTACCCTGTGCTACATCTGTAAGGGGAAATAAAAGGTCCATTACAGGCCATATAGCAATATGGCATTGGGCTTAAACATGCCAAGCATCAAGAATAATGGTTGAAAGTCTTCCATGCAGATAAGTTTTCATATTCATTTCTTCTTGTTTCTGTTGCCATTTGTTTAACAATAAAATGATCACTCAGCTTTTTTATTCTTGGTCATCAGGTCAAAGAAACAAGAAAAATCACATTTTGTTCTACATGAGAAGAAGCTGAGTCTCTAGATATTTTTAGAAAGACTTAGATAACTGGTTTGTAAAAGGCCATTTAACTAATGGAAGTGTGTAAAGACAACTGATATCCAATGGTGTCTAGTGAATGGAAAAGAAGAAATAAGCGAAAACTGAAATACAGGAAATTCCTTTTAAACATAAGAAAAAACCTCTTATTTTGAACATGAACAAACACTCAAACAGGTTTCCCAGAGAGGTTGTGAAGTCTCCGTCCTGAAGATACTCAAAACCTGACAGAGCTCTGAGAAACCTCCTCTGATTCTGCTCTCAGCAGGGAACTGTATGAGGTGTTGCCTAGAGCTGACTTCTTTCCTCACTCTTTTCTCTCTCGCTTCTTTTAAAACTGAGAGCTTGAAATTTGAACAGTACGGCTGCAAGATTGCCATATGTATTATCTCTCCACTGACAATTTAATTACAGATTTTTTAGATCTCCAATGCAGTGAGTTTCTGGAAGACTCCAAGAAGAAATACTATAAAAATTGAAGAGTTTGCTTGTAGACAGCCCAGGATTTTTCTCACCTCATTTGTCTACCTATGATGATAACTGTATGGAGTGATGTAGGCTACTTTGTGGTAAACGACATAAGGGGGTAATGCCTGCAACGTACTCCTAGAAAAAGTACAAAGATTATACCTCTGAGCTCAGGGAAGCCACATGACTAGTCCTCAGCTTCTCAACACACAGAAACCCATCCATCCCTGAGAAGTCAGTATCCAGCATGGTCAACTCTGCCTCTCTAAGAGCAAGCCTTCAAAACACGATGTGGGACTGGTAGTAGCAAAATACTTGATTTCTTTTATTCTTCTGGTCTAAGGGATCCTCTTTTAGATTGGCATGTGCTTTTTCTAATAAGGAGGGTGGATGTAGAAATAATTTTGTGCATTTGAGGAGGTTAAGGTTTAAAAGTCCATGGCATGTCTACTGCAGCAGATGATATTTCCCAGATAATCTGTAATCACTGTCACAGGCAATTCTGTAGTAATGCATTTTCTCAAGGAATTGTCATTGACTTTATAAACTGCAGTGACTCATTTAAAACTCTTGCTCGTTATTATGTCAGAGGATACTTATTCACTTCCTAGAGGACCCCTGCCACAGTTAACTATAGCCTTTCTTTTTATCATTACTCCCATTACAGCATCTGCAGTCCCTAGAGCAATGTTTACTTCGCCAATCAGTAACTTGATAAAGCTATAATGGATAAAATAAATGAAGGAAAACTCTTTGCTCTGGAACATAACATTCTTTAGTAGAGTGGGTGCCTTTCAAATCCCTTTTTAATGTTTATGTGTGGTCACTTATTTTTAATCTAAGCCAACCATGACTCAGCTATAAAGCTGAAGAGCAAAATAAATTAATTAAAAAAAAACTTTTGCTAAATTTAGAGGTATTTATCTGACAGTAATTCTAAAATACTCAAGTATAAAATATTTAACCATGAGGCTTCCTTTTTTTCCATTCAGCTCATATCAAACTGCTGCTGGATTTAGTTTTTTGGTAATGACAAAAGGAACTCCTCTCACTTCTGTTTGATTTGTGTATTAGATTCATATTCAGATTTGTATCCTCCTTTACATGACACTCATTAACACTTACAGACTACAGCAGTTAGATAAAGGGTAAATGCCAGACATCTGATTGAAATCCACTTCTGCATTCCGTTTCCATTTATAATTTCCTGATCCCAAGCCATAATGCCTGCCCACACTCAAGGAAGAGCAGCTTCATCAGTTCTCAGTAGCCTCAAAAAACTAAGCAACGTAATCTGTACGCAGCCTTTCACAGACACAGCTCCTCAGTCACAGCTTTTACTCTGAGAGCATTGGAAGAGTAATGGCATCAGATCCATCTGGTTGATGTTCTTTGCAGTTCCTTGATGCTTCCTGGGATGGGAAAGATTTTCCTTCCCTGGAAGAACTGACTTCAAACTCAAAGGCTGAGCTCCATTTAGCATCTCCAATTCCACCTCTATTGTAAGACAAAATAGTTTTAGTCACACAAGAAAGTGAACATATTGTGATACGTTGTAATAATAAGAATACCACAAAAATTTCCTATCTTTTTTTTTTTTAAATTTTATTTTGCTGCCAAATATCTTTGTATTTTAACGGTCATTGACTTAGAATAGAGGTTATTTACTTAGCCAATAGGTTTTCTAATAGGTTAATCTATTTCCAATAGGATTTCTACAGCTCCTAAGGATTTTCAAGCACTGTGTATTATTTGGCATTGGAATGCAGGTTCTTGAGCAAGCTTTTCTGTGGTCTGCACAACTCAAGCATATACAACAGTCACTAATTGATACATCCTGCCTCTGTAACGGGCACCAACAGGATCGTGACAACCAAGGATTGCAAAGTTCCTTGGCTTAGCTGTTTTTACAGAATGCATCCTACCAAATTTATTTTTCATAACCATTCTCTGAAATGTACCAATAAATATTTGTTGTTTCCAGAAGCTTTTTCTGCAAAGAGAACTTGCCTGCAGAAATAATCACAGTTGGAACACAAATCTGATGTCTTTAGATGTTCAAGACCTATAAAGACTGACATCTGTTTGCCTTCAGTTTAATAGGAAAATAAATAAAACAATGTTTGGGAACTGAAAGTGCACCACAACTTGATTGATTTATTTGCTGAAATACATGCACATGTTTAATTTTTCATTTCATAAACCACAGAGCTGCAGGGTAGCTGCTGAAAAGATATTCGGGAGAACCTCTGTACTGAGAAAGTCAAATTAATCAAAGTCTTATGGAGAAGAAAAACCCTTAAGACATCTTGTCATTTAAATCCAAACAAATACACTCTTGTCTTCAAACACAAAAAAATTGAAAAGAAAATAAAAACTTTTATGAGGGGAATCAGATTTTTCTTATGGTGTTAAACATCATTTTTTAAGACAGGTAAAACTACACAAAATTTAGCACTTCACTGTGAATGCTCAGAAACACAAAAAGATGTACAACCCACCCCAAACTTCCTAAACAGAGGTTTAAGGACTATTTGAGCAAGCAGACTTCAACTCTACCCTTTCCTCTCCAGCTGTAGAGACCGTCACACACAGACACACACATCCTTGACAAAACACTTCACCTCCACAAAATACAAAACCAGGAAGACAGCCAGAGTCCTTCTCCTTACTGTATGGGCTGTAGAATAAAAAGACAAAACATGGTACAGAGTTTTGGTGGATGTGGGATGTATGATGGGCAGGTTTTGTCCACTGCCAGCTGTTTGGAAACAGCTGTGACTGGCACAGGGCAGCTCCAGACTTTTCTGGCACAGCCTACCTTGCAAGCCCGTGGGCTGATGTCCATTGTTATTTAATGACTTCTGCTCGAGGTGGTACCAAATGTTTCTTCTGGATAGGAAGAGCAGCCATGTGCTGTAGAAGAGTATAGTTCTCCAACATCCCTTTCTCTTAAATCTCTGTCTGAACCCTTATCTGCAGAGGGGGGTTCTGCAGACAGAAATTAAACACTTGAAGGACCATTCTGTTTGACTTTCTAAGAACCAGACTAAAGTCAGGCACCATTTCTGATGTCCCCTTCAGCAAGGAGGAGTTTCCTAAACTCAGTATGCACATGGCTCTCCACTACACAGGGCTTTTAAGGCTGTGTTGAGCCCTCTGTCACACATCTTATGTCTATGCTCACTTCAAAAGTTCAAGACTTCAAAGGGTTTTTTCCCTCCAGCTTTGATGGTAACTTCCAAAACTTTAAGGCAAGTCTGGGCAAAGCATCAACATGAATGTGCTGTTGCTCTGCAATAACAAACCCCCCACATACTGTCACAACTCTCATTAAATGTTAGCAGTATGTTTAAAAATCTGCTATCATCTTTATATACAGTTTGGACTGATTATAATTTATTTTGACAGCCTCATGCTCCTTTGTATGTCTTTTCATTTTACTTTACTCTGGAAGACTTACAGGCTTCCTTAAAGTGCATGTAGGTTATTTCCTCGCCACTTCAGTCATCCTTATTCTGCCAGAGGGAGCTACATGAAACAGAAGGAAGATATAAGTGCTTTTAAGCAATGGTGTGATGAAGGGCAAAGCATTTGGAAGCAGTGCTGAAAACGAGAGAGCAAAGCATTATGTTTTTCAGTATTAAACTCTATGCCTATACCATCTGTTAGAAACAAAGATCAATGTTAATATCCTCAGGGCTGCTGTTCTCCCATTTTTTGCTCTTCATCCTCTTTAACTCCAGAGTTTAATTGCAGTTGGGAGAATTATCATATCCAAATTAAAGCCTGTGTGAGCAGAACATAGGAAGATATCTAAATCAATTTAGACACATCCTCATATTAAAAAGGAAATCTTGAAACTGATGATTACTCATGCTAGAACTATCTAGTATTACTCAAGTTAGAACTGGAGATTAGTTAGAAGTAACATAAGACGTAATATAGATCAAGTATTTTTCCATACATCTTTGATGACATGTACACATCAAGGAAAGATTGTGTCAAACACAGAAGGCAGAAAAAACCCAACCAGACTCATTCCCAGGGGCAGGGGGAACATGGTGTCACATCTTATCTGGGACCAAAGTAGTCCTTATATTTCTCAGGCCTTATCAAGATCATACAGCTCGGTGGAGAATTTTCTTTTAAAATGGAGGAGAAAAAAAAAAAAAAAGGTAGAAATTCAGTTTAAGATAACCTCTCCTTAAAGTAGACCTTTTTTCCGAAGACCTGTTTCTTCACTGTATACTCTGCTATTATTATATCATTATGACAAAGATTTGACTCTATATTGGAGCATCCTATATTCCTTAAGTTCTCTTCCAGTCTCTCAAAGTGAAACTTTGGCCATGCATAGTATTAGGTGCCATAGTCCTGACTTTGAAATATTTAATCCTTTTGAAAGTGACCTGGGGGTGGACTACACTGGATTTGTAGGTGGAATTCTTCCCATGTGTGAGAATGCATCATCTAAGTTGTTAAAGAACTCTGGCAAGTTTGTCACTCAGTGATTTACAGATCTAATGTCCATTGAAAGTTAGTAGAGTATGTTTATTTTTATGTTGGGCCTTATCAGTTATAATTAGATATGTAAACTTCTTTCTCTTTTATTTAGTAGGGTCAAAGAAGCTAATTCCTTCCACACCATGAGAACTAATCAATCAGTAGTCTGAGTTTTATAAGAACTGTAGGCATTGGTTATTTGCTTGGATAGCCTGAGAGTCAGTACATAATATTTACATTTTCTGATATCAGTGCTCCACAGCAGTGAGCAGCACTGAAGTGAGAAAGTCACAGAACAGGTATGAAAAGAGGAGGCTGCCATATGCCTAATAATTTATTAGCTATCATTTCATTAAAACCCAGGATATTTAGAGAAGTTAAAATTTGTTTAATGATCTGACAGATTGGTGGCATCTGTAATATATGTTTCACCACTATAATCTGTAAAATGTAAAAATTTAACCAATCGCTCAAAAAATCTGGTATAAACTTTTATGTATGATTGAAAAGGAAAATCTGTTCCTCACAAAAAAATGCATCTCCTTTTGCAATAGTTATCTTCACAAAAGATATTTCTGGCAACCAAGATATTTAGTGCAGTATTTGGGCTTATCCTTTACTATTTTAGGTCATATGAGAAATCATAAACCTTTTTTTTTTTTTCAGATACAGAACAATCAAACAACAATTCTGTTCATCAGCATAACAAGTCCAGAAATTTTACACATAGATATTTTCATGAACTTTCATTAATCTGATTTTTATTTTGCCACATCTCTGATATTCTATGGATGTGAATGCTTGTTTTGTTCCATAGTTTTTACTTCTAAAAGCCAGTATTACAGTCTGGTTCCTATTAATTCAGCTTTTCTGCAGCAAGAGATTATGGTTCTCTCATTTTGATTCAACTTGACTCTGAATGCAATAACACCTCCCCCCAGTGATTAAAACAAATAAAGTATTCCAAAAGCCACTGGATTGTATTGCTATGGTAACCCACTGAACCACTGAAGCAATAATTGTGTGCCTGACATTATTTATAAAGTTTTAATTTTCCCTCCAAAATACAATACTGATATACTTAACCTTTTTCTCAACCCTTTACATATGTCAAGGAGAAAATAAATTTTCTCTAACATTGCATCATTAAACCTACTAATTTGTCAAGCTAAATTGTATTTTGTATGACTTTGTTCATGCAATTTTGCCTAGAAAATCATGATCCTTAAACTGAACAAAGTTTTAGTTTAATAATAAAAGCTATAGTAGATGTCATCTCTTATGAAAAGTCACATATTCTAGAAAGGACTGAAAAAAACCCTGATGTGCAAATGTGCAAAAACTTGAGGCAGACACATATACTACAGATCAAATCTGACAGTGCATGCTTTAAAAAGTCTAAAATGCAACAAAAATGCTCACATGACTTGCTGAATTGAAATCTAAGTCTGAAATTCCTATTCATCTACCATACTAACACCCTTTTTCTGTAAGTGTGAATCTATATGAAATGCCATTAAAAGCAGAAGTTTGATTTTCTTCAAGCTGGTTTGTATGATCTGCTTTAGAAAGGTGACATTATTCATATTTTCATATCATCTTAGTTCTTCAGAAGACAACCTGAGAATTTTAAGATATTCATGGTGAAGAAAGTCTCATGGCTTTTGTCATAAAAGCATTTAAGTTTCAACCTCATCACACTGTATATGAAAATGAAAGTCTGGCTACATTTGATGTCTTTTTCAGTGTCGTTTGTTTTTTGCGCAAATGTAAACCCAGTGAAAGGTCTCACTGACTGTCCCGGTTTCAACTAGGGTAGAGTTAATTTCTTCTTAGTAGCTGTTATATTACTGTGTTTTGGATTTGGAATGAGAATAATCTTGATAACACACTGATGTTTCGGGGTTTTGCCAAGTTACGTTTACCCTAAGGCAAGGCCTTTTTTTCTTGTCTCATGCTTTGCCAGTAAGGAGGTACACAGAAGAAACTATGAGAGGACATAACTGGGGCAGTTGACCCAAACTGACTACATGGATATTTCACAACATAGAACATACCCACTCAGTATATAAACTGGGGAGAGTCACCTGGAAGGGAGGCCAATTCGGGTTTGGGAAGGAGGGTCTGGCATTGGTCAGTGGGTGGTGAGCAATTGCGTTGTGCATCACTTGTTCATTGCTTTTTATTATCATTACAAGTTACCATTACTACTGTATTTTACTTTATTTTCAATATTAAACTGTTCTCTTCTCAAGATACATGTTTCATTTTGATTTTTCTCCCCATTCCACGGGGGGCAGAAGGGGGAGTGAAGACGGGAAGAGAGGAGGGGTTGCGCGATCAGCTGCATGGTGCAATTTCCAGCTGGGCTTAAAAGACAACATGGGTAAAAGATAACGCCTCAGCGCTGAGTTCTTATTAGCAGAATTATTTATTTGGCTTATTAAGTGAATTCATTATTCTTAAAAGTTAAAACTAAGAATTTTTGTTCCTGGAAGAGGTATTTTTTATCTTTGGACTGCTTACATCTTAAGCTTCCACAAGGCTCAGAAAAACTATCTAATTTTTGGAGTGAATGTTTATAAGGAGAAGCCTTGATTCAGAACCCATACTGTTCTTTTCGTTCTACATTTACAATACCATAGCCTAACTACACACTAAGGAAGCCCTAAAATTTGTAGCATTTACTACAACTAGTTTTAGGGAAGAGTAAGTGGACAATTGCCCTGTCTCTAGACAGGATACATAGGAATGTAAATGGCAAGAAGGAAGGCAGTCTGTCTTGTCATGTCTGGAATTGGTTCCCTAAATTTAATTTCATCTCTGGACAGTGAACACAAACTTGAATGTCAGACAAATAGAGATGCTTGATATTTCACACCATGTGGGCATCGAGGGTCAAATCCCTCCCTGCTCAGTTTGAGTGGAACCTGTGGATATCCAGTAGCTCTTGAAACTCAGGATTTTAATCTGTGTTTTATAGCCACCTCTATAAATAGAATTATATTAATTTTTGAGGTATATTTTTCAATGACTAATACTTTTATCTATTTCAATATTTATCACTCTCTTATCAGTGATAAATCTTGCATTCAGTTTACATAATGACTTCTGAAACCAAACCACATTGCTTCCACTTAAAAAAAGTAATCTGAGCAGGAAGTACTTTTAGATCTTGCTAACAATGTTAGTGATTATGTTTCCTGAAATCTTTGAGAATCTGACAGATGATTCTCAAAAAACTGCATTCTTGTTGCCTAGACCACTTATGTTTTCCTACATTCAGTTTACACTACTGCCTTCTTTACACAGCAAAAACTCTATTTGAGTTATGGCATTTGCACTTGAATCTTGACACAAAAAATCAGTAACGAACCTTCATTTTATTGCCAAATCCATTTCGCTTCCTCACATATATGCAAAAGTTCAACCTAAGCAAGTTAAGCTTTAAGGTTTCACTCCATCTCAGTTTTGGTAATCCTTGTTTCACATCTTCCAAAATTTTCTTGTGTTCAGCATTACCACCCTATAAAACCTGAAAGCATTTGTTTCATTTTTAGCCACTCTTAAGTCTTCCTACGTTATACTCAGTGCAAAGCAATAGCAGTTCTCTTACTGATGCCTAACTAAAAAGATTTTTTCATTGTAAATGTTTATTTTTCCCATTCTTTTTTTGATTTTTCATGCAAAGCTTTCTCAGTGACCACACACCACAACATCACCTCCATAAATTTCAGTACTTTTCTTACAGTTTTGATTCATGCTCTAGTATCTGTATATTCCAGGTTGCAAAGCCTGGTTGTTACATAAAGGGATCATGGCAGTCAGGATTGTACTGTCTATAAATAGCAAGAAGCTTAGAATTTTGCCTTAAGTTGACAGTAACTGTCACTAAATTCAAACCAGACGAAACAGCTATCATTTTTGTAGCACATATATCCTGAGGACCCCTGCTTAGTGTTTTTGATACTGCAGGCACTGCAAAAGGCCAATAAATGGCCTTTTGATTAACTAGAAGCTAAAAATTTTACCTGCACTGGAGTAGTTTCAATGACCTTTGAAATTTGAAAAAATTTCCAACAGAGTAAATAAAAATTTAATTTGGCCATTTAGGATGCATATCATTAATAATGACAATTTGCTGTCGTTTTAACCTCATTCAAAAGCATACTCGCAAGGAAACATGTTCACTAACTAAATAAAATACGTGATACTGGTGGACTCATAGGATTTTTGTTTGTTTGTTTGCCTGTGTTTATTCCTTTAAGTAGCAAAGAATAGGGAGCATGGACACACAGTGTAGTTCACTGTCAAACCATATAATACCAGGGCATCCTTGAAAAATTAGAGGTGGACAATGCAAGCACTCTTGATGTAGGTTTTTACTGTGCCTTCAGGACCATGTACTACATTCCACTGCTGCCTGAATCGCTTCTTAACTCCTATTGATTGGTTCACTCAGCTCATATCTCAGTGTTGCACTGACACCATGTGCTGTAAAAGCACAAGAATTTGAGAATACAGTGGAATTTGTCTCAGGCTGCATTATCAGATGTGCTGACTCTCTAGCAAAGAAGTGAAATGTTTGTCTGTGGCAACAGCATCACCTGCTGTTGAATGAAGAATCAACAGTTTCATATCCCAAGGAGTTTGCCTAATCCTTATTTTATTTTTCATGGTAACTGAGCAGAATATGCAGACCAGGATTGAGGAATAAGACCATATAACTTATGCTGACCTGTAATATTTTACAAAATTTTGCCATATGCCCATAACTTTGACTGTAAATAACAATTCATATGTTGGGACTTTTAGTGTCACTTTGACACAGAGAAAGCAGAATATTTTGTTGTTTAGGGCTGTAGATTTTTCCCAAAATCCATAAGAAGGATCAGTCTATACTATGAAAAGCTTTAGAGAAATTTATTAGAAACAATCCTTCCCTGGGTTTGTAAATCAAGAATTGCGTAATGGGGAAACATTAAAGATTCAAATTGTGTAGTGTGGCAGTGAGAAACCTAATGAGATTTATGAAAAGAGTCTAAAACATTTCAATAAACAAACTGAAAAGTAAAAGGAAAATTAACTACCTCCTGTAGGTGTGACGTGGCTGTGCTTTAATAGTATGACCTTAATAAAAGTGAAATTTATGTGGAGTATCAGCAAAAGGCCCTGTGGGACTAGTCATTAAGGTAGTAAATAGCAGCTAGTCACCAGCGCATAAGCTGATCACCAGAAAACATAATGCACTGTAAGTAATCTTATTTAACATAGTATATTTTTAAAGTGACTATTCCTGAGAAACAAACCACCAAACAAAAGATGTGAAGGTTGGGATTTTCCTCATATGGCATTGGGCTTTCTAAAGGTTAGGAGTCTATTTCAAACTATGTGCCAGATCTGCTTTGCTGTTAGAGGAGAGAACACAAATCTTTCAACATAAAATCTGAATTGCCCTCACTCCACATGGGACAAAAGGAGACTAGCTTTGACTTTGAGATAGCTAAATTTAGGTGATGTGAAGCTTAGCTTGTAAAGCTATTATATCAAAAATGAGCAGTTAAGCAGGGTTATGATGTTTCAGAAGTGAGCTACAATATCTTGAAGTAAAACCCTGATGTGACAGAAAATAAGCAGGTAACTTAAGCAGGTTTATTAGCATCTACATACTGGTGATAGTGGAGGAAAAAATGAGATGTCTTCTTAGGCTAATTTGTTTTAATTTCTCAGCTGACTGACTATGACTATCAAGCTATGCGTTCATGATCATCTTTTTCACAGGACCACCAGCATATCTTTCCTAGCTCCTTTCTTGAGGTTTATTTCCATTTCTCATTTGTGGTGATAGTTTTATTTGCATTAATTTTAATTTAAATGACAATTGAAGACTTTACTTCTAAAGTGTATCACCTTGCACTTACAGACACTAAATCTTCTGTACACATGCTACTGTCAACCTCTCGGATTGTCTGAAACAGCAATGAGTTGTTTGGCTGCCTCTGGTACATATCAATGGCATTCCTAAAAACAAAGAATGATGAGTTGATAAGAAGACCCACTGAAGGTTATCCCAGAAGCAAATTGGTGATCTAAGTGAAATTAATGACAAAAAAGTCCCAAATTTCCTAATCAAGGTTTCCAAGGAAACCTAAGTAGTCAAGAAACAATTGCAGTATAGAGACAGCCTCTCTTTTTGTCTAAATACTTTGTTGCCCATTTTCTCTTTCCATGGAGCTCACACACACCAAAAAGTAAACACGTAAGTTATGAAACGAAGTTTCAAAATAAAGCAACAGAATATGTATAACGTCACCCTTTGTAAATGACCTGAAACACCTGCATATTTTAACTGAGAAGAGTGTATTTGAAAAACTCTTAATTTACTTCCATTCTTATTTTCTAAATTTCGGCACATCAGCAGTAACATTGGCCGTAAGTGACTAGTAGACGCCTCTACTGCTTCAATTTAATGCAAAAGCAGTTGATAAAACCTCTAAATATTTGAATGCAAGGATTTTTGAATAATATAATTAATCTAATGCTCTTTAGGAATAATAAAAGAAATTGCTTTATCATACAATAAATTCTGAGTGTAAACACTTAACACAGTTTTCAGAAAGTGACTTTACCGAGTTCTATCCACTAGAGGTCTCTAGAGAAATACAATAAACTGTTCAGTATAGACTTTGCTTCTTGACACTCTTTACATTTTGTGGAAGATGAAATCAACACTTGTTCTATTCTTATTCCAGGTATTTCTTTGGATATGTTCCTTCTGCTGTGGATAATAAATAATCCTATTACTACAATAATAATTTGGATCAATTAGGTGTTTTGATGCATTTTATAATTAAAAGTTTTAATATACATAATTAGGACTTCAACACCACATCACTTAGGAAGTATACTCACACAAAGTATTTAGCCAAAGGGAGAAAAAACCTAAGGTTGCTGGTGGTGGTGTAGCCACCTTGATAATTAAAAACAATTGAAAATAAATAAAATAACAATGAGCATAAGTGAATAAAATGTTGCTGAATTACAGCAGTAATTGTAGTTTGGGAAATTAAAAAATGGTTACTCTGGTGTGCTGTGCAGCACACCGTTATATCACAGGCAAACCAGAGCCTGGGTCCATTATTGTCTTTTATATCTGGGCTATTATGAACATAAATGAGGAATAGGAATCATGTAGTTGGGCTGTTCTTTTTTCTTTAGACTTTTTGTTCTATTTTGTTTTCCTGGAGTTAAAACCTGGAGTTTTTAAATTATAAGTGTGCAATTTCCATCTGGTTATTTTTTAAAAAGTAATTTTCCGTTAAAAATTAGTTTTATCCATTTTAGGATCTATGCATCTTTACACAACTTGCCAGAACAACTCAGCAATTTACATTTTTTTTCAGAAAATTTGGTTTATTTTCTTTTTTTTTCCACATATTGTTTTATTTCAGGGAGCAATATATCTTCATTGACTATTTTTTACTACTATTTGCCTCATTAAATATTATTATGTCACCAGGCTTGCTATATGGTTGTGTTAAATTATAGCCTACTGTAGTCTGTGTAAAGAGAAAATGGGATTGTCTGTGATTTGACATTGGATCAATCATCAGAAAGCTGGAAAAATAAGGAAAGAAAAATGCTAGCCCTGCTCAGGTTGCTCCACCTTTAACTGTGGTAAAGTTAACTCTGTAAACAACAGGAGCTCAGTGAATGCAGCAGCATTCATTTCTACTAATTTTTAATGCTACATGCTAAACGTGAAAGAGAAGAACCTGAGCCATACTGTGAGGAGATAGATGAGGGAGGGAGGCGCTCCTGAGAAGGCAGGTTACTGGCAAAGTTCTGGGGCTTTCTGAAGTTTTCAAGTTAATTTGTCAAGTTAATTTAGAGTGTCCTCTATTTTTTTTTTCATGTTTACATTGAGAACTGTGAAGAGCAATCAACTGAGTCCAATCAGAAGCTGAAAATGTCACATCTAGACACTTAAGAGGTGACATTTCTCAATGTGTTTCTTGTGGCAAAGACCAGAAATAGATAAAAAGCTCTAAGAAGAACAGAAGCACAGCACTGACATTCTTCTGATACTGTTAATATTATATCACAGAATTGACCTGACACCTCCATCAGCTGATCCGACAGTGAGGTTATAGGCATGGACACAGTGAGAGTCTAGAGATGCTGGTGCTTCTGGCAGAGATGAGCTATCTTGAGTTTTTTGCAGGTAGGATATGTAGAGGTCACGGTGGAATAGAATCCCACCTACCACTGCCAAAGACCTCTGCTCTTAATCTTACAAACCATGAAGTCCTATGGTTACCTAGGACAGGACCTTAATCAAAAACTATCTAGATACCTATGCCTAGTTATAACCCTTACCTACAATTACATATAGGAAATAGCCATTTGTTCCATCTGGTGCTCTTTGCCTCATTTGTCTCTGTTCTATAGTGATAGGCTGGTCCCAGGTGTGTCGGTTCAATGCTTAATCCATTTCTAGTTATTTGCCTCACTGCTTGCTCTGGTGGAAGGAAGTAGCTAAAGTGAAATACTGCCATGAGAACTCACCTTATTGTCATAAAGATCTAAAATGATCTATAGATTTTCCCTTGTATTTGTATTCATATGAAAACACTTCTATATAAATGGAAGAATTATTTCCTTGACACAAAAATTGCAAACTCCTGGATAGCAGTCCAAACTCTAACTGGCCCTGGAGTCTTGAGACTGTCGCTTCATAGGAGGCCTGAGCCTGCCATTTCTGTCTCAGTTTCCTCATTTACAGCTCAGAATTACATTTTCCATTTACTTCACAAGAGGTTTTGAAGGACAGACCAACAAGTGTAAAAAGGTTTTATATTTTTATATGATATGTAATCATATATTGCATAAAGCTCTGAATAAAAGTATTATGTAATAGCCATTGTTATCATTAGAATTGAAATGAGTGTTCAAACTAATACTGTTTTTGACTGACCAACTACTTCATAATCAGAATGTGTTTTTTTCTCAAGATAAAAATTCTATTTCAGATTATTGACAACAATATTCAGAACTTTCATCAACTTCTCTAGCTAAACAGCTGATAACAGCGAGGACATGGAAAACAAAGGAAAGCAACGCTGTTCTTATGGGAACAATCATCTTCCTCTGTGTTTGAATAAAATGATCATGACCTCGGGATGCTTCAGTGCTATAAATACTAAACCATAAGCCAAAGTATAAACGTCTCAAAATTTCTCTGCTGTTGTGTCAGCAGAAAAAAATTATAAGCTCTCCGTAACAGTGATGAAATTAGCCACTCGGGGAATAAAAGGAAGGGCTTATATGGTTAATATATGGTACTAATTTAGGTTACTGAAGCTGGTAGCAAAAGCTGCAGTTCTAAGGAGGGTGGTACGAAGTTTCAGGTTGATTCTGCGGTTCCCTCCCACCACCTTCTAACATGCATATAAATTGTCAGCTCTCCAAACACTTTGCCAGTTCTCTCTTCTAGACTTGCCAGAGGCAACAGAGGACTAAAGATGAAGATCTTTTTCTTATTCACCTTTTCCACTTTTTTGTTATCTGCTTTTGAACAAGCATCTGCTTTTGCTCACTATGACAAGATTTTAACTCATAGTCGAATAAGGGCACGCGACCAGGGGTAAGTAACTGGCTTTTGTTTCTAATGTAAAGGAAGCTTGTTAGTCTTTATTCTTGCATTATATTAAATGTGATTTTTCACTGTGACTTCTTACAAGTAGAATTTTTTTAAAGTAAATTTTACATGGATTGTTCCTAAACAGAAAGTTTTCCAGGGAGTTTCAAAAGGAGAGAGAATACTGTTAAACTTCATAAAAAGGGGAGAAATCTCAAATCAGCATTTCTCAATGGATAAAATACATGAGATTCAGAGTCACTGAAATTAATTACAGTTCATGTGATGGTATGGCAGATATGCTTAATATATGTTTGCAAACTTTTGAATAGAGTTGACACCTATCTCACAGTATTTTCTCTCTTTATTCCATCCTAATGAAAGTCATGAGCTCTATTCAAATGCTTTCTAACATGGGAACATATACTGGGAACCCTTTGTAAAACTTCTGTTACCACTAGACCAGTGCGGCAAGCTGCTCAGCAGGGTTTTCAAAACACAATGCTTACAAGCCAGGCTGTTTGGAGACACAGAAATAATTTGAACAGCTGGTGTCAGGGAGACACATGTGTCTGAAGGTATTTTCCTGTAGTCTTCTTAAGAAAAAAGCATTCTTTGAATAAGAATTGTTTACAATCCTGTCTTCTTTTGCTGAATTCCCACTGCCTGCTACATATACACACAATGAGCGTTTCAAATAAAAAAGTTCTCTGGCTTCGCAGTAATGCAAAATATATGCTCTAACTTTTGAACTGATGAGTTTTTTAATTGAAGAAGTATAAAAGTTAGGGAAAAAATGCCCTTGCACCATGGAATTTGATCATAAGAAATTCCTGTTCTGTACACTACCATGCTAAGGAACATGTATTCCTCATCTGAAGTCTGTGACTTCTTTTATTTACATGCCAACTTACCCTTTGGTCCCCAGTAATTCCCAGAATGTTTATTTAGGTGTCTGTGGTAGTCCAAAGGGTTGGTAATTAGAATAGCTGATTGATTTACAGAAGACAGGGCTTCCTTCTACATAAAGAACAAGGCACTTTTCCTCCCCATCTCCCCACAACCTTCAGCTGCACAGATTTGTACAAGACAAAAACCTTAATGAAAGGAGCCTGATGGCATTCACCACTCAGTCCCTGGTGGCTGGTAATTCACTTCGCAGGGGGAAGGGAGAAATGGAAGGCATATTGAGGCTTGACTAGGCACAGCAGGTGATCACTGCCCACCAGAGACAGGGTCAAACCGTAATGAAGGGGAAGCTTCTCTCGCTGCAGGGAGGGTGGGCTTGCCAAGGAACCCAGCTGGGCAGTCCCCAGAGCTTGCACTGTGGTTGCTTGAAAACACACCTGCCCTGGTAACTGAAACCAGATGTTAATTTCTTGTTCAACAGAAACAGTATTTGCCAGTATTTCGTATAGAACTTTTACAGAAATGCACAGAAACGTCTTTTTAAAATGTTTCTCACTCCACCCATAGCCCAAATGTTTGTGCTCTTCAGCAAGTTATGGGAACAAAAAAGAAATACTTCAGCACTTGCAGAAATTGGTACCAGCAAGCCATCTGTGGAAAGAAAGCGTAAGTATGCTCTGCTTCCAAACTATTCCCTATTTATTGAGATATAAGATTAGAAAACTCTTTTTCTCACAGACAAAATAACTGTTTGTAACTCATATTAGAATTTTTAGTTGTCCTCCAGGTGGCATTGAAATGCTGACTTCCCTTTTCCTTCAATGGACATGCTGCAAGGCATCAAAAATACTTCAACTTTTGAACAATCTGCCATATCACTGACAACTTTAGCACTAAATTTTATTCTGCTGCAGACGCTTTGGGAAGAAGTGTATTTCCTCAAAGTGGCTCAGAGTGAAACTTGGATATTCTCAAAGGCAGTTTTGGAAAACAACTTACTCCTGTGGTCTTATTCCTAGATAGATGCCCTGTCTTCCCATGAGAGAAAAGTCTGCTCTCAGAATAAAAGGGAATTCATTACTTTACCAAGCTCCAGAAGCAAAATGTTTTAAGCAGTGATAGATACCTTCATGTGTTAGGAAAAATAGTTTGAAGCAATGGGCAGTTTAGATTCATTGAAGTCAGGTGAAGACGTTATTCTAACTAGAATTCTGACCAGAATGTAGAGGAATGTAAGCTGTAAAACATTTTGAAGTGCCTGTGCAAGGCCCTAAGAAAAAAGTCTCGTACAGTCAACCAGGGAAAGACATTGAGCAGTGGGGCTGGATGGATTTGGTTATGAAAGTCTACACAAAACTACCACCTGCCTTCTCCCTCCTATTTTAACACTCCTACCATTGTACAAGCACTCACAGGGCAGGGACAGAGGAGGAAAAGAATGTGTGTGAGAGTAAGTTAAGTCATAGAACTCCTGAGGGTTGTTTGGGGGGGGGTTGTGTTTATAATAGAGATTCTGTTGTGACTTAGTCTTAGCTGTTAATGAGAGTTTTATATTCTGCATACTGAAAACAGAAATAGAGATGTGACTGAAACAGTTAGTGTAATAAGAATGTTAATCCAAAGGACAATACACCTTCTCATGTTACTATCTCCATGTTAACAAATCCTCCTTGACTTATATATATGATCTATATAATGTTGAGTGCTTTTATTATGTACATTCCTCTTCCACTGCTCTAAGTTTACAATCAGCATGTAACTCACAGATTTGCTATAATCAAAGTCTCTTGGACCAAAAGTCTTTCCACTGTTTCTCTGCAGTATTTTATCTCCATGCCAGCAAGGAGTAGAAACAGATGAGTCACACAGCTGATTTGAATAAACTGAAAACTGTCTCCATTAGCCAAGAATAACAAGGACTTAAGGTAGTGTTGTTCTGTCCTTTTCCTTCGGAATATACTCCTTTGGATAAGGTCAGGACAACTTTGTGATAAAAAAAAATCCAAATAATAACAACCAAAAAAAAAAAACAAAAACCAAAATGGACAAACAAATAAACCCCTCCAAAACCTCAAGAATGCAGCATTGCTTCTTACCTGAGTAATTGATTTCTTTCGCTGACCACCATGATATATTGAACCAGCAGGGATAAAGATGAGATAACTTTTGGTCTTGTGTGAGGTGGTACTTCCCCTGCGTACTGTGTTTACACACAAGTGATACTGAGGAACTGCATCTTGCACTGAGTTTTATCTTGTTGTAACATTATTGTGTTACCCTCCATGCAAACCCCTTGTATCCCATCCCATCTTTCTCATGTTTTGAGAAGAGCTAAAAAACTCAAATACAGAAAACTGTAAGGGAACATGAATACTCTCAGTAACAGTAACCCTTGATGACTGAAAAGAAGCCTGGGCTGTACATAACAATATATATGGTAAAAAAAGGCACTGATCTTATCATGTGTGGATGAAAAACCATTTTCTTCTTAACTATGTTCTTCAGCCAACTTCCTGTCTTTCATTAATTGTATCATTGTTGGATGTGGTATGAAGACTAAACTTTCCATGTCTTACTCTGTGCTTATAACTCAGCTTCCTCATTCCTTTTTCGAAGAGGTAATTAAGACCATGATCTTTCTTAGCTTCCCATGGGCTGAGAGGGAGAGATTTTCTATTACAGGGAAGGAAAAAATATTTTCTCGTGACAAAGCAGTTCACACAGTTGGGAGAACTTTTTGGTTTCTATTCTGCTACACAGTTTCCTTCAATCAGATTATTCTTTTTTGTATTATTAGCTTCTGGCAAGGATGCAAGGAGAAGTAAGAGTATAAGGTTTATTATTAGTTTGAAAATCTTTAGCCTAAATTGTATGCTATTCTTGTATTCCCATAAAATACCTATTCACTGAATTGCTTTAAGGAAAGAGATGTACTAAAAAAACATACAAATACTTTCAATATGTGGCTTCTCAGTTGAAAATATGCATATAGTAGAAGGGTGAATAAGTCTTGTATGTGTATGCATATGAGGGAATGGAGAAAAAATATTTTCATAGCACAGAAAAATGAAAGATTGTGTTTAAAAACCTCACATTTTTAATCTTCACCAGCTCTATCAGATTGCTTTCAATTATAGGATTATAATTCTCACTTTTATAATCATGCTTTGTAATGTTATTACTCTTCCAGTCTACTTTTAATTTTTTAATCTCTTCAAGTAGTTTGGATGTTGAAGGTATTGACTCCAACTTTTCATTTGAATAAGCTGTTTATTTTAATATGGTTGTGGTTAACCATTTGTCAGCTTTAGTTTATGCAAAATGAGAGAAGTGTACTCAGATGCCACCAAAGAGTCTGCAGATTAATAGATGGACTGTAGTGGTAAAACTTAGTAAAAACCTTCAAGGAATTAGCGTTCAGTACTTTTGAACTGCCAGCATCAGCCACATCTATAAAAGTAAATCTATTATGTAAAACAGTGATGCCAATTTTTTCTTGGCATTATAGTGTACCACACAGTGTACAGTGTACTGTAATTTCAAAAGTAATATCTGAAGTCCAATGTATTAAAGTTTATGGTTTAGACTTCAGTAGGTTTGTGTGATCTGTTGGCACTCCCTGTCCTGAAGAGCCAAATTCACCTTTGTGATGTCAGTGAATTTACACTTTCTTATGAGAGAGGAGAACTTTTCAAGGAGGTTTGTGGTAGAATTTTATTTCTGTCATAATAATTAAGAAGACGTATGTCACAAGACACACAATGTTAAATTGTTAAATGATGGTTATCATTTAGCCCTAGTTTACTATTGTGTGTAGCTTACATGTATTCAAAAATGAAAATATTTTATTGACATCTTTATATAACAGTTCCTGACCCCCTGGTATTGCTAAATTTTTTGTATGTTGTGATGATATACTTTTTTAACACTGGTTTTTATTTCTTGTAGTCTGGTTTTCATCCTCACTACATTTACCAGTAAACTCTTCCTTGTGTCCATCCATCTAATCTTTAGTGACTTCCTTGTACATAAACTGTTTCATGTCTGTTCTTAATTAGCTCCCTTCCTCATTCCTGAGCTGCTTCAAATTCTTCCTTGAAAAAGTGAGGCTCTCTTATCCCACTTTTTATTGCCACACAATCCACAAGGCCTTCTCCTAAATAAATACCTATTTAGTTCCTATAACCAGTATGTAAGTGACCTCATGTAGTTGTCACTTTAATTTCTATTCCATTCATTTAAATTTTTCCTTTTCCTTTAAAACGCTTCTGCTGAGTAATTTCTTTTAATGTTCTCGCTTTTATCTCTCTTTCTTCAATGTCATCTAATCTTTTCAACATAGAATAGATAAATTAATTTTTTTTCAACTGCTGTTCTAGTCACAGCATCTTTTAGTAACTCTACATGAGTACACCCATGTTCCTTCCTAGTACTTCAATGATGGTAGTCATTCTGTAAATTCAAAAGCTTTAAATTTAGTAAAATATTATCCATTTGTAAAGTAAATGGCCAGTCTTCGCGAACGAAGAACCGGGGAAGGTCTTTACACCTTCCAGCCTGCGCATTGGATTT
>JAWMRA010000001.1:50280602-50305037 GCA_035584735.1 Pseudotriccus pelzelni | reverse complement strand
GCTTGGACGGTGGCAGCGAGGTCCTTAGGACGTAGGTGGATTGCCTTACAGGGCTAACGAGCTCCACCTGCCCGGGATTATCCATTTGTAGTCAATACAAAAAAGGCTGAAAGATAAAAAAAGTTGAATATCTGGAGAGTGTATACTTTGTAATGAAAAATTAATAATAAAATATAAAAATTAAAAAACTAAAATTAGTATGTGCTTCTCCTGTATATTATTTAACTTGGTTTTTGTCTATATCACACAGAACTGTCTTATACGAGTGCTGTCCTGGCTATATGAAGATGGATGGTACAAGAGGATGTCCTGCAGGTACAAGCTTTTTTTCATATGGATAAATCAGTATATGGGAAACAGTACAACACCAGAGATTTTCAGAGGTGGTCATCTTTAGAAATTATTGCCTCTTTTTCAGAATTATTGCCTGAGAATAGACAGCCTCATTTATATATGGTCAACACAGGTAAACATCAGCCAGCACTGAACTTGATCATGCAGTTTAGGTTGAATTTCTCTTCCAGACACTGGATCTAGCTCCTTCCAGATGCTGGATTGGTGAGGAATGATAGTGTCTTCATTTTCCAAAGCTGCCAAAGAACTTTTATTCCTATTCCCATCAAATCCCAGAATAGCCTAAAGCTTACCAGTGAGGTCAGAAAACCAGATGTGGCATATCTAAATTATTCTTTTTCCTGAAAAGGCTTTAACCTAATTTAGTTGAAGAGTCTTATAGGCTTTAACTAAGAAGGAGTGAAAATTAATACAGGAATTCTTGATTTCTCCTGTTTATACTTTTCTGTTTTACACAAATAAAATTAATTTCAGCAGGAGAGAGTAATGTGAGACGGAATATATTTCATAGCTTTGATTTCTATATCTGTACTAATCATTTGACATTCAACAGTGCAGACTTAAGTTTGTTTAGACAAATTAATCTCCCTTTAGATTTTTATGTTGGTATGTCAGTCACACTCTAGAAATGCCTGCTCCTCTCTTTAATCATAGAGAGAGCCAAGAACAACAAAGTTGCATGCAAATGTCTCACTTCTAGGTACCTAAAATCAGGAGAGATGAATACTGTTCTCATGTAGTAGTGTTTTAACTGTGTGAGGCTATGGCCATTCTTACTCTCTGGATGAATCAATATGTTCACAAATCAGACACTGGAAGAAGAGGCTTCACAACATGAATTCTGGTCCATCATGAGCAAAGGAGACCATCTCCATTGAAAGTTTTGTGATGGAATTTACTCCTATATTCAACAGATAGTCTCCCATTTCTTGTTGGGCTAGTAAAAAGCACAACAGCTCTTCCAAAGAAAACCTTACAATAGTCAGTATTGTTTGATCTAATTTTTCATTAAGCAACACAAAAAAAATAAATAACAAGCAGATGTGTTTAGATGATTTTTGAGTATGTTGACAATGGAATTTTTAATCCAAGAACACTGTTTAACATTGATTTAAAAAGTTTTAGAGCAATTGTCCAACCAAAAGAAACAAAATAAGTCTGATCGTGAGGAACTGGGTGACTGAAGAGTTCACAGCATTCTTATTTCATGTTTATTTTAGTTGCTCCTATTGATCATGTATATGGCACGCTTGGTATTGTGGGAGCTACCTCCACACAGCAGTACGCTGACATATCAAAGCTGAGAGAAGAGATTGAGGGACGAGGATCATTCACTTTCTTTGCACCAAGCAATGAAGCCTGGGAGCAATTAGATTCAGTAAGTGTGTACATATGTATGAGTTAAAGTGTGTTTCTATTTCAGCTAACGTTTTAGCCTAAGCTAGTGTATGATAAAGTAAATTAAAAACAAGATTGATATTTTAGACGTAAAAGTACTTTGTGCCAGTTATAGTTAAATAATTTACATATTTAACATACATTTCTTAAGCTAGAGAGGCTGAGTTTAGTTTCAGGAGTACTAAGCAATCATAACTGTTTCTTATTTATGCACTTTTATGACAAATAATAGTAGTTTGTTAGTGTTATTAGCATAGTTTTGGGTAAACTTTTAGGAATTCCAGCATCTGCATGATGTTTAGTTGTGCACTGTCAGTGATTCAGGTGTCCTTCTTTTAGTAATGGTTTTAATTAAATAAATATTGAATGAAAGCTCCTCCAGTGACTTGTCTGTGATGAAGCCTTTTGCCTTCCATTTGCGAGCTAACCAGACTGAAGGATCATTTGAGTAGAGCCCATTGATAGGCCTCAAAATTGCGTTTCCTAAAAGATGTTGAAAATGAAGGTAAAACAATATGTACATCTTTTCTGAGTGGAAAAATGTTTCAAAGCTTCTAATGAAATAAATTCCTTTCTTCTTCAGGAAATTCACAGGAATTTGGTTGACAATGTAAATATTGAACTGTATAATGCTCTCCACCACCACATGCTAAATAAGCGCATGCTGACAAAAGATCTTAAAAATGGCTTGACTCTGGTGTCTATGTATAACGGCCAGAAATTGCTTATTAACCATTATCCTAATGGGGTAAGTAAGTCTATTTTAATTTTTACTCTAATATATTTATTCAGTTATACTCTTTTTTCCCTTTATTTCCTTATATAGCTAGGAAAATAAGTCATGGGAAGTTTGACATCTAGCAAGTCAGTTGCCACTGACAAAAATAAATCAATTTTCTCTGAAGAAATTTTGACTGCCATTTAGACAAATCGCTAAGAAAGAGTGAATAAACTTGTGCTGTTTGCTGTCTAGAAATCAAAGTTTGAATGAGAGAAAACTTTCTTCATGAAGATCAAAGCCTTTTGTGGCAAAAATACATGATCATAATAAATTTGACAGCAAAATCTAGTATTGATCTTCATGTGTTTGCTAAATAATATTAAATCAGATATTTTATTTGAGCTTGAGTACATGATAAGAACATTTAAGACTGTAGAAAACACAACCCATTATTTGTGTAGAAAAAATATTATTTTTATAAATGCTAGAAAATTCCCAGTTAAGTCGCTCATCTTTGTTGCCTTAAATGCATCAAAATATTTATGTTGGTCTTCAGATAACACCAGTAAAAAACAATACAATCACCATATTAACCAGATATGGAAAACAAATCAGAATTATATGCAATGAAAAATAAAACATGAATATGAAATCAATGTAACCAGAATGAGTCTGCTGCTGCCTTCCCAAAAGACTAGCCAGACTTTCAAATCTTGCAAAATTTTACTTCAAATTTTAAAAAAATCCGACTGAAATACCAACAGTGAATACACAATGTACAGGACATGCATTTTCAGTCTCCAAGAATCAGGTTCCATGTTTATGATCAAATTAATACTTAATCTTCTACTTCTTGATTCTTCAAATATAGGTTGTTACTGTTAACTGTGCCAGGATCATCCATGGCAATCAGATTGCTACCAATGGTGTTGTCCATGTCATTGATCGTGTCCTGACGGCTGTTGGAAATACCATTCAAGATTTCATTGAAGTTGAAGATGATCTTTCATCTCTTAGAGTAAGTGGACAAAAATAAAAGATCGTCTCTCTTTTTTTAGGTTTGTTTTTTACTTTTCTTATTTCTTTTCTATTTGTTTATCACATCTGGAAGTACAAAGGGTTAGTTTAGTACATTAAATTAAGAACTCCACCTCATACTGCAAATCTAGCTATATAAAAAGGCAAAGTATATTTTACATAAGGAGCCTGCTCCTTCTCTTTTATGGAACAAATAAGACCACATCAATACGATGGAGTGTGTCCCTGTATATAAAAAGCCTCTTCTCTTCAAACAGTGAGGCAATGAAAAATGAGCATAAAGTTACACTGTCTGCTGCTAGATAAATAAAAATAATTTCAAAATGGATGATAAAAAATGGTAAAAGCAGCCAATAAATTCCAGAATTTGGGGCATAGCACATTATAGAGCACCAGTAGATGCCTACAGGAAGGATTTTTCTTGCAGAGAGAAGTATGATTTTTTCTGTCCAAGTTTCTAATTTTTTTTCTCCTGGAAGATATGTCTATGCAGCCCTGTCTATCAATGAGATTTCATGCTGTGTGTTTAAAAAAATGTGCCATTGTTTTGCAAATGGCTGTTGCCCTTTTCCATCCTCCATCTCCTTAATAAATACATATAGGTGTTTTAAAAGCAGAGGCATAAAACTGGAGAAGACCCTCATAATCCCTCAAATACAGCCCATGACTGTTACAGACAATCACAACATTTAATCCCCTTAAAAATAGGAATATAAAAGCCAATCCTTTCTAGTCTTCAGTTGAAAAAGAAACCCTTTCTCTCCATTCAGTTTTTCATGTTTCTATAAAACTGCTCCTGGTCTATCACTAAAGTACCTGTGGGCATGAGGGGAAACTAGACAGATAATGTATTTTGGTAATATTTTAAATAATCAGCATAAAAAGAAACAATTATTTTTTAGGCTGCTGCCATCACGTCAGATGTCATGGATATTCTTGGAAGGCCTGGTCATTATACACTCTTTGCTCCTACCAATGAAGCTTTTGAGAGACTTCCAAGGGGAGTTTTAGAAAGGATCATGGGTGACAAGGTGGCTTCTGAAGGTATGTAACCTTTTTTTTGAATGAGAAATACAGGTGAATAGATCGAAAGATAGAAACCTTAGTAGCTCTGAAATTAAGCACCTCTACTTTCATCTGTCTAGGAAAAGTTGTTTCTTCTGCCTCAGATTTTTCCCATTAACCTAAGGATTCAAAGCCACTGAAAACTTAGTTTCAGTTTAAAGGGAATAGTTTAAAGGGAACTGGGAAAATATAGGCATATTGATGTTCCTAATAGTTCAGTTCTGATAGACATTCCTGCCTCTATAAATACAAGGTTTTCTGAATGTGTGTTTCTCTCATACCTTTGCACAGCCTACGGAGTTCTGTACCCATAGGTCCTTTTGGAACATATCAGCAGCAGTCAGCACTCTGCTACGTGCAGATTGCAGCATAACCAGTAGAGTTTTCATAACATAAGGAATGCCAAATATTTTTGCCCATGAATGTTGTTTAGAGGCCTATAGTATAATATCTATAACTTAAAAAAAAGTGTGCAAATATGCTAGCTAAGCTAGTATGTTATTAAAAATTGTATAGATGTAATAATTGACGCCACACCTACATGTGAGCTATAAGTATACAAATATGTGTCCAAGCACACCTATGAACTTCCTACTCTTTTCTTTGCAGCTCTTGTGAAATTCCACGTGTTAAATACTCTCCAGTGCTCTGAAGCTATCACAGGTGGAGCTGTCTATGAAACTTTGGAAGGAAACACTGTTGAAATTGGTTGTGATGGTGAAAGCCTGACTGTGAATGGAGTGAAAATGGTGAAACGCAAAGATATTGTGACAAGCAACGGTGTTATCCACCTCATTGATCAAGTGCTAATTCCTGATTCTGGTCAGTGATTTCTATAAGAAACTTCTTCCCCTGAAGATATTTTCTGCAATCTTACCTAGGTTGCCTCAGATTTATAGTTATGGATAAGCATGGAAAATACAAATCAGGAATAGGATGAAATTATGTGTTAAAATACCTTTTCTTATTCCCTTATTTGCAGCCAAACAAGTCATTGAGCTTGGGGGTGCCCAGCAGACTACTTTTACTGACCTGGTGGCACAGCTAGGTCTGGCATCTTCTCTGAGACCAGAAGGCCAATACACTCTCCTGGCACCTCTGAATGGTGCTTTCTCAGGTTAGTAACATTAAAAGATTGTCAAAATAAACAAGAATGTATGCTACCCTGACGGTTTTCCAAATCACTTTCAGCACTTGTTTTAAGTCTTACAAAAAGAGTGCCAGAGCCAAATAGAGATACTTCATCCTTTTAAATTGCATACCATGCAGAAAGGCAAAGCAAGCCTAACCACCAGACTACACAGCTCGTTTTCAGTCATATCTTTTGCTAATGGAAATAGTATCACTCAAGTAAGATGCAAAATATGCACAGACAGGTTCTGTGGGAACAGAAAGATATTAATGAACTTCCGGTTTCCTTAATCTTTGCATTACTTGCATCATATTCACGTTTTTTTCTCAAAAAATTTATACTGTGTTGTGGTTTAGCTCCAGCCAACAACAGAGTACCACACAGCCACTCAATCACTCCTTCTTTCCACTGCACTGGAATGGGGAAAAGAATCAGAGAAATAAATAAAAATTAAAAAAAAAAATAATAATTAAAAAAACAACCCTCATAGGTTAAGAACAATTTAATAATGAATATATAATTAAAACCCAAGAGAAACAGGTCATGCGCAATACAATTGCTCCCCACTGCTCACTGATGCCCAGTCAGTGACTGGCCCCTCCTGGTCAGATCCCCCCAGTTTATACTTGGTATGACTTTCTATGGCATGGAATATCCCTTTGGCCAGTTAAGGTCATCTGTCCTGGATATGCTCCCTCCAGATTCTTGTGCACCTGTTCGCTGGCAGAGCAAGAAACACCAAGATGTCCTTTACTTAGTGTAAGCACTACTTAGCAACAACCAAAACATTGGTGTGTTACCAATATTACTCTCATACTAAATCCAGAACACAGCACAACTGAACCTTGTAGGAAGAAATTTGACTCTATCCCAGCCAAAACCAGGACATACAAGAAAGTATTTTCCAGTACATTAAAGCAGAGAGAAACTAATACAAATATACTATAAAGCAGGTGTTTGTACATTTGCAGAGGTGACCACATGGGCATCTTGCCTTTCCCCAAAGAATTTGAGTGTTAACTCATCACCACAGAAGCAAGTTTGTGTAGGTTTTAGGGTGCACATGCAGAAAGGAATAATTCTAATAAGAATTCCTGTAGCAGGAATTCAGAGGATAGATCAGATCCACATATAAATCATCAGCCATATTAGTTATAGTAATTAATCAGGTCTATGACAAAAGTTCATGACTCAATTTAAGGAATGGCAGGAACTACTTAACAATTCATTTTCTGTGTACACAGATCTGTCCAAGCTTTAACTCAAGTATTTTAAAGAAAGATTCTGTATTTCCATAGTCTTTTAACTTCATCTCAATGAAAATTCACTATATATGTTACTATATATCTGTAGATGATACCTTAAGGCTGGATCAACGTCTTCTTAGAACAATCTTGCAGAATCACATTATAAAAGTGAAAGTTGGGCTCAATGAACTCTACAATGGACAAGAGCTGGAAACAATTGGAGGAAAACTACTTAGAGTCTTTGTGTATCGCACAGTAAGTGAATGGGGCCTTCTAACAATACATATCCCAACTATGAAAATGGAGAGTCAATAAAAGGCAAAGCTGAATGAAACCCCCAACATTTACCATTATGACTATCTCGCAAAAAAATCTTTAAACTTTTAAGATAGGAAAAAAAGAAAATCTGATCTTTCTTAAATGGAATTTTGTTAGCATGGAAAACTCTTTGGGAAAACACAACAGGATTTCAGATTTGGCACTTCACTGATTACAAATGTTTAAGGCTAGTTTTAGAACTAATTAAGAGCATTCTCAAGGGAAACAAAATTCAAGTTCTGAAATATTTGCACCATGTTATTTTGCTCTAGGTTTTGCTACTTTTAGTTTCTCAAGCAGTGCCAAAATTCCTGGTAAGAACACGCAATTTTACTGTAGGAAATACTCAAGTGTTATTTTTAACATTGTGGAAATAGCTATGCTTGTTTCTCTTTCAATAAGGCTGTATGTATTGAAAATTCATGCATGGTCAGAGGAAGCAAGGAAGGAAGAAATGGTTTTATTCACATCTTCAGACAGATCATCAATCCAGCAGAAAGGACATTGCATGAAATGCTAAGAAATGATAAGCGTTTTAGGTGAGTTTCAGTTTTGACAGCACTAAGGATTTCCTGCAGAGGGTAACTGTATATGCAACACAGCTGGTCTGAGAAAAAGTTGTATACTGAGTTTGTGAGTAGTTGGATTTTAGAGGGCAAGGAGGGAAACTACTAAATTTTGCTATTGCAACTACTATTTTGCCTACTAAAAAAAAAACGTGTGGGTGAAAAAAAAGTGTTCTCCAGCTGTGTGCTGGAAAGGCTCCCATACTCTGTGTTAGAATGATTGCTAATGGCACATAGGAGTCAATAAGATGCCAGAATGAAAGGAGTAAGAGGACACAAGGAATTGGATGACACATTCAGAGCTGCATGTGCAGTGGTGTCTGGAGTTTTAATTATTGGGCAGTACTATTCCATATGGGTGCAGCATGTTTTCATACCTTTCTAGTATGTATTTGTGTCCCTTTCCTGCAAGTATCCCAATACTCCTAGAGAGCAAATAACCTTTACATCTTCCTTTCATCACTTTGATCTGTGATGTTTTTACTTGATGAATCTGCCATGATCCAGGCTGTCAATATTTTTTTTTCAAATCCTTTGTCCTCTGTCTGCTAAAGACTGTCTTATTTTATTATCTTGCTTTTTTTCTCATTTTCCTCCCCCACTATCTTATTTTCTGGTGAATAGTTAAAGAGTTTGAATATTGATGTACTCTCAGAAAAAAAATGAGGGAACTAGGTACCTGGACTCAGTCGTAGTTACTGCATTTCAACAAAATGTTTTTGTGGTTTGTCTGTTTGTTTCAAACAGCATTTTCCTCAGTCTGGTGAAAGCTGCAGATTTAGATGATGTTCTGTCACGGCCTGGAGAATGGACTCTATTTGTTCCAACTAATGACGCCTTTAAAGGTTTGACTGATGACGATAAGGATATATTGATAAGTAAGTAACATAAGAAAACTAGAATTATAAGCAAGTGTCAAATCGATTGGAATGGAAGCTAATGCACTTCTTACATAGAAGCTGCCTGATGAAACAGTTTACCTTTTGTACAGAGCAGTTCAAAGTATTTCCCTAAACGATTTCCTTCTTGGAGGTAGAGAAAATATCCTTTTGGAAACAAACATTGAACCTGAATTTAAACTTCACTCCTTAATATCTTATTCCATGGTCTTACTACTTTCAAAGTTAGAATCTTCATTCATTTTATTACCCTCAAATTGTCATCATTCAACCTTGCTAATAGCTTTTTTAAGCTGCAAATTCTGTTCTGTCATATTTCTTTTCTAATTGTAATCATTGCATTAAAATATACTTAGTACTGACTTTTTCTATCTTTCCTTACCTTTGTTTCCACCCAGTGATCTCTGATAGCACCTGTGCTCTCCAAGTTAAATATTGAGTATATTTTGCTACATGCCAATGCATGTAATTTCTTTCCATCTAACAGTCCCAAACTCTGGAATGTTATATATTTTTTGCAAGATTTAAAACTAGTTTATCTAGTGCCATGCTTTATTTTCATAAGAGAAGAAATGCACAGTGAATACTTCAAATCTCCTGCAGAATTTCCAACTGGAGGGGTAGACTGTGGCCACAGCACTATAAATAATTTTAGTTTACTTAAAAGTAATGTGAATGTGGTCTATGCACAAGGCAGGAGGAGCAGTTGCCACATCCAGGTCAGTCACATTTTCCATTCTTGTTCTTCTCAGATGAAAGCTTAAAGTCATGGAGCCAAATCCTGTGAATTCTTAATTACTTGGAAGACTTTTGTTCAGAGCATTGCTAAACAGCAACCCCAGCTTTTGCAGCCTTTAACTCAATAATGAAGCTTTGGGAATTTAAATTATCTCTTCAGCCATTTAAGGTTATGGTAGTGGTCTAAGTTGCCTTCTAGTGTGGAGTGTATCTAATGACTAAGAGTAAATTAACAGATAGACTAGATGACTCTTATTAGGTAGCTATAAAAGGAAATTAAGTGTGTCACCAGGCTGTGAACTGAAGCAACTGGATAAATGCCATTGTTCTGTTTGTGTTGTACTATGCAGTTATTTTATTAACTGAGCTTGAATTTATGAGGTTCAATGTAATTTTGGATTAATTTTTAGTTAAAAATAAAATTATATTTGCCATTCTGCTTTTCAAGGGGCTTTATGTATCATCTTTTCCTATCGTTGTGACTCAGTTTATTTCACTTTCCTTAGCCCTGATTATTTTTTTTGCAGCAGGATGTCTATTCTTTTGTCAATTTACTTTCTAGAATTCCATCTTGATGTTAAGATATTATGTTGCTCTCTCCATTAAAATTAAACTTTAAAATATATAATTTTTAAGGAATATAAAGAAATAATTTGTTGATCTGTAAGAAGGACACAAAGATTATTTTAACCTCAGACTGATAGTCTGTGAAAACGTTTTTGGAGTGGTCATGTTTAGGCTTTGTATGTAACTTGATGCTATCTATGAATGGTCAAGTCACAAAATCTCAGCTAATTTTACTAGGAAGGAAAATATCATTTAATTGCATTTCAGTAAGAAAGTAAATTGCAATGCTATCAGTAATTAGCAAAAATCAGCAAAACACAAGGGGGGGGGAAAGGAAAATGTTCTCTGAAAGAGACACCAGAAAAAAAAAAGAAAAAAGGATAGGATTCCCATTCCTTTTTTATCAAGGCTGAGACTCCTAATAGCAATTAATATCAGCGTGTAATGCTAGTATTAAACTTAGAATGGTCCATATTCCATGTAATGGTAAGCAGATATGTTTTAAAGCTGCTCTGCTTTGTGCCCTGTCCGCTGAGGACATTATAGGCTTTTCTATAGCCCATCCTATGCCTTTCAACCTTCACAGACTCAGAGTGTCAGGGAGCCCTACCAGGACATTAACTTGGGCTCCAGGATTCATTTGCTTTTTAAGACAGTCTTGAAAATGCTGGATTTGTTTTGCTCTTCATCCCAAACAGGAATGTCAAACTTTGAAATATGGAAATCATCCCTAAACTTGGGTGGGTTTCCCCTTTCTCAGCTTCTCCAAGCTGCATTTGTTCTCTGTAAGAACAGACAAAACTAGCACTTCTAACTGCTCCACAGACTGTTTTTCTGTTCTTTTGTATAAGGTTTCTCATAAGATCTTTATGATTATGTTCTGAGTGTCTTTTTGTCACATGGATGGGTTATTTCCACTTATTAGCGTTTTAACTGATTCAAATTGTATGTGTTCATGGTACTTTCATTCATATTATGTATGAGGCTCAAGCCTCTGTGAATCCTTAGAATTTCGAGAAAGAACTATCCCTTATCATTTAATTTTTATTCCTACTTTTTGTTTTGTTTTGTTTTCATATAGGAGACAAAAATGCTCTCAGGAATATTCTTCTTTACCACTTGACGCAAGGAGTTTTCATTGGAAGTGGCTTTGAGCCTGGTGTGACAAATATTCTTAAAACCATCCAAGGAGGGAAACTCTACTTGAAAACAGTTAAGCATAGAAAAAATCTCCCTGCTGCAGCCTTGTAATAGTGATTTGACATTCCGTGTCTATCCACATTACAGAGTGGGATGCAATTTTCCAAATGTTATAGTAGGGTTTGAGGTTGTTTTTTAATGTCCCTGGTAATTTGGGTTCTCTTTTGATCCTTTATCAGGTAAACGATACTCTTCTGGTTAATGAACTGAAATCAAGAGAATCTGATCTCATGGCAACAAATGGTGTCATTCATGTAATTGATAAACTGCTATATCCAGCAGGTGAGTATTATTTCATGGAATTTATACACAATCTATTAAATCTATTTACATGTTATGTAGCTGAAATGACTTTAAAAAGTTAATTAAGTTAAAGATAAAATACTTACATGGATATGAAACAGAAAACTTACTCACTGCTCATTTTGTGTAAAAACCTCACTTGAAACCACAACAATTTGTTCAAATTCTATGAAAGTCAAATATATGGAAGACAATACTAGGCACTGACTATCTTTTTCACTGATATGAAAGAATATATATACAATATATGTACAAGTACATGCTTGTGTGAGTGTTTGAGAGTGATTGCATCTCCTGATCACTGTAAATGAAAGTAAAATGCACACACTTGTATAATTCCTCTTGCATACCTATTTCTTTTGTCAGATCTGCCTGTTGGAAATGATCAGCTGCTCACAATCCTGAAGAAGCTGATTAAGTATATTCAAATTAAGGTACTCTTTCAGTAATTATCCACTTGCATTTATGGCAGGATCTGGGAAACTTTGTACATTATAATTCATAAGTGATTCTCTAGTTCTTTCTTCAGCAGACAACGCATTCAATAGCTCCCAATTACCCAAATACAATCACAAATCATACACTGCACTCAGTAGTTAGAACTGATGATTTTCAATGCCAAATAGTAGTAGAATATTTACATTTGGATAACTCCAGTGTGAACTTGTCCAAATCTGTTCTTTGGTTCAGGTACAATTTATCACTCTTGGAAAATAAATAATTTCTAAATCCTTGAGGCAATTCCTCTTCAGAAAAAGTATTGAGTGGCTAAATTTTTATGTCATTAAAGCCACCAGCATCAATAGCCTATGAGGAAAAGTAGGCATCCTTATCTATCTTAGCTATGCTCTTAAGACTATATTGTCCCTGAACAATAAATGCCAGAACTCAGACAAATAGCACCACCTAACTTTTAGGTCAATGAAGCAGTGAATCCTACTCACACTCACTAGGAAACTGTAATGCAAGTGCTACTTCTCTTAAATTTTACAATTACTTTTCTGTTTTTATAGTTTGTTCGTGACAGTACCTTCAAAGAGATTCCACTGACGTTTTACAGTAAGTTCATTTTAAATACTTCCAGATGGGTTTGAGAATTCTTTTTAGATGTTGCCAATTCCAATTTGGAATTGTACATCTCTTTTTCAAAAGAAAGTAATTTCTGGGAAAGTAAGATGTGCTGATGAAGCAAAGGAAGAGAAAGACTCAAAACAGAATGTTTCTGGCTGTTGTGAGACTGTATGTATTTTTTCCCTTTCCAGATGTGTGACTGGAAAATAACCCTGAAATAAGCTGTTCAGACTCTTTGGGGTAGGCAAGATGCATACAGAAAAGATTGCTTTTCAGTTTTTAGCCAAGGTTCAGTGTTTGATGCATAGCAGAGTTGTATTGCCTCTCTCTCCAAGACTTAGCATTCTACTCACTCCCCAAGAATCAACATTGACCACACTGTGCGCTGAGATCCTTCCTTTTTCATAAATACTTCCAGAGGGACAGAGTGAATGGGTTCCACCTGTTTCCCAGATGTGCAAGTGTGATGCTTGTATGGGAGACAGTTGTTCTGACTATTTTCTCTTTAGGGAGTAAATATAAAAAAGGTTCCCTTTTTGCTCTCTTGCAGCCCTTCTCAGTGTTTACATTTAGTTTCTTCATAGAAAGTAGAACCTGTTGAAACAAACTCTTAGAAGACAAAGATTATGCTGAAGCTTTGGCTTGTGAAGCAATGTGAATTTAGACAGATGATAAAATTTCTGTGGAGTTCTACTAACATTTCACAGGAGAAATGAAAACCATCATGTTAGGCTTTTATAAGTTGAGAATGGACATAATGAAGGTAAAAAACTCTCAGAATAAAAAATGGAATAATTTACCTTGATGACAAATTAAATCTGAGTCAGCAGTGCCCTGGTAGCCAGGAGGGCCAGAAGTGTCCTGGGGGGCATCAGGCACAGCATCTCCAGCCAGTCGAGGGAGGTGATTGTTCCACGCTTCCCTGCACTGATACAGTTTTGGGCACCATGATATAAGAAGGGCATCAAATTGTTGATATCCCTCTTCTGTCCAGTGTCCAGAGGAGGGTGACCAGGATGGTGAAGGATCTTGAGGTCAAGACTTATAAGGAATGGATGAGGTTTCTTGGCTTATTCAGTTTGGGTAAGAGCACATTGAAGGGTGACCTCATTGCTGAGCACTGATCTCATGGCAGCCTGCATCTTCCCCAAGGAGGGCAGCAGAGGGGAACATGCTGGTCTCCTCTCTCTGGTGACCAAGGACAGGACATGAGGAAATGGAATGAAGCTGCATCAGGGGAAGTTCAGACTGAACATTATGAAAAGATTCTTCACCCAGAGGCTGGCTGGTCACTGGAACAAGCTTCCCAGGAAAGTGGTCAAAGCACCAAGCCTGACAGAGTTCAAGGATCTTCTGGACAACACTCTTAGTCATATGTTTTAGTCTCAGGTAGTCCTTTGATAAGAAGGGAGTTGGACTTCTTGATCATTATTGGTCTCTTCCAGCTTGAGATATTCTACCTCCCATGGCCAGCACAAGAAGCAATGCCTGCAAAATGAAGCAAGGGAGGTCAGTGCTGGACATCAAGAAAGTTGTAGCTGTTGATTTAGTTGAGTGCGGGAATAGGAAGGCTGGGACCTCTACCAGTGAGGACTTCTCCACCAGTGAATGGATATGAGTCAAATAACTATAAGGGATATTCAGTGAATGCTTGAGTCTATCCTAGGTGTAGAGGGACAACTTGATCTCCTAAGGGCACCACATGTATATTCTCTATGATGTTCTATCTATAATTCTGAACGCCGGAGGGTTTCCTCTGCTTACCAGATCAGCTTCCTAATGAAAAGAAGAGGGTAATACTCACATTTAAAGTGTGTCAGCGATTTGTGCAAATCTTTGTGCAGGTAATTGTATAAGCCATTATTATTATGTACCGTACATTAGCATGGGTCTTGTGACCAGTGGGTTTCATAGGGCACAAACAAAGGCAAGTGGCATGCTGGTAGATTCTGTCTTTCATAATTAGATCCAAGATCCTTTTGAGCTACTTTTCCACTGATTAATAATTATGATTTTATCCACATCCTTGTTAGCAGACCAAATCCAACTGATCATTGCCATAAAGAAATCGTAAGAATGGAATGTACTGTATATTCCATTTTCTATATTTTCAGAAATTAACATAATTGAAAGCAACGTCCAGCCTATCATCACAAAGGAAGGTAAATGAGGCCCTTGTTATACATATATTTCTGCATATGTTCATATGCATATTCAGAATATATATTGTATATATTTCTTTAACGGGATGCATTTTGTACACATAAAGCCCAGGATGCTAAGTACTTTGCTGGAAAAGCAAAGATACAAATATTGCAATTAGAACTGACTGAAATATTTTGTATAAAAATATTACCCACAGTTGCTCTCCCCAGATGGATTTTCTCCTTTTTCTACGGGCATTTAAAAATACTTTTAAATGTTTTTTTTTGGAAAACATTTATTTTATTACTAGTGGGGCTTTTTTCAACAAAGACTCTTTTTTTTCCCATTGAAACAGTTATTTTTAAAAATTAAGTAGACATGTTTCTTATACTTTAGTTTAAAAAAAAGGGTTTATTTTTCTATGATTTTCAATCAGTTCTAACTACCAATATCTGTCAGATGCCTGGAGATTATATTTAGCCAAACTTTCTTTTTAATTTCTGAAGAAAAAAGCATAACCACTTAGTGGTGGGACTGAAAAGAACAAAAAGTGGGGCTGGGACTGCTAAAATCACTTGTGATTTATAACTTAACTAAAGCTGATGAGATCCAGCTTTCCAATTAAATAAAAATGCTCAAAGGGAATTTGTTTGAGCTTAACTGGGAAAGGCAGTTAAAAATGTCATGCAAAGAATTTTATCCAGACTGATTAATCTGTGTTTCTGGGAGGATTTCATATCCTTACATTTTCATCAGCTTGTCTGCTTCAGCCCATTTAGGATTAGAGACCATCTAGCATTATGTTGATCTTTGTTGCCTAGTCTCCAGCATTAAATCAGATCCACAATGAATAGATTAATTTCACATGATAATTCTTCCAAGACATTTTAGAAATCTTCCTGTGATGAGGGTGAATCACTCTCAGAAAGTACCTGTTCCTCTCTGTTAAATCCAGAGACAGAGTATATAGTTTAGTAGATTTACATTACGTTGAGAAGTTGAACGTTAACTGAAACTAAACTGTCTTTCAAAGTAAAAATGAAATGTCTGAGCACTTTTATAGTCAAATGTAGAACTTAATTTTGTTCACCTAAGAGAGAAAATAACTTTAGAAATTAATGAGCATTGAAGGGCTGCTCCTTTTCATTGCCAGTTCGATGTTTCTGCTTTGGGACACACTCAAGGAGTGATCTCTCTGCCCAGTGGTGAATCAGATACAGATAGACCCAATAAAGCCAGTTGTGGCTTGTCTGAGCTTCCTAGTAGTAATAGTAGCTAACAGCAGCTCACATTAGAACCACATAAACCCTCCACTGTCTGTAGATAAAAACTGGCAAAGTGCATGTTGAATTTTGCCAGGAAGTTCTCTGGAAAGGAGATTTACATTTAAAAAATGGCATCTCTCCACACCAAGTTTAGATGGTGATGTCTCCTTTTTCCTGTCAGTGCTTTTTATTTGTGCTGTGCTTCCATTGTCCATACATAGACATGTATGGGATGCGAAAGATTAAGGAGATGTAAAGAGTTAAATCTGATTGAAACCAGTTGATCGAATTCAAAGGATTGTTCCTAGATTAGACAATATAGAAAGCTACAGCTTCACCTTTTAGTTTGCATATATCTGCTGTATCAGTCACATGAGAGGGTACAGCAATTTAGAAATGTGAAAATAAAAAAGTATTTATAAACATTCATAAATATACCTTTGACATGATTTAATTCTTATTCATCGCTTGTATCAATGTATATTGGTATTTAATGGAGTTTCAACATGCAAAAAATGCCTCTGAGTTTAAACCAAAAACATGAGAGTGAATCTTTAAGAATGTTTCTTTAAAATATTTATGAACGTTTTTCATCCAGATGTGTTAGAAAATAAAAGAAACAATGGCTTATTCAGCTATTTAGAAACCAGAGTAGAATAGAGGTGAATAGAGGTCTATAAAAACTGGGAATCTTTATGATCCCATCATATCTTCTCATCTGAAGTAAATAAATTAATTATTTTTCTCTAAATTTGAATTTATCCAACCATCTGCTGTTGTTGCAAAATTAAAAAAAAAGTATGCTTTGATTTGTTACTACTGAAGGATGCTAGTTAGCCTGAATTGACTGTTTTCAACAATTAACATCTGGCATACATATGTAAAAGCTGTTGTTAAATCTCGATCAGTAATTATCAAAAAAATAATCAATGCAGTATCGATTTGTACAAAAATTCATATAAAGATATCTGAGGGATTTTTAAGGAACGTAAAAGAGGTGGACTGCGCTAAGTTTCTAACTCTGAACAGGGAATAAAGGAAGTTTATGTTACAGCAGCTTCTTAAGTAGAAGGAGTTTCCATAACACTCGCTACAGAAGAACCATATTATTGCTGTTAATTGACTGCATTGATGGTATATTCCAAATTTATTTAGTATCTTCTGCTTCAACCTGTCAGACAGAGATACATTTGGATCAGTGTGTTCTATAGGAACTGCACAAGATTAAGAGGTTTGTCTTGGCAGTTGAAATCAAGATGACCTCACCCATGCTAATGATAGCCATTAATGCTGATAGATATCCTCACAGCCATTCCAGCTGATCTCAGAAGTTTGTTTTTTGGTTTTGTGGTTTTGTGGTTTTTTTGTTTGGTTGGTTTTTCTTTTAGTTGAGTGACCACTGTCCAAGTCTTGGTAGCTTAAAAACAAAGAAAAAAAAAAAAAGAAGACATAAAACTGCTCAAAGCAAAAAAAGCTTTGCAAAAAAAGCAAAGACTTAGTTGCCTCTTAGGTATTTATACCATTAGTAGAAATAACTTCACAAGCATTTTCAGTGTATATCTTGCATGCTGATCACTACTGCAGCAATCACTTTAAGATTCCAGCAAAAACCCAAAGTATCCTTCTTACCACTATATGTAGAAAAAGACTCCCTTTCTGCTGCTGAGGATCTGGTTTGTTGCCTGAGACTTGTTAACAAATGTTAAAAATAACAGATACACAAAATTAAAAAAAGAAAAATTAAAGTAGTAACTGCAACAAAATCTAAATTTAAGATCACATGTGAGGAAGCACAAGATTGTACAGTATTGCCACAAATGACTTCTCAGATTTAAACCTCCTGGTTTATTTAGGGTAGGAGGAGAAAATGCAAGCTTCATCTCAGCCCCATGAGGTACTATAAATATTTTATGACTATTCATAACATGTTGTTTTCTTTCTATGTCACAGACCCATCTATCACACAGATAACTAAATTAATTGAAGGGGAACCTGAGTTCAAAATAGTCAGGGAAGGGGAGACAATAACTAAAGTGATTCATGGAGGTTGGTATGCTTTCAGCAACTCAATTTGTATTAGTTAAAATTTGAAACATTCACTATTTCCAGAACAGATGTTCTGTTTTTAGTAAGACCTTTGTGAATTGCTGTAATTTTCTTGCATCATTTAATTCTTACTTCTCATGCTTTTCAAAAAATTGGCCTTTTTTTTACTAACTGTGTTCCAACTCGACTACAGTTGAGACAGTGTTTGAAATACTCTGCATGCTGACATAACATCCGTATGAATTAAGAATTATTTGATGGTTATTGTCCTGCAATCAAAAATGTATATGATTCTGTGATAGAAAGACAACTTTATCAGACAGAGAGGTAAACTTTGCTTTCTGCTTTGCTAGGTAGGGGTATTGAGACATTCACATCTAGAACGATTTTAAAGGAAAATAGACATGTGGCCATCCTAAGTTTTGAGAAAAATTAGTTTCTGGTCTCCTCTGAATATTTTTATTTTTCATAAAATATGCTATGGTATTTCCCTGTGTGCTTCGATCAGTTTCCACATCTCAGAAAGAGGTCTTGAAAGTTCATCATTTGATTAATGTCTTAAATTTGAAAATCCTTGTAGAACCAGTTATTAAAACATACACCAAAATCATAGATGGACGACCTGTGGAAGTGACAGAGAAAAAAGTAACAGAAGAAAGAATTATTCAAGGTAAATTATGCTGAGCTATTAATTCTTAGCAAAATTCAACATTACATACAAAAGTAACACATCTTAAATTCTCTCCTAATGCCTAAACAGCATTTCCTGGACAGATGTATTTTCCCTAATGCTTCCCACTGTCTATGTATGGCTGAAAATCTGGCTGTGTGCCCTACACACACATATACAGAAATGACAACAATATTCTAGCAGAATTCAAAACTATGAAAACTTGTCTTAATTTAATTTTTATTTCCAGATATTTGCTAAGTGTCTGCTCTTGCAAGCTTCTCGCTACCATTTTAGAATGAGATGGCTTTTATTGCATGGCTTGCTTTAGAAGGATGTCTTTTATTTTTTTCTGAACTTTTGGGTTCTGTATGCCCAGGTAGGTTTCATTTGGCCAAAGGTAGATGTTCAGTGTGTAGATACCTGGTTTTGCATGTCATCCCAGACTCTTTTGACAGTCATTTTAGAAAAATATATTCTCTGTTTCTCTGTAAGGTGGGGACTTGATTTGACATCAACAAGTTAAACATTTTTGTTCAGCTAATGTAAGGTAAAATTAATGTGCATCTGCATCCCTTGATTTTCTTACACAGTAACTCTCATAGTCTATAAACAATTTCAATTCTATTTGACCCACTGCAGAGATATTTCTTTAAGAATACTAGAAATTGATAAATGGAGTGAGGCATATTTAAGCACAGAACAAGATATATATAATTCTATGTTGACACTTTTTGATCCCCTTGGTTAAATATTAGTTTGAACACTGTGATTAAAATTCTCTCTGCCAGAGCACTGGGAAAAGACACTGTTATAGCAACCTACTGACTTAGCTGAAAGTCTTAATTTGGAACATGGTGAAAGATAAAGTTTTCATAGAAGCAGATGTTAACCATGTTAACCATGGAACCATCATATGTATTAATTAGGAAATAACAACTTAAAGGACAATCCTGATATATCTGATTAAAGCCACTATCTTATAAATCTTTTTCCAGGTCCTGAAATAAAATATACCAGAATTACTGCAGGTGGTTCAGACAATGAAGAGAAGTTAAAGAAATTGCTTGAAGAAGGTTAGTATTCTTGTTTTCTTTCCTTTCTTTAATATATATATATTTATTATATATATAGCTTAAATAATTACTGAATGGATATTCCATATTTTAAGAAATGATGCTCACATACTGCAAAATCTTACCCAGAGATTAACTTCACAACCTCAGAAATGTCCAAACGTAACATTCTGGTTTGAGTCCCTGATCTGCACATTTCAGTCAGCTCTAGAACTGAGGCTTCCTGGGCCTAATATACAGGATACTATGTTTATCGTAAAATATGGTGTTTTCAACGTTTATGTGGAACTTGATGTCATAACAGATGAATTTTGTAATTCAGCACAAGGATATAATAACATTAATTCAGTAATATGCTCTAGGTAGGATTGTCAAATGTTTTCTGTAAATCAATTTTTTTGCCATAACCTGTATCCTCTCAGAGGTTACCAAGGTGACCAAATTTATTGAAGGTGATGGTCATTTACTGGAAGATGAAGAAATCAAAAGACTTCTGCAGGGAGGTAATTCATTGTGTTATAACTAACCTTTTTGCAACAGGTAATGATAACTGAAACCCCTCTTGGATATGTTGATCTCAACATTTTAAAGACTGACGTAGTCAAGGTGTAATTTTAATGGGAGAAAAAATAGAATATTGTATATTAAGTACCAAATAGCTGTGAAATGGAAATAAGTACCAAACTTCAATTAATAGTTTTTTTAATGGTATTGGTCATGGAAAAAATTATCTGGGTTTTTCCAGTCTTTAAAAAGTTACCTAATTAAAACTCAGGGGAGCAATGAAGATTTATTCCACCCTTTTTTTTTTTTTCAGCAAATTTTAATCTGTGAAAAACATTTATGAACTGGAAAGCATTATAACAGGCCAAATTCATTTTACTCATCAGTTCTTTAAAAATGAATGTTCATTGCCCTCAAGTTAATAATTAAAGGCATGCTTAGCATCCTTCTTTCAATGCTTACAGGTGATGGATATCCAGACATTAACTTTAATTCTCTTCAAATATAGCATTCCAAAGAATGGTTTTCTTTCCTTCTTGCTCTCTTAATTCTAACAGTTCTGACAATATATAACCAGTAGCTGTAGAAAACTGGTAAAAGAACTTCTGCTTATGAAATTAATCTTTATCTATGAATTTGGAATGTTCTCTGCCTAATGTAGATTAGAAGAACTATCTATAATAGCAATGGGGAATAAAAAAAAAAAAGAATTCAAGTGATGTGGGTTTTTTTGTAAATGTTAGTATAAACCTGAGTCAGAAGCTCAAAAATTGAGGTTTTTCTTCACATAAATTAACTGAATCCACTTCATTTTATGTTCACTTTTTATTAAGTTTCAAAGTTATATGCCAGTAAAGTAGCTTACAGCCAGCTGTATGTTCACTGAACTAAGTCCTGTAGTCCTTCAAAAGCACCATGCTGTGGATGTGACTTAAACTTCAGTTAAATAAAAAATTTCATGATGAACAACTGAACAGCTTTCCACCAAACAAAACCATGTTAATTGATAACACAGTTAGCCTTAGAAAAAAGCCAAGGTGAATGAATCCTGGTGACTGTAATTCCTTGTTCTGTTTTAAACACCTAAATCTTCGTTTTATAGACCTAAGCCAGGATTTGCCTATAATCATTGGAGAGAAATAAAAGCTTCCATAGCGTTTTTCATCTTATCCTATCTGAAGTGTCCTAGCTATGTGAAAAGATTTGCTTTCTGGTGATGCCTATTTCAGGATTGAATGTTTAAAATAAAAGCTGGAAATGACAAATTGCAGCAAGAAAATTCCTTCATATACTGCACTATGTTCTACTGGTGTAAACCATGCAACAATGAAGCAGGATCAAATTTTATCTGTGGAACTGTTCAAAATTAACAGGTTGGATGACAGAGTCTAACAATTAAAACTGTATTGCAATCATCTTCAGTTACAGAGGTATACAATTAAATAGACATAATCTGTAGAGATACATCTTTCTGTGACCCTACAGGTGTATGGAAAGAGATAAATAATTTCTCCCTAGGAAATTAGGAAAAGACAATATTGTCTCTTGAATTCTTGCTATTTTTCCTTGCTATTATATGTTAGTTTGCATTAGCATCCTGCTTTACAGAATGGACCAAATGGGCAAATTTGTCACTTGCTTTAATTTGATTTTTCTCTATCTCTTCCATGATTTATCCAGTCAGTTACCCTTGGCTGCCGTGATAATACCTTACCATGTGTTTAGCCAATAAAAGCAGATACACATGCTGCTTCAGGGTTGTTGGTGATAATGGTGATAATGCTTTATGGCCCTCTTGTCTAGATAAAATTACTTATGTTTTACTGAAAATTTCTTAATTATTTACATTTGAGTACAGTCATAAACAAATGCATTATTACTGTCTAAATAAAAGAATGATTTCATATGGGCTTTAATTCTATGCATAAAATATCCAGCACTGCTTATCATAATCAGCAGTCTTTGCTGAAACAAAACTTTAAACCAAGATTGCAATGAATGACTCAGCCCTAGAGTAACATGCCTTATGGCATTAATAGCATGGTAGCCTGCAACATCTATACCCTAAAATTACATTGTTTACACTGGAATTACATTGTTTACAAGGAAAGGCTCCTTGCATCTGGAAAAATGCTCTGCCAGATTTAACTCATTTGTTTTTGATGCTTACTGTAGCTGGAACTGAGTACACCAAGGTTACTAAAGTAATTGAGGGAGAGCCACAGATTATCGAGAGAGAAATCAAGAAAGTTCATCTGGAAGGTTAGTTTGTCTAAAAATCCAGCATCACTAAGACCTGCTTTGTCTAAAGTGATCATTCCAGGTGAGGTTTTACAGAATCTATTCACAAAAATTACTAGATCTGAAGCCAGTATTTTAGCAAGAAGAGTTTTATAATTGTATTGGAAAAGAATTCTTTCACTGGCATTGCAGTGAGAAATGTTGAGGCTTATGTTGTGGCTAAAAGTAACTAGAAGATTTGGCAAGCATAGTAGACAAGCGGAAACGTCTAACCACAATGCTTAGGTAAAACATTTGAAGGAACATGCACCATAAGAATTGACTTTTCTTTAAGCAGCACACACAGAAGACAACCACGTGAGTTTCTTTTAACTTGAGTTATTTCTTCTCAGTGTTAATGTGATCTGTTGCTGTGAGGGTTCCTCAGTGTTGTGAAGGGATGGGTAGGGTGGAGGTAATATAACCTCTTGGCTGAGTAAATGTCCCACAGGGTCTCAGAATTTCTCAACCTTAATCCTGTTTTCAGTTGAGGGAAGCTCTTGGATTTGAAGAGCATGAATGGTATCAAGGTCCCAAAGGAGCCATATACAGTTGAGCCTGGCTTTATACCAGGAGTTTGTTCAAGTTTAACAATCATAGTTTGAGGATCTTTATCCAAAGTTAAGAAGTAACTTCTTTAGGGTTTCTTTTGTATTTCTATGTTGTCCTTTTCTAATTCTAATGTTAATAATGCAGAATAAATTATTCTCCCAGTCTTTGAACTAAATTTATAGGAAAAAATAGTATGCCTTTTGGAGAATGAAATTAAATAAGTATTTTCTACTTTTAAAATTTTGAAGTCTGTGCCAAATACTGAAGGTATACCATAGTGTCTTACAGCTTTGGTGTTGAGTAGTACCAGCCATGCTGGAAACTCTGCTATTGCCTGAAAATGAAAGACAGCTGTGATCTTCAAATATGAGGTTTATCTGACAGCATAGTTATATGGAGGCAACATAAGTATGGAAAGCATATTATGGATGAACCATAATCTGTCCTTGCCAGGGAAGTGCAGAGCTTGAAAGTTTTTGTCGCGGGGGTGCAGATACCCCATGTTTATCCTCAGCTGTAATGAGGTCAAGCCTGGATTTCAGGGCTATGAATTTATGCACAGGTTGAAAAGACAACTCAGGATGAAAAGACAATCGACTGCAACTTGTTAAGGACAGCACTTCATGGTTGTAAATGAGGACAAATACCTCAGTAACATTTTTGTGACAGTAATAGAAGAATTATCTCTCGTGTTTATCAAATGTTTTTTATTCCCAGTGAGGAGACTTCTGGTTTAAAAAAATGGCTCAAGATTTGATGAGAAAGAGGAAAAACTTTCACTGAGTCAGTATTTTGGAAAATGATTGTACCTGCTAATAAGGGTGGTATCTATTCAGTAGTCCTTGCTCTGCTGTACCTATTAAAACAGAAGCCTGAGAAAATTGACTAATCTCCAAATCGTACTGTGGACTCACAATGAAGTTACAAATCAAGCCCCAAACACAGCTGGAAATGTGGCCATCTTGTGATGGTTGAGTTTCAAGCAAATGACATATAAATAATCCCTGAGCTAATGTTTATACAGCACACCTTCATTTTGGCCACAAAAACCCCCTGCAGCACTACAGGCAGGGACAGAGTGGCTGGAGAGCAGCCAGGCAGAAAGGGACCTGGAAATTTGGGTCGACAGGAAGCTGAACATGAGCCAGCAGTGTGCCCAGGTGGCCAAGAAGGCCAGTGGCATCCTGGCCTCGATCAGGAACAGTGTGGCCAGCAGGAGCAGGGAAGTGATCCTTCCCATGTACTCAGCGCTGGTGAGGCCACACCTGGAGTGCTGTGTC
>JAWMRA010000001.1:50241940-50280502 GCA_035584735.1 Pseudotriccus pelzelni | reverse complement strand
TGGATTCACCATCCCTGGAGGTGTTTAAGATGAGGCTGGATGTGGCACTGAGTGCCATGATCTGGTAATCACAGTGGAGTTGAATCAAGGGTTGGAATTGGTGATCTTGGAGCTCTCTTCCAACCCAGTTAATTCTATGATTCTCTGATTCTGTAATCCGCTGCCAAAATCTGAAACTGAGTCCTGGGCTGTGCACTAACCTGAGCTTACACCTCACTGACAGTGACAGATGATTTTTGCTGAATGAAGAGCATAGGCAAAATGTCCTGGCACCTGCCTACATCCTCTGACCATCTGTAGAAGACCAGTGTGGATGTTGCTAAGATGTAATGTATGACTGCACATGACAGAAATGTGTGAATTGTACTATAAGCATTCATGTTTCAGGTTATTAAGTCAACATGGGACAAAATTTTCAATTTACTGAAAACCTTAAACAACAAACTTCAAAAGGCAGCGATGGGTTTCCAACATTTATAATGAGTTTTAATTCACAGGCTCAAACAAATAACTTCTGACTGTGATATTTCTGTTTTCTAGAAGCACCTGCACGGAGAGCACAACCAGGCAGAAGGACACAAGGTAAAAGCAAAACATATATGTAAACATTATAGCATATATGTTATTCTCAAGTTTTTTTAAAAGTGAGGAGGAGAAAAATATTCTTAAGAATATGGAGTTCAAAAGCAAGGAGTTTCATTTCTGCTTTTAAAAAACAAAAGGAATACTTGATATTGTTAACTATTTGGTTTCTAGGGTTTTTTTCCTTATATCTGAAAACAGCTTAGATTATGTGCTTTAGTCAAACCTTGTTTTAGATGAGAATAAAGCTGTCAAAGTGAGATCTGACTCTGGAGTCTTACCACTGGGAAAATGGCACTCTGGAATTCCCCACCATGGGATTTATAACTCACAGATTCTGTGTTATTTTGACTAATGAAGAAGCTGAGAGATCATTTTCATTTCCTAGCCAGGAACAGAGTGAAACATTCAGCACAAGGTTTCATCTTTCCTCTTCACATCTATCTCCAAAGTAAATACAGTATATAGTTTAACTATATTATATATAATTATGGGTAATAACTAAGTCTCTTTTCACATTCTTTTTGCAGGGGGAGCAAGAAGGAGGACAAGACTAGCTTATTCCTAAAAGCTTTCCAAGATAGAATCCACAGAATTACAAATTAACAACATGGTCTTTGTGAAGAAGAGGAATGTTTTTTTAGAAAATGAGAGTATTAGAGAATGACATTGTTTTGGTAACATAATGTAAACTGAACCACAAATCCACAAAAAGATGTGAAGATGCAGATACTCACTGCCAGCAAAGTGCTCATTGGGAGTAGTCCATTGGAGGTGCTTTAAGTGCTCTTGATGAAAAGCACTATGCAGGGTCGAATTCAGGAATGGCTGAATGCCACCAACAGGATTTCTTCTTATGCTGGCTAGTAAGTGTTTGCAGGATTGGATTACAAAAGAACAGGGAACAATACAGAGTGTATTTTTTTATTATTATTATTTCCACTAAATAAGAAATATAAATGAAATTAAATAATTTCTAGGAGAAAAATCACCTCAGGTGACTTTTAGAGTAATCTAAGGGAATATGAGATGTTAACATAGCACTTTTGGTTCAGTAGTATTTTATGCTTTTTATAAGTCAAAATTCATCATGTGTTTAAAGTCATAATGACACCAGTAACAATACCTTTTCTAAGCAAACAAATATGCCTTATATTAAATGTATCTTTTATTTTGTCCTACATTGCCTTCTAGTAACAAGGATAACGGAAGCTCTTAAAGAAAAGGAGAAAAAGCAAACTATGAGCTTCTTGCTATGTATTCGAGACCATGTTGACTTCTTTATTTATAAGAAAAATCATTCCCATTAAAGGAATCCTATACCAATACATATACCGAGATTCTTACATGTTTTTCCACTTTTCCCTAAATGTGTATTTTGATTATTAAAGCTGATTATAAAAGGGATAAATAAAATGCATGCAAACGCTTAACTCAGCATAGAACAAAGTCTTACAAAAATGAGGCTATGTCTGAAAGCTGTTGTATCAAAACATGTTTTGCTAGTGTCTGGTGCTAATATGGAATTGTCTGTAAATTATGTCAATTTTATAATTCTAGTTTTGTACTCATAAAATTTGTTTGCCTTTATTAATAAAAGACAAAATACAATTATTCATGGAGTAGAAAAACAATCAGAGTTCCTTAATTTTGCAGACCAAAGTTTCATAGGTGTTATCTATTGTGCTTTTCTACTTCTGTTTGAAACAAATCCTTAATAAAGAATTTGCCTGAACTCTGCGTGCTTTCATTTGTACGTGTTTTTTAACAGTAAAGCAAATTCTAAATATTCTTTAGATTTCTAATGTAATTTATATTTTGAAAATATGCTTTCACAGAAACAAACTGATGCTTCACTTTCTCCCTTACCACATGCTAATGCACTTAAACTGCATCACTCTCCTTAAACAATTAAAAACCTTCCCTAATTCCACAATGACATAGCACAAGCCCAGCTCCCAGAATGGCACAGCTATCTGAGCACTGGATTGATAAATTGTGTAGCCTTACTGGGCTGTCAGACTCTGTCACTAAGGTTCCCTCATTATCTACCACCATAACGCTTTAGTGGGAGGAAAGTTTTTATCCCTGGCAAGGGCTAGATAGCTTTTGCATGAGAATGAGAGCTTTTAGGTCTATGTAGAAGACGAACTGAAGTTGTCACCTTTCCCTGAGGCATTTGATTGCCATTAAATCATTGGCTTTAAACTTCTTTCTTCACTGCTGTGCCACCATGACCTATCAGTCAAGTAAAACTTGAAAGGACAGTAATTTTTTTAGGAATTGAATATGGTTGTGTTCTCTCCTCAAAAAAGTATAGGAGATGAGGGAAAAAATGGAGTGGTAATAACTTCACATTTAAATATCACCATATAATAAATTCTTCATCTCTGTTCTTCATTATCAAGGCCTTTATTGTCTGTGATTTTCAGACTCGTAACAACAGTGTTCTCATCTCCGCTCATTTAATCTGTGCCATATAAGCAATGACACAGCAGGAAAGGAGGAACAAAGGGTGTTGAGGTATATCTGCATTAATACACCTGAGAGAAAGCCAGTCATAATGTTCCAGGAAATTACAAATAAGTCCATACCTCAAAGCTATAGGGTTCATCCACAGACTGCTGGAACAGAACAGCTTCCAATAGTGACAGTTGACAAATGGTGTGAAATCTGAAACAATGTCAGGAAGGATTTGTTTTATCATTTCCATTTTGATAAATGCAAATGTGTTATGCAAGTGACCACCTTCAATCTAAAGCTAGTACGTCCTTTCATGTTGTTCATTCTCTCAAAAGATCTAGAATAGCAATACTGAACTAATGAATTCCACTTTTTGGCCACAAAGTATTCCGGTAAGATAACTGGTGGAGGCAGCAGTCCTAAGAGATGCTTTCTGAAGCTCAGGTCTGCTAAACACCAATCCCAGGTGGAGGGTCTGAGCAGGTATATCAAGGCCTAAGCAAGGTTCAAATGAAAGAAGACCTGATTGTTTTGAGTACTGAGCTGTAAAATTCCCAGTGATAGAATTAGATGTGTTACTGAATGGGATGTAGAAAGTCTTGTAGGCATTCATGGTGGCACAGGACTTCATGTTCAATAATTAAATGAAGCTTTGCCTCCTCCTCTTCTTTGCATAAACCCCAGGTGTGAAACTTTAAAGATTCCCTTTTACTCCTTTGTGTTCCCGTTTTCCAAATGCACGTTTTTATAGCATTTCAAGAAAATGGAAGCTTCTCATATTTGCAAAGGGTTCTTTTTCAGTATAGCAATAAATAATCTATTTTTAACATGTATTAAAAAAAGTTTGCTTCAGTATATATATATATATTTTTTTTTATTATTATTTTTTTTTTTAACCAACACTAATTAAAACATTCATGGGTTTTGTGTTCAACATCTGTCACAAAAGAGGAAAATTAGCTACAGATTCTATGTGGGGAGGAGAGTTATTTTGCATGGTAAATGTAATTAGGATCAGAATGACACTATATCGTTAGGAGCCCAGCATGTGTTTGACTGAGAGGTAGAATTAATTTCTGTTCAGGAGAGCTTTTCAGTCTCCTTTACAACCATGCTAATTTACTCCTAATGTCATACAAGATTTAAGTGCTTCTTTTCTTGCTGTTTTAACCAGTGTCTTTTAAATACCATGGAGGTAAAGTTTTCTTTTATGGATTTCTTCCTTGTTAAACAAAAGTAACCTCTGTAATAGACCATGCAACTCAGAGGAATGGCATCAGCACTTAAACTTTGGATCATAAAGATTGCCCATCCTCATGTGTTGGGTTGTATTCTTGCTTCACTTTCTGATCTGATGCATCTCTTGGCTGCTCAGATGTCTTGACTTCTGATTTTATTTTTCATATCTATACTGCTAAATAAAAACAGAACTAGAGATTTTGCTCATGTATTTAGATCCAGTGGCACGTACAGTCTGCATTCACAATACGCAAGACTTTGTCCTCAGCTTCTTTCACCACTTAGTGCCCCTGCATTTTATTTTCTTGGCCATGTTTCTTTAGATGAACCCCGGGATATGGTTGGCTTTCTGGGCTAAAAGTGCACATTGCAAAGTCATGTCAAACTTTTCATCCACCAAAGCCCCAAGTCCTTCTCAGCAGGACTACTCTCAACGAGTTCATCTCCCAGTCAGTACTTGTATCTGTGATGGCCCAACCCACGTGCACCCCCTTGCATTTGGATTTGTTGAATCTCATGAGGTTTTCATGGCCCCACTTCTCCAGTTTGTCCAGGTCCCTCTGGATGGCATCCCTCCCTTCTGTTGTGTCAGCTGTACTGCTCAGCTTTGTGTCATCTGCAAACTTGCTGAGGGATATACCTCTATGAAATGAAAGATGCTGCTGGTCATGGTGTGTCGGATGTTTAAGCTATGAGGAGCACTGCTTTCTGCATGCCTGCTTTATATTAATTCATTTCATTAAAACTCCTCTTGATACTTTTTAGGGCTGTTTTAATCATGTCTGGGTTGGATCACAGGTGTTTACCCCTCTAATTGCTAGTCCAGTTATATTTTAATTTTTTCTCAGTGGAATACTTAACAGCTTTTACAACAGCCGCATTTCCCACCAATGGAACATGAGGCCTGAGTCAGGATCACTTTGAAGCCTAATGATGTGACTGGGATGTCAGACAGTATTAAAACAGCATTTTTATTAATTGAGAAAATTACATCAATGCAAAACTACTGGCAAGAGACAGGAAGGTGTTCAGGGGCATAAACAGGAGTAACTTGAGGCATGATTTGCAGAAGTTTACCCCAGTCTCTCCAGGTAGTGAAAATGACCTCTTAAGGTCATCAGTGTCCCTGCAATCCCCCAGAATTCAGGTGCCTGCGTGTCACTCTGTCACTCTGTCACCATGGTCTATGACAAATACAGACTCCACAGTTCTCAATGACAAGCAAAGATCCGTCTGTCTACAGACACCTAGATCCATTTGTCTGGTGGACTGAGCAATACTTCTGAGAAGACCATGATTACAAAGTGCCTGTGTGGCAATGGAAAATATGGATAGCGTGGTGAGGGAGACTACTGAGCCCCTTGTTACATCCCTAGAAAAAAAAAAAGCAGATGTGATATAACTGGGAAAGTGTGTTCTTTCCAAAGAGGGCAGAAGGATAACTCATTTCTGGATCTTGACTAGTGATAGGCAGGAAATACAGTAAGCACAGTTTTTTAAGGGGAATCCTGGCAAAGAAATTCTTTAAAATAAGAAATATGTTGCTGATGGTTTGATTTTTCTCTTTTGAATTTTCATACGAAATTGGATACGGATGAGGTCGTCTTTGGAAAGGCCTATCCCACAGTGCCAGTCTCAGCAATATTACGTGTGACCACTGTAAGGCACACACCTCCTCTTCAACTCTGCAGGAGCCCCAGGAGCATTTTCAAGACAATGGATCTTCATGTGTGTAAAAATATGCCCTGACTCTATCAGGACCCGAATATGTGAATACCTGAAGGTGTACTCTCCTTCTTCTGCAGTCCTCAGAAAGGACTCTAAAAACAGGAGCCAGAGAGATGTCATGCCACAATCCAAACAGAAGCAAGTCTGGAACAAAACAGCTGTATATCAAATGTGTATTTATTATTTCTCCGGCTACAGATCAAGAGACATTACAGATGGAAAAGTCTTACTAGATCATGTTATCAGTCTACTTGCCAAGGCTGGATTGTTCCCCACTACTATAGCTCATAATGCTTTACCCAGATGAGTGGTACCTTCCCACAGTCATTCTCTCACATCCTCCTCAGAGCCACTTTCCCATATTTTGCTCCCCTTTCTGGCTTAACTGCCATCAAACTAGGCAGACATATTCCACCAAGTACTCCTTCAGCAGAAATGGTAACTGTTTTAGCTATACCAGGGATAAATCTCTCTGATAATGTAACAGTAATTAATGTGTTCATACTTTCCAGAAACATCTCTACATTTGAAAAACTATTTCAATTTTGAATAAACTACTGACTTGGATTTAGTTTGTGGATAACCTCATAGGTTTGCCACCTTATTTTTTTTTTCCCATCATATGAAGCCATATTAGTTCAGGATGTGTGGTTCATGAAACCACAGAACTACTGGAGGTTTAAGATTGGAAGGAATCTCTGGAGGTCATCTGGTCCAAAACCCCTACTCCAGTAGGGTCAAATAGAGCTCAAAAAAATACTTTAAAGATTGCATTGCATTTGTGAATAACTTCTTAGGAACTAGAAAGGCTCCCATGTATTTTTTTCCTTATCCCAAAATCAAATTATTTTTTCAACACTTATGCAATAAGAAAATATTTCATGTAATCATTGACACTCCTCATGAATTAAGGAAAACTATGTCAGTGGAAGTGGGTCAGCAGATGGTTATAAAATTCAGTATTCTTTTCAGTTTCATCATTGAAAATCTTACTGCTCAGAAAGTCTTAATCCATTGGCAGCCATGATAGCAAGACTGTGACCAAGAATCAGGCAGCAGGAAACTATTTAAAGTCATTTAGCTCTTGGCATCCAGACCCATGTCATTATTCATGGATTGTTCTCCTTCTGTTCAAAGGATAGATCAATGGTAAAATCTGTTTTAATTGTTAAAATGCACTACACTGACACCTTCAGCACTAAGATCCTAGACCAAGTGCTAAACATCTATTTTGGATATTTTGTTTTCTCCCTGTCCAAAATTCCACTCTAGTGGAATAGATAGTGAGGTTATGATCTAACTCTGTGGTTTCTTTGTGAATGCTACTAAAAATATTTTCACAGTGAAAAATTGCCACATAAGGAGTAATGAAGATACAATGATACAAAACCAGATTTTTCGTATGTCTATTCCTGGGTGCTCTTTTATTCATTCAAGGGTAATGAGGCACTATTATCAGAAGTCAGCAGTCTGGCTTCACTCTCCACTCTGGTCACCATGTCTCCCCTTCAGGGAAGCCACAGTGTGGAAGGAAATCCTTGTATGACCCAGGCTCACCTTAACATCAGGGTGATGGCATGTCATACACAAGCCCAGTACTTTATAAATACTCTCAGATCACACAAGAACATCATGATCAAGTTAACAAACCTCACCTGTAGTTGGATAAATCCTATGTTAATTTTTATGCACTATTTAATGTGGTAAACTTTTACTGATACAATTTAATTATTTACTTTTCCTTCTGTGATAACATTATTGGGTTTTTTATTGTCTTTGTCTTTTCAATAATCTACAGGAAAGCAAGAGATTTTTCTTTGGGCAATGGCTATAGCTGCAAAAAGCTTCCAGCTACACAAACCTTTCATCAGGGTTGAAATTGAAGTACTTATTAAATGATCCACAAAGTACCATATGTATAGGTCACTTCATAAACTTAATTTGGATTGTGCAAAAAGTACTGCTTGGACAAAGATTTTACCAGCTGTTTCATTAGAGACAGTAGGTGGATATAATTTGGGAGGAGACATCCTACCCTTGCAGACTCCAGTGGAAATTTTGTCAATTTTAGTGGAGGCAGGATTATATCATAATCCCTTTTCTTTCTTAATTCATTATGTGACTAATGAGGAGGATCTGTGTCTCTGAATCTGAATAAAACTTTTTAACACATGTTGTCACTGGGTTGGTACATGAGATATTCTTGTTTCTAGCACTTACTAACTACAAGAAAAGGCACTATGAGTGGGATTTCCAGAAGGGTAGGTGGTTTGCATCTGCATCACTCTCCTCTTGGACTTTGAAACTGAGGCAGATACCATCTGCCCTACAGTAAAGAGACAGATCACAGCTCTTGGCATCTCAGTATGCAGGAAATAAGAATGTTTGCAGTTATGACTATCACCTAGATAAAGCTGCAGAAGTTACTGGCCTTCAAATACCAGTGTGAAAAATTGAACTTTCAGGTTATGGTCTCAGATGCAGTTAGTTAAAACACAGCTTGACATAAATTACTCATGTTCAGGGTTTTACTCAAGGGAATGACTAACTGAAACATAAGTGTAACTGAGGAATCTGGCTTCCTGATGTTGCATCTAAGAAAGAAAGAATCTGTTTTGGTTAACGGCATTCCAGAGCTCCCTGAAACAGGCCTGGCTAATTCACTCTTAGGATTTTTTTTCTCCTAACCCAATCATCCTTTTCATCACATCAGGTATCCATAGCAGCTTGGCAATTCATCACTTCTAAGTTTTAAAAAATGCTTCTAAAACCTGAAGGTGAACATATGAGATTTCCACCACAGGACACATATGGAAATGTACCAATTTGCAAATATTGGATACACCTTTCTAGGGGAAATTTTATGGTGGTATAATGTAGATTGAATGAATGTTGTTTCTGAAAAAAAAAAAAAGAAAAATACTTCAGGATAATGCATCCTTGAGCAAGCACACACTGGAATCATTACAGGACAATTGGAGAGTCACTGGTAAGCAGACTATGGACTGACTGTTTTATACTTCTAGGCAACCAAAAGCTTATACTGGCAGATCTCTCTGAGTTTCCTTATTGTCCATTGCAGAGAAGTGTTAGACTCCTAGGGTTTGTTTGGAGTTCCCTCTAAGACAAAAAATTGTCTATCACCAACTGATAGTTCACTCTGAATCCTCAGTTTACAGACGCTGCTCCCTCTGACAGTTGTCCAGTGGACTTTCCATTCTCAACCTCTTTTATGTGATTTCATACTATACCCCATAACATCCGGTACCTGCCCTCATGTTCATGATGCATTGTTCTGCTGGGCTGCAACACAGACTTCACGTTGCTTCTGACACTCCGGACTGAAAGGCACAGAGCGAAGAATGGCAAGGTTGAGAGAAGGCTTGGGGTCATTCTCTGTGTGGATGAGCCAAGGGAGCTGCCTCCAAACAACATGGATACAACCACTGTCCTCGTATAGCATGATGTCCCTGAAGCATAGCTACTAGTGTAGTCAGAAAGCCTAATGGCTGAGAAAACACAGGCTTTGATAAAAGAGCAGCATGACGCTACTCAGACAATCACACAAGGCCACAAAGAACTTCCTGCAGAGACCTGCCTGAAAGAAATGTTACTATTTACTACAGGTTTCAACACAGTAGATGTTTATTCAGCTATTTTTCAGCTCTTTTTACTTATACTAGACCTTATTTCTGCTGATAAAATTAAGGAATGTTTTGCTTTGCAGAACATCATACATATGTCTGAACTGGGAGAGGTTTCTCTTTCCAAACCCAGGAGCATATTTGTGACACTGTTGCTGAAACTGGGAGAAACCCTGAATATATACCATCATCTCACCAGCTCCTGTTTCCCAGTATAAGAACACCCAAACATATGTGCACAAGAGCAGTATTGTACTGAGTCCGGTAAGCCAGGGTGGAAAAGCAAGGGAACAAGATTTTGAGAAGATCACAGTTCCCATCCACACAGCTAAAATACGTTTCTACCCACAAAATTAGTAAAGGATGAGTCTCGGGGGTAAAACATAGTTAAAGGATTTAGGAAACCAGAGCACGATCTAAAGTTAGGTGAGTCCAACAAGTCTGCACCAGAAGCAATGGAGACATGATGTTTGCTTGATTACAGGGGTTTGGGGACACCGTAATGTTGTCAGCCAGACACATAGTAAAGAGACCAAACATCCCAGATTGTCCACTCCATCATCATGGCTAGGCTTCTTCATAATAGGGATTGTTCCAACATAATGACAGAAAAATCTGGGATAATATTTTGCTGCATTTTTTTGTTTGATTGGTTGTTTTTTTGGTTTTGTTGGATTTTTTTTCCAGGATAGATTTTGAATATTGCAGCAAAAGCAAAGGAGGAAGACTGACTCTATCCCTCATGATAAGTTATACTGTGGGATATATGTCCCATCACTAAAGCTGTATCTCCTTCCCCAAGTTTCACTTGGAAAAGATTTCCATTTCATCTAATCCAGCTCAATCTCAGTATTATTAGATTGCTCTTATATTTTTTGTTAGGTTAGGCTCAATGCACAAGCTGGTCTCAGCTGAAAATGCACTTTATGTGGTGCTAGCAGAAATTGCAATTCTGAGTGATTTGTAGGTCAGTTCATGCACCCATCCGTCAACGCTTTCTGACTGTTTCCACAAGCCGGTACAAGTGCAGAGTGCTGGTGCTATCACCCTGTGTGTTCTCTGCCTGCAGATACAGACACCCTGGACCATAAGAAAGTCTCTAGCATTGTAACCTTTGGCAATAAGGGTTTCTGCTATGCATAAATCCGTGCTAGAGTGAGGCTCTCCGCAGTGAATTCAGTCTCCTCTTCAGTAAGTACAAAAACACTTGAGTTATCCAGGGGCTATTTCGTGTTTCTAAATTGGGAATTTGCTTTGTTTCACTCAGCCTGAGTGAGTGTTCTTCACCCAGAAAAGGAAGAGACATTGTAATGAATGTAAGCCTCATATACAGAGTGTACAGTCTTTTAAGGTATCCAGTGTCAGAATTAATCATTAGTATTTAGATTTCATTGTCAAATCATTTAGGCAGTCTCGATTTTTAACTAACTGTAAAAATACTAAAGTATTTGAGGGAGTGTGTATAATTTAAAATTATATGAAGAAAGATAGCCAATAAATCCTATGCACATAATTAAATAACTATTGAAAACATTGTTTCTGTTTTTTCTGGTAAAAAGTGTCATCTTCAGTGTAATAATAACAATAAATCTCCAAAGCCTTAAAAAGTACTTAAAGGGCACTGATTCAACAGCTTTACATACATATTACTATGACTGTGTTATTTTTGTATTAAATTGTCCTATTTCATAAAAGAGGAATAGTATAAAATACACTGCTTGCCTTCTTATTTAAAGGAAACACTGAACAATTCAAAACATATGTGTTCTTCATACTGAATAAGAGACTATATAGCACAAGAGCAAGAAAAAGAAAAACAGAAATCTCTCTGTTGCCCTGGAGAGAGAGGTCAAGAAGTTTGTATGACTTTTTTTAAATGTAAGCTGTGCAATGAGGAATATTAGTTTCTATAAAGACATGAAAAAATTAACTTGAAACTGCATATAGAAACTTTTGTCAAGAGTAGATATCATAATGGACCAGCTTAGGAAATATGATCCCTCTCTCAGCGCCTTCCATCCTTTGGTATTCACCTCATGTGTCACACACAGTGTCCTGCCAGTAGAATCTGAGTGCCAAGATTTTCAAAAAGAGAAAAGAAGGTATTTCTTTTCTTGAACACTCTGACAATTCATTTCAAAATAATTGGAATTATAGTCGATTGAGAGAGTATTCACAGCATTAATTAATTAGATAATGCCTAATATGTAGATGCAGATGAGTGCAGTGTTTTGGTCATAGTAATTTTCACTACTATCAATTTTTTGTGTGAAGAAAACATCTATGAAATATCCAATTTAATTCACATGTTGTGTAATTTTAATTTGCATATTTAGAAGTCATTAAAGTTTGAACCTAGGCAATAATAACAGGAAACTTTAAAATAAGTTACAATAGCTTAAACTACATATAAAGATATCAGAACTCATATGTTCATAGAACAAATTGAAAGTTTCTTTTTCATTATAAAGGGTGTCATTTTAAATTCTCCTTTCACTATTTTATTTATTTATTCAAATAACTGGTGATCTTTTCCTGCACTTTCACCTTCGGCCAGATGTTCTCCTTTTTTTTTTTTAAGCGCACCCTTTGTTGCAAAGTGATTTCATTTCCTGCATGACATTGAGGACATTTATCCAAGACACAGGACAACTGTGGGAGCAGTGATCTGTCTCTATTTTAATATTAATAATCTGCTCTTTAGCCTCTATTGTGCATTTAACTTCTATAGTTCTCCTTTGTAGTCACCCATGTTGTCTCCCCTGAGAAAACATCTCTTCAAATTTAATTGGCCTCTCTGAGATTTTGCAATGCCTGAATACACTTTGCTAAAGGGAAAAGACCAGTGTTCACCCTCATCCAAGAAAGTTCTTTTTATGTTTTTATAAAAAATAAGTTATTTTTCCTTTTTTGTCAGATCACATCCCTTAAATAAGTGAGGAAATATTTTATGGTGAAGAGATCACTTCTTTTGAATTACATTTTTTCCTTTCATCAATGATAAATATTTACCAAAAAAATTAATATTTATTCACAAATTACAAGATTATTAAGAATAAGAATATCCTCCATACAGAGAAGTCAGCTGGACATTGCTGGTGGACACATCTGCCAGCTAAACCTCGGGGGGTTTATCTTAATTTTTTCAAAGAAGGTCACCTTGTTAGAGGTTAACTGTAGCTCTCATGGTTCTGCTTGTACAAATTCTGGTAATTCCCTGGGAACCAACTGAAGCTGGGACAGTTCCCTTTGGTGGCCAGGGAGCCTGGTGTTATTTCAGTCATGCTCTCTGTACAGCCATTACTCAGTCCTTCAGCAATTCAGCATTAATGCAGATGTGGTCAGGCAAAGCTGACGCAAACTGTTATACAAACAGTATCGTTGCGTTTAGCTGTAGCAGAAGATTTATAACTTCACATAATCTCATAAATCATTCAAAGAGCCTGGAGTTTCTCAAATTCAAGGAAGAGGTTTCAGCTGCAGCGTTTGCAGAGCCAGAGAAGAGCTGGTGAGTAAAATAGTAAGTGTGTACTTCAGCAGAGCCCTCTTTCCAGCCTCTGATGGTCAGCTGCTTTCTCCCATGGGACCATATTACTTATAACATGGGACTGTATAACATATAACCCGGCACTGATGCACAGGTTGAACTAGCAATGTCTTCCAGAGTGAGTAGCTTGCTGATCCAGCACCCAGCAACCCTGCGTCAAGTTTAAAACAAACATTATGTGTCAGGTGTCTCAAAGGGGTAAACAGGGAACCAGTCGGAGTCCCCCTGATCCAGAAAAAGCCCTTCTTCCCCTGTAAGGGCAATGTCATAACTTCTCATCCCACAGCCAGCAACCAGACTTTTAGGCATGGCAGCACTCAGAAGAACAGAAATTTATCCAGTTGTGACTACCTATGTATTTTTCAAATCACTTGACAATTTGTCTGATGAAGAGGAAATGTTTTAAAAGTCCATGTCCAGCTTATAAAACAAAGTTTAAGTGATACAGTCCCAGCTCAAGCTGTTGAAGAAAAAGAAGAAAAGTAAAGAGATAAGTATGTAACTTGAATTTCTTCACTACTGATTTGGATTCAAGTTCATGTGAGGCCAATCAAGCTAAATTTTCTTAACTGAAACTGTAGTGATTATAAAGGAAGCACAGAGTGCAGTAAGGATTCAAAAAATACTTTGAGATTAAGTAGATCGCCTTCTAAAAAGAAAACCAAAAATCTCAAGTGATCCACTGTAACACTCAGACCACTAGTCCTGTCTCATTAGTTCCATACAAAAATGTGTTGAGATATAAAAAGCTTCATGAGTCATTTGTCCAACTGCTGCTTAGGACAACTGCTTAGGAATGTTCTTCACGAACATTCTGATCTCTTATCTCCACGTATTTGCAGTCACATCAGCTAATCTTTGCATTACTGATTTGATCTTGAACTTCAAAAGGACCAAAATTAATGAAGCTAAAATGATGTTTAATAAGGGGGGGACATGTATTCAGAAGAATAACAAATACATTATACCAAACCCTATTATTTTGATTAATCATATATATAAATCCATATAAAGCAGAATAATTTTGATTAACAATGGAGGAAATGTTTATTTCAACATTTTTTTGTGTGTTTAAAATGAAATTTCAGAACAAAATGTGACAAAATATATTAAATAATAGCATAAAATAATCAAGTATTTTCTTGTCAGATATTTTTTATGAACTTCAACTTGTTATTTTTAATTTTTCATTTGACAAAGAAAACAAGAAAATATCTATTTTATATTGATTCACTCCTTAAAAAGTTTTTCAGCACAGCTTGTTAGCCAGAATTTAATAAATAGCATCGTCAGAACTGCATTTTAATAGTATCATGTGAAAAGACACCCAATTACAAAAACTGATAGAGGATCTGACTGCTATAACATTATATCACAATGATTTTTTTATCCAACAGTTATTGAGAAAAGATCAACTTATAGGTCATAATATGACTGTAAGTACACTTTTATGTACTTTAGTCACTCAGTCACTCACTCAGGAATTCATTGGTGGTCCCATCACAGTCTAATTACACCCTTAACCTACAGAATTACTTTCTGGACACAGAGCTGTGTAAATATATTTTAAGTACATTGGCCTCAGCTCAGCACCAGAGGTTTCAAAAGTCCTTTAAAAATCTCGCTAAATTTGCAAAGATGGCAAGGACAGTGATATTTCATTGTCATTTCACTAAATAGCACAATCTTTTTTCATTAGAAATTATCTGCAAAAAAATATTTAACTAATGATTAATAAAATCACGGGGTTGAATTTTCCAGAAACATTTATAAATCAAGATTTTTTATTCAAACTTTATGTCTAGATTGGAAATTTCAAAGTTATGAACATAGATAAATATTCTAATCTTTCTTTCATAATATTTTTACAAATAGTAACACTTTTTCCATGTATTAGTAGTAAAGAAATCAATTCCTTTCCCATTTAAAGAGTGGTAAAAATAACATTTACCCTTTTCTAAACACCGGCAAAAGAGAATGAACTAATGACACTGTAATGAACCACATTCATGTTACTGGCATTGCCTGCCAGCCTTTTCTAAAACATTAGCAATGTAACTCAGAAATCTCTGTGCTGGCTCACAGTTCGCCAGCGTCACTGAACTCCTGATCAACAGCCAGGTTTTTACATAACTGTTCACTTGCAGAAAATGGAACCTGAGCAGAAATAAAGCCCCTCTATTCACAGTTATCGTTCCTACCTTCAGCTTAAGCTCCTACTAAGTATTGAAGGCTGCTGAACGGCATAGTACAAATTGACTTACAAATTGACTATTCCCCAAGCATGTGAAATTCTGAGTAGATCAAAAGATGCTTCAGTCTTGGCAAAGTAATTGTCCCACAGCTGACTCTGCCAGTGATCCGGGAATGACATGTTCCTTCTGAACACCCGAAAGGCCCAACACATCTGGGTTTATGTGACACGTCACACTGAATTCCTTCCAGAATACCCTGGCAACTGCAGCTTTTACTTAACAATAGGCACCACCAGCAGGTCAAGGGAGGTGAACCTTCTCTTCTCAGCACTGGTGAGAAAAATTGAAGTACTGGATGCAGTGCTGAGTCCCCCAGTACAAAAGAGACATGGATATGCTAGAGATAGTCCAGCAAATGGCTGTGAGGATGATGAAGGGACTGGAGTATCTCCCCTATGAAGAGAAGCTGACAGAGCTGGGACTGTTCAACCTGGAGAAGAGAAGATTTCCTACTGTGAAGAAAGGTAACTCCTGTTTACTCTGGGTGTCTTATACTGACAGCTTCAGAAAATGAAGACATACATTTGGAGAGAGTTCAGACATTTCAAAGTGTCACACCTGTGTGAGTTTACCAGGATTGCCAGTCCACTTGCAAACTGCTACACCACTTCATAGATGATAAAAGCATTCATTTAGTATTTCCATCTGACAAAGGCACTGCTAAAACCTTCAGAAGGTCTAGCAAAGCAGCAGGTAGTGAAACAGCAAGCTTTTTATCTTTTTTTTATTTCTTTTTATCACCCATAGTTAACGGAAGCACAGTTAATAAGTTCATCAGTTGGGAATCTCCTCTGTCAGTTTTGGTCTCTTTCACCCACACTATAGCAAATGTCGGATGTTCTAAGTGTAACTCTGTATGAGGCTGAGGTCAGAAGCTTTTTCTGCTGACATTCTCTTTAGAAGAACCTTCAGACAGCTCATTGCATAGTAGGGAGATCTGTGCTTTTTCAGAAATCAAATAACTTAAGTGTCATTTCTTTACAAAGCTGTGTTCAGGGCTACCATTCCTTGGAATGCATCACTGAAAGCATACTCAGAGATGTAACAGTTTGTACCTGGTAGATCACTGACATTTACATGCATCAGAGCCATGCAAATAGAGCATGAAGGGACTGTCTTTAGATATCAACAAGATACTTTTATTCCTCCTTGTTATAACTTTCTCAATTCATGATCTTTTGACATTTTCTTTAAACTTCAATATACACCATTAGTATACAGTAATTAGCTCTTTTCTTGCCATTTACCAAAGAAATACTATACATCAGCTTGCAAAAGTAAATTACTTAACTAGGACAGGGGAAAAATCCAAGGGGAAAGATCCAAGATGCACCAGTGTAAATGTTACTGGGCTTCAGGGGGTTAAGGAAATTTTTCTGTGGAACTGAGAGAACTTGGCTTACTTATTCTGCTTTAAAGGATGATGATAACTTTCACATAGTAAGATACCCATTAAACCACTAGGCCAAATAGCTCCCTAGCCTGGAGGCTGGCTGAAATCCAAGAGAAGGCTTATATATCTGCCATGACACTTAAGTGGAATTTACCCTCAAAAATCCTAAGTTGTGATGGAGAAAATGCTATTTCAGTGGTCAGATAACCTAAAGCTAAAAGTATGCAGGTTCTGTGGGTAGTTTACTCTTTTACTCTGAACCTCTCTAGACATCTGGGTTCATATTCCCAGAAGCACTTCAGAGCTGAGTAAACTGACACCTATCCTATCATTTGTTTGAAATCCACATGTTCATCTGCCTAAGATGACAGACAGATCTTATCTGTTAGGTCTGAATGTGTTTTGGCTAGGACATGTCAAGGTGGAATGGTGACATTTTTTTCTTTTAAAAACTGTTGAAGGAGGCAAGGAACACCATGACAGTGGCAGCTGTTTCTTGTCTAGCAACCTGTCCTCATCAAGAAAATAAAAGACTTGGATTTTGCCTCAGTCTGTAGAGCTTTAGCTCAGTATCTGCTACGAGACTTGCTCTGCTAGAATGAGGTACTCTGCACCTCTCCTTTTGAAGTTTTACCACTTTAGAGTAAAGCACACAGGGTACTGGACAGAGAGCAAGCAAAAGAAAATACTTTGTTCCAGTCAATGTGTACACCCCACCGGGAGAGGTCCCGTACATGGGTCTCTGTTGTCAAGATCACTTTATACATATCTCTTACACATTCAGCGTAGCTTGAACAAAACAAAGGAGTGGTTGTAGAAAGTCTTCCAATTCCAGTTGAACGCAGTGCTGATCTACACAGCCTTGCTCCTCCTGACACTTGTCAAGCGCAGTGGCTCCTCAAGCCTTTGGTGCCAAATACTAACTTTCCAAAAGAAAGGAGGCAAGGAGGAGTGAATCACTAGTCATTACACAGAATAATCTGTACTCTGGTGCTAAAGGCCTCTGTTGAGAAAAGTAAGCATGGGTTTATGTATTTGTGTGATTTGCTCCAGCGGTGACCCCTGGAAGCATTGTAGTGTAAGGCCAGCATATGCCTGCCAGAAAGCTGACGAGTGCTCTCTAAGGCACTGGGCTTGAACTCAGAAAGAGCACTTGCTTGGACTCAGTCCAGTGTGTTAATTTATGAACTGAAAAGGGTCTGGGAATCCACTGCAGATATCCCAAGCTAATAGTAGAATATTCATATGTTAAAGTTACATGCATAGTGAACTTTTAAATTAAGTATAATAAACCCAGTTTCTTTCATATATAAAATTCAGATAGTATGCTAATTTCTTTAATCCCATGTGGTTTTCTCATACCCAGCCACTGGGAATTCCTTTACTCCTGTTGAATTCAGTGGTAGGAATGTGCCTTTGCTGCTTTCCCATCCTTTGGCAGCCTACCTGGCTCCACTGCAACAGAAGTGCTTAGGTTGCTAAGAAGATAAATGGCACCTCTTCCACATATGCTAAAACAGAGAAGTACTTTATAAGGCAGAGATGCCACAGAGAAGCATCCTCAGTTTCCCTGCCAACATTTTGTCATCTTTCTTCTTTCACTATTATCCAGACTCTAGAATACGTCAGGTCACCTCACAATGCTGTGGAAGGTTATTGGTTTTACAAATCTATGGAGGCTTTCATGATTTCCAGAAAATAAAATTTCCAGGAAACACATTGCACTTCCTTAGACGTACATCACAATCACATAGGCTAATCTGGTCTATTAATTTTAACAATACTTAATAAATAACAAAATTAGATAATTACATGCCACAAACAAGAAAACAAACTGACCTGCCACTGCTTAACTGAAGCAATACCACAGTAGAATGGGAGACAAGTAGAACCCTGATAAAAAATTCCACTTTTGTCAAGCATGATATAGAGTGACTATTCCCTTCTGCCAGCAGCCTGATCTGTCGAGGCAGTAGCTGGACATTTAGAGGTTTGAAATGATTACTTGTGCAAGTGCCTACGAAAAGGGTCCATCTCTGCATACAGATGGTTTTAGACTCAGAAAGATCAATGTTATAGGCTTCATGGAAAAGATGACTGCATCTGAAACAGCATCTAGTGAAAACAACATCAACAAAAAGCAATGACTTGGTAACTGTGTAGGATATAAACAAAAGTAGCATAATGAAACCATATGAAACATTTCTAATGGGTGTTGTAGAAGCCGATTCCAAAGTGAAAAACAGTTGCAGAGAGTGACAAAGCATCCCTGGCAACTTGACGGTGTATTTGTTGATAGCTATTTTTGTAAAAAAAATATATGAAACATCAGCCTAAAATATGGTTACAGTTAAAGGCAAATAAACTACTGGAATACACCAAGGACAGAAAAATTAAATGAAACACAATATTTGCTATGTGAAGCAAAACCGGATTGCAGACTGTACTTGGGTTAGGCTATGGATTTATTTTCTGCTGGAAGACTTGCATTGCTTTGAGGACAACATAGCAATGGGAAATCAGAGGGAGTCCAGAATTTAAACTTTACATAAATTTTTACTAGAAACGTGTTCCTAGTAGTCTTATAGTAATAATGTTTTTAAAATGAAAACCCAACCACCTTACGAAAGACAGAATTCTTACACTGTGCATGTTTCTGGAAGAAATTACCTTTCAGAAGAATATTCCTAATGAGATTATTAAGATTAAATGAAGAAATCATGAAGAATGATTTTACTGTGCCTACAGCAAGTGGGTGGAACCAGCAGACATATACTTATGTTTATACTAAGCAGAACATGGCCTTAGACACTGAAACATATTTAATTGTTATGATTTGATCAATCTTACATGTAACAACACTGTGTTTGCTTTCCAAACCCTATTTATAGAAGTGTTTGAAACTATATCTACTGGAATTAAAAATGGCCTGTTGGATCCACAGTTGTTGATATTTGGACATAGGACAGATTCACTGTGGATTAAGCTGAACTGTGACAGTGTCTCACTGCAACACATCTGATGTGAGGCTAAGACACTCCTTTGATCAGAGGTTATGTTTGCCCAGCCACAGCCTTGCATCCTGTACAGGTATGCTTGAAGCAGCCAGAGATACAGCCAAGTATGCACAAGGCTTTGGAGTGTGCCCAGAAATCCTGCTGCTGGTGGAGAGAGGCTTAGTGAAACACACTCTAGGAAATCCCACAACATGCATATCTGCAAGTTTGAGTGTCTAAAAATCATAGCAAACTGGGTCTTTGGAGTGTATTCAGAAGGATTGGTTTTGTTGCCCTTCAGGAAGTGGTTAGAGGGCTGTTGCTTCAAGGCATCCCTGCAGAGGAGTCTGTTGCCCTGCTCTTGGGTAAGGGATGCAGCAGGAGAAGAGGAGTAAAATCTTCAGGCACTTGCTTTGTACATGATTTCCATTTCATGCTCCATTCCAGACTGCTGTAAAGTGTGATGTTACTTTCCATAATGATAATGTTATCTGTCATTACATTTGAATCATCTTTGGAGTCATACTCTTTAAATAGCATTATTTTCTGAAATTATTATGATTTATGGGTTAAATTTTTTTCCAAATTTTTATTTTGTCATACACCATTGTTTATGAGTGTACTTCTAAAACCAGTAGCAGATGTTCACACATTTATGATCCTATTCACCTTCATTTTAAAATATTTTAAGGCTCCTGATCTCCTTCTTGCTGGCTTTGGACTTCTAACCTGTATTGTCTTTTATTTTGCTAAGGATAGTTTATGAACTTGTGTGGCTGACTATTCAGAATGCTTATTTGAGAAAACTTCCTTCTTCAGTTGTTTACACAGAGAAAATCTGAGAAAAAGTTCAGAAAGGGAAGTGTCCTTTTTAGGAGTGGCCATGTACCAACTAGTGACCTTATATTTTATTTTTGTGTTGTTTCCAATGACTATCGCACTTTATTTCCTTAGAGTAGCATAATATTCTGCCTTTCTGTCTGCTGGAGTTTATTGTACAAGATACACTTGAACTTCTGGCTTAGGAATTTTACAATTCCTTTTTGTAATATCTTGACAAATTCTGAAATTTCACTTCTTTGCTAGAATCTAACCCTGTGAAGCCTTCAGAGGTTCAGTGTCATTTGCACTCAGGAAGTTAAAGGATAAAATATCTCATTTGTGGTTATGCAAATTTAAAATCAGCCCTTAACAAGAGAATATTTGCCAACATGAAAGCCATAGGGTTTGCCTTGTCAGCAAGAGTCCTGCTAACCCTTCATCAAAAGTAACCCTTTTTTAGTCCAGAAATATCACTGAGGTCAACAAACAGACAAGACAGCCACCCCTAATGAGAGTTTACAGCAGGTAAAGCACTTTAACCTCACAAGACCATGATTTAATAACACAGTCAATAGAAGCTTTTCTGCTGATATACCTCCTTCCATCACAGCAGCAATAAAACTACATCTTACACTTGCTGGTATTTTTTTCAGGAAGATGGATTATCTCTTGATTTAATTTCAGCTTTATAGGAAAACACAAACTTACATTCAAACATGTTACTGAAAGCTCTGGAATTCTTTTTCCTTTTTCAATGAGTAACTAATTGAATGGGGGAAAGCCAAGAGCCTTTCAATGCATAACATATCCAGAAATCTCACTGTAAGAAGGGGGCAATTATTTTTCATGAAGAGTATAGTAGATATTTCCTGAGAACATATAATCAGGGAAACCTTAGAAAATAGTGACATCAAACAGCACGTTCCAAGAGAGAAAGAGCAAGCAAGTTTAGCACAAACATATACTGTGTATATTTCATAGAAGAAAGTTTTCCTTCACCATATAAGGAAAAAAAGCATATTTCCCATAATTAGCAGAAATGTAGAGACAAAGCCAAATAAAATACATTTCAGAAAACCTCAGCAGATAAAAGCCACCATATATGAAAGAGCATCAGTCTGCAGAGTGGAAGTATGCAGTTCAATCTCATTTGAAGAGGTCATTTTTGTTATGGGACAAGAGAAAATAATTTAAATTACCTATTGTCTTCTCCATAATGCAGTTCTAAAAGAAATACACCACTGAATTGTGAACACATAAACATTTTTAACAACAGAATTTTCAGCAGATGTCATTTAATTTTGAATCAAAGGTTGAAGATTTTTGATTTACACATCTTTGATGTGTAAAATAACAAATACTTGACTATAAAATAGTTCACCAGATGGTGGTCCTCAGCATGGGTTGCTGAAGCATTTTTACATTTGTGATTTTTCATGCCTGTCAGTGAGATTAAAACTAAGAAAAGATTGATATTTAAAAGAAAAACTCAATGAAATGCATTTTGAGACATAAAGAGCAACAACTTCTGTTGAAGTAAGAATTTTTTTCTTAATGAAAGTGAGGTAATGAAAGTGGGGTTTACATTAATATTAGATGCATGACAGGGTGTGAGAGTCTGGATTTGCATCTCACCGCGTTGTTTGATTGTTGGGTTAAATCAACGATCTTGTCTCTGTGTGTGGGGTGGGGTGGGGTGTGGGGGGCAGGCCTGTCCCCATGTTGGGTGATTTAGTGTAGTGCTTCTCCTTGGTTGTTTGTTACTCCTATAAACTTTTTGCCAATACACATATTATCTTACTAAATTAAAAGAGGTTCTCTAGAGGAAAAGCTTTTTGTTTTCGTGCAGTTCAAGGTATTAGAGCTCTTAAAGGCTTTGCAAGAGTTTGTGTGTGCAAAACTCTTGGAGTCTTAAATATAAGTAAACTGCCCAGGCAAGCATGTGGCTTACACCCAGCGCTTTACACAGGATTGTACCCCGTATGGATAGCAATATAATATCTTCCATTTGTGCTTATGGGTTATGGACTTGGATTTAGGAGAAGCAAAACATATTGTCATGCATAGACTACAAAAAAGTGCTCTACTTCTCTTCATTAACCATATTAATATCCAGCTTGGTTTGCTTGAACTAGATACAGACTATTTAGATAGCGGGTTAAACTAATTCATGTCATCTAATATTCTTCAGGTTTACCAAAACTCTGGACGATGGACCTTGACTTCCTATCTTTTTTGCTAGGGGGAATCTTGCTTTCAAAAGCAAAGCTGAAGAAGTCAGAACACATGGCATATGCCTATTATTTTAAATTATGAAATTATGCATATGAGTTGCACATTTAATAGATGCAGTGCCATGTTAAAAAATGCCAGATTGAATTTTAACACATTGTCCTTTGCAACAAAAAACTTAAGAAATTGTTAGGCAGATATCTGAATGCAAAAGTGCAGTTGATGCTGTAGCATTTTGGGAAAGAAATGAGCGAGTGAGAGCACACATATTAAAATGAAAAATGTTGGGCTCAATAACAATGGAATTATAGAAGTTTGCACAACACTGCTGTTTCAGTGATAATTTTATGTAAAAAGTAATAAAAAATGCTGTCTAAAAGTCCCAATATTTGGTGCGAAGCACCTTCAGCAAAGCCTGGTTGCGGCCTATAAAGGATAATGTAGATGACACAGACTCTGAGAAAACAAAATATTATCTCTCTATCATAGAAGCTTGAAATTAGGTTTCATTTTTTTCATTTACTGTTAGGTAAACAAATTACTGCATCTTCAAATACTTCAGCGGCTCACTTTTTCTTAGCTGTCATCCGCAACGATGAAACAATGCTGTCTTCCCATCTTCTGATACAGCCCTCAGTCATTACTCCTTTTTACTTACTCTATTCTTCATGGTGAAGTTTTGCTTAGGTCTGAACTCATGGCATGGGAAACCATTTCTGATATAATTTGCAGAAGGTTTGGTGGATAAAATTACACAGAACCATGTGCAGTCTCCCATACACAACAAGAATGAATTGGATAAATGCTTCTCCTGCATTCTAGGCAATAACATTAGATTATTCCATGCTGGGTAATATCTGTAAATATATTCTATTAGGAGGATATTTCCTGCAGTTGAAATTGCTGGTTTACCACAGTAAAACAAAACCATATGTCTAAGAAATGCAGAGAACATCCATCCACAGACCTCTAATGACAGGGCAAGACAGAACATGAAGAGTGTCATGTAAATTATTACATTTGTGTTCCCATACTTGGCATTATGCTGTTCAGCCACTCTGAAATAATTCTCTTCTCTCTCATGGCTGATGAAAAACCAACACATATGGTATTGTTCGGCTTTAAGTCTTTTGACACTGATGTGGTGAAACTTCCACATGCAAGCCAAGGAAATGTGGGATAGAAGAAATCATCACAAGATATACACGTGTTTGAAAAGTGATTCTCAAAGAAATTAGCTATGATTTGTCCTGAAGTATTCAGTGCATTTTTTTCAGGTTCCCATAAATACCTATCCTGTGTTTGGTTAATAACTTCTTGAAATACTAGAAACAGAATAGAATGTTTCTATAAATTTGATAGGTTACACCAAGCTGTGAGGTTGGCAAACACACTGAAGGAATTAGATACATGAGTAGGGGCAAAAGTGCAGATAAGGAAGCAGAAGGTCACTGACATTTAAAAACAAATGAGTAACAAATAACATTCTGATATCTAAAAAAAAAGGGAGTGCAAATGTAATTCTCTGATTCATTAAAAAGTAAGACATGCAGGATAACTATTGGTTAACTGGTTAAAAAAAAGCAAGCAAACAATGTATGAGAACACTGAGAAGGAACTACGTTTGCTCTCTGTGGAGAGAAGACAAACTAGGGCACAGCTGGAAGTGGAAGGAGAAAACAAAGGCACAGTAACAGTACTGTAAAGAAGATGACAGCCAATTCTACTGACAATGAGGGCCACAAGATGGATCTAGGAAGCGACTTCATAATTTTCTGGGGACCAAAGCCCTGTAACAGGATATCAGCAGAGATCCATTTAATTCCAGGAGGTAGCAAAGACCCACCTGGCCCTTCTTTAGCACAATAGGCAGACCTGAGAAACAGCTATTTCCAGATCTGTTTTCTCCTTTTGTTTTTTGAACCTTGTGCCCTAACAGCAAAAATTATCTGATAAATGTGCTAATAAGACACCTTAAAAAACTTATGCTTTGGATTAGCCAAGAGAATTCTTTAATGCATTTGAATTTGTTACTGTTGTAACCCCTCTGGAACTTATCTGGTTATTGTACCATCAAACTTTCTGTCCATGCCCATCTTTAAAAGGCTGGGTACTGTCTCACCCATACCAGTAGCATACAAATTCTACTTCTCATACTCTTCCTCTTTGACACAGTTTTGCATGGCACATCTTTGAGTGCAAGACTTTATGATGACAAAAGCATAAGAGACATGAGAAACCAGCCAAGGGCCACAGGGAACGCAACAGCCTGGGTAGTGAAACTGCCTTATGACTTCCCATTCCTTTTGAGTATAACCACAGAGCAGATCACTCAGCACTGGGACTCAGCTTATATAGAATTGATATTGCAGTTCTACACCTTTTTTTGCCCTTTTCACCTCTCCATGTTATCTGTGGTTGCTAATGGCTTTCATTGTGACACCAGTGTCCTGGTTTGTCTCATAGTCCTCAATAGCTTTTCCCCTTGTTTGAATCTTTAGAAAAAGCCAACAGAAAATCTTTTTTAGTGTCAGTGTTGACAGCTGCTGTGTTGGAACTTTGCGAGGATTTTTCATTTGTAGCCTAGTGGATTAATAAATCCAGTAAGTAAAGTAAATTTGTATTGGGCAAGTAATGAATATGACATTAATTAGATAGATGTACCCTAAATTCATGCCCCTAGTGCTTTTTATTTAGTAGATTTATTAAAAAATAAAGCATAGCCCCAACTGAATATTAAATTCATGAGTTGTTTTTTTTCTAGTACTACTGCCATAGTCAACCTTAGAGGGTGCAAATCTCCTCTGATTTCTAAGCTGTTAATTAAAAGCCACATTTCATCCAGGATCAGAAATTGGTAGGATTTGGTATTGTAATTAGACAAATATGCAAAGGTACTAAACTCTGGAGAAGAACCACTGGAAATAATACTCAGTAATACTCAATCCCCACATTTCGGAGGAAAAGTGTTTATTTTTCATTGTAAGACCAAGCAAAGATTGATTTTTCTTTCTCTCAAATGATTTTTGTTGTTTGGGGTTTTTTTCCTGCTTGCTCTGAGTGCAGTCACAAAAAAACGTAGATTCAATGTTCAGCCCAAGAGACACAAACATCTGTAAAGTAGAGTGAAAATGAACTGCCAAAAAGGAAAAGAGATTTCCTGCTCCTACTGAAGAGAATTAGCTTTTAAGAAGTGCCTGAAGGAGCTTTTTATTTGCGTCCATTCCTACCTACCCTCTCTCAGACCATGCCCGTTTATGTCTCTGGGGCACTGGGGCAGAAACCTACATCTGAAGTGTGTGAAAAAGGTGCAAATGGCTGGAAGCTTAAAGGAGGAAGGTAAATCAGCAAAGAAACCCTCAAAAATGGCAGTAAGCAGCTAAAGTGCTTGTCAATGATAACTGATAAATTTTCATGCACCAACTTATATTCATCAGTTGACTTAAGTGGCCTCCTGCTAAGGAGTAACAAATATTAGTAAAGAGATTTGTAGAAGTGTTTTCCTCAGCTCTTTAACCTGTGCTTCAATTCCTGGGCTCATCCAGTACTGGGAGATGGTGAGAAGCTTCTATGGAAATGAGCCAGCAGAAATGTTACGTGTATACAATTATACCTGTGGTACATCTACAGTAGCTATGTCTAAAGGGGTTGAAAAAAATATCTGAATATTCCGGTTTATACCAAGACCCATGATATGTTTTGAACATTTTATAAAGACTTGGTTTTGTCAACAACTTAATGTAAATAAAATGTGCATTAATCTAAATGAAATGTACACTAAGTCAATAATGTCATGATCATTTCTACGGCACTGCCTTCTCAAAAGTTACAGGTCCAAAGTAGTCAATTGAAATTTTAGGACAAATAATCAAGATAGAAGAAGAAAAAGGGATAAATGAAAAATCTTACTAATTTGCCCTTATATAAGGATGTCATAAATTACAAAAGGAAGCCAGAGAATTTGAGAGAAATTTTACAGAGATAATACTTCCCCAACCTCCGGAATTGTGCTGTACATTAGATCACAGAAATGGGAAAGAGAGGAAGGGGCACCTCTCTCTCAGCTTAACCACAGATGGGTCTCAGCTCATTAGGATTAAAGCGCTTATTTCCTGACTGTCTCTTGGGGAACTTGGACATGTTTTATGGCTAAATACCTGACTTAGGGCTGTGCCTAACAGCTATATTTTTGTCTTGAACTCATAAAGAAGAATGTTTTCCATTTAGTAGCTCCAGACTGTTGCTCTGGCCATCTGGCAACTATCCGTGTACATACTTAACATTCTATTTTCTTGATTTAATGAAAGGAACTATTTGCATAGTAGATTTCTAAGTACATCAAATATTTCTAAGTACAGCAAATAGTATTTCAAAAGCTCATGTGTAAAGAAAAATATCCAGTGAAGTGTTCAATGTGCTGAAATTTACAGGCAGATTTGCTTTTTAAAAAAACTACCATAGTTATTCCTACAGACTACAGTTCTTCAACAGGATGAAAACCTCATGGCTTTCAAAGACACAGTACACGAGTAACAAGTCTGGAGACAAATTTTAATGTGCAAATAGTATTTCAAAACTTTATGGGTAGATTAAAAACTCCCAGCAAACTGTTTAATATGGTAGAATTTACAGAAAGAATTCTTTAATGTCATATTAAATCATATGGACTAAAGTAACAACAAGATCTTCAAAATATGAAGAGCTCATTGTGGCAGGTGCTGAAAAAGATGCTCAGATACTGTCAGAGAAATGAGATAGTTGGAAATGAAGTAGCATAGTGCAAGACCATAGAAATGTTGCCTGGAAGAGATCTCTAGACACAATCCAACCTCCTCCTCAAAGTGATATTATAGACAACACTATGCCAGGTCGGTGAGGGTTTTATGTAAATTCCTGAAAATCTCCAACAATAGAGATGTTACATCCCTCCAGAAATAAAAAGTTTTTCTTTATGTTTAATTGGAACATCCTGTGTTGCAATTAGTCACCACTGTCCCTTATTCAAGATACTAAATGTCATTGCCACTACCACAAATTAAGCTTCACAGTCTCCTATCTGCATTATGGCAAAGCATCATGTTTTCTTGAAATTAAGTATCTGCTGGAGAATATTCAAAGTCTCACTGAAGAAAGTAAAAATCTTTAGAGATGAGAGCTGAAGCTGAAAGATCAAATATTGGACTTGATGATCCTTACAGGTCCCTTCAATTTTGAGATATTCTGTATAGAGATGGCTCTGCCTGTGAATGTCCATCTCCTTCTTGTTAGAGGCTTTGAGCTTTTGCTTTTTCATGGCAGCAAAGTGCATACACTGGACAGTTTTCAAGTACCTACAAAATACATCAAGAAACTGGGGCCAAAATTAGAAAACCTATATATACTGCAAGCATCCTTTATTGTTCTACTAATCCCTGTCATACTGTATTTAGAAGTATACAGCTCCAGCCCACTAATACCACCAAGACTGAAGGTCTACAAGTCAAAAGATGCTTCACCTTTAGATTCAGGCTGTAGAAGCAAATGCGGCATTCTAAACGTTAGGTATGAAATTCAGCCTCCTCTTAACTTCATTACAGTTGTTTTGATGAGAGTGTCCCTTTGTGACACTCTGACTGAGACTACTGAGTGACTCAACTGTTGAAACATAGTTTCTGACTCCGTGTCAGGTGCTAGTATATCCTGCCAGGCACTTCCAGACAGACATTCCTTTCCCCCCCTAAGGGCCAGAGCCTGAGAAACGACTCCCTTTGGCAGTAGTAACTGCTTTATTGCCCCCAGGTTCCTCTCTTCCTCCCCCCTGCCCTCATGTCTGCCCTGCAGCTGCTCCTGTATTGCTACAAACACCTGTATAGCTTCTTGGTGATCCTGGCTGGGAAAATGACCCAGGTTAAAACCAACAATTTGGGGTTTTTGGTTTGGGGGGGGGGGGGTGTGTGTGTTTGTTTGTTTGGTTTGTTTTTTGTTTGTTTGTGGGTTTTTGTTTTGTGTTGTATTTTGTTGGGTTTTGGTTGGTTGGTTGGTTTTGGTTTTTTGCGGGGTTTTTTTTGGGTTTTTTGTCAGCCTATTCTTAATCCAGGCCCTGGATTGTACACACAGTGAGGACTAAACCCCAATTCCACACCATGGACACAGCCCCTAGTAGTTTTTATTTTAAGCAAGATGTTGCTTTTTCAGTAAACCACCCCAGCTGATGCTATCTTGAAACTATATGTATTTATTCCTTTTATTCTCATGGACAGCACCATGGCTGTCAGCAATTTTCCTGGTGCCTTTTGACTAACTTCTCACAAACGCTCATTAGTCTGAGCTATAACTGTCCCATAAATCCTTAAAGCATGTGAGACAGTTTTCTGAGAGAAGGACAAGAAGTGTATGCAGTAACCAACTTTAAGAAATTACTGGACTGAAAAGCAAACAGCAAAATTACTCCCAATTTAGTACTAAACTGAAGAGTGTAGAAAGACGTAGGCAAAAAATGAAAATAAAGGCTTTTGACCTTTTTCATTGTAGGCTAAAGGCATTGAAAGACTTTGTTGTTGTTTTAAATTAAGCTTTCTATCAGTTTGCTTGCCATATTAGGACTTCAGATCTTCTCAGTTCTATGAACTGTGAGCTAAAAGTTGATTCTGGGCCCATTGAAGCAACTAGCAAAACACCAGATGACAGATATTTTAAAACAGACCCTCTGAAAAACAACTGAGATTAGTTCGTCATAGGTCTCAAATAGATTTTCCCACTTGAAAGTCTTCTTTATAAATGTTGCTTAAAGAAGACCAATATAAATTCTGACCCCAAAAGAGGGAAATAATTTAATACTTTTGGTTTTCCATATGCGTAAAACAAAGGAGAAAAGATATGTTAGGTGTTTACCAGCTTATACCTTTACACCCTAAGGCAGGTTGGTTCCCTCGCCACACCTGAACTGTCAAAGTTTCCAGCAAACCAGAATAATTCAGGTATTTAATTCTTGATTTGAATTCAAAAACTCTTAAAAGAGAAAACATTCATTTTAGTTCATGCCTGCATGTGCATTGCAACGAATCAAGAGAGTATACATGAAAAGAAACCAAGTAAAACTAGTAAAGAATAACATTCAGTGAATATTATTTAAAACAGCAATTGTTCACCTGAGCTTTACAGAGGCATAACACATCCTACAGGCACCCATCAGTCAACTGATTGTACCTACATCTCATTCACTGTCAAAAAAAAAAACAAAAACAGAAGAAAACAAAAGAAAACTTTGTTTTGAACTTATAATTAAACACTTAATATCTGTATTAAGTTAATAAAGGTACTCTCAAAAATATATATGACGTTTTGAATTATCCAGATCCTGGGCTAATATTAGTTGGAATACCCCTACTGCAGTCAGCAGGACAGTGCAGTTTACAGTTTACTTGTTGTGCATGCTCTAATTTGTAGCAACTTTGTGCATCTGAGATGTCTGGGGTTCTAGCTGTGTACTTGGGTGTTAATTTAAATAATTTATTTTATTCTTTATTTTCTCAGAATTCAGGAAAAGATACTCTGCCTCCTTATAGGAAACAGGAATTGCAACTTTATTCCATTGCAAGTGTAAAGGACTTTCAGCTGACAGAACAGAAAAAAATTAAAATTGCTACTTCCAGAACAGTAAATGGAGCATGGCCAGCAATCCCTGGCACTGATACTACTCCAGTGGTATGCAATCATAACTACTCGGACTGTTAAGGTTGCTCAAAACAGCAAAAGCCCCTGGACCCATGCTATTTCTCAAATCACAAGTTTTGGATTGGGGTGACCTACACTAAAAGCCTTACAGGAAGCATTGTAACAGCAGAGTGTGACAAGCATGTGTCCCACATGCCCCAGTAGTGTTTATTTGCCAGATTACAGATCTCCAATGCTCATTCAACAGATTTGGATAAAATCTGTGGATCATTAAAAAAAATGAGGTTTCCAAACTATTTTCCATCAGCTGAAGTTAAAATTTCTTCTACTTCAGTTTTTTTACACTGAGGAAAGCAATATTCATAGCACCTTGTAGATTCAGAGACATATTTTGTACAGGACATATGTACACTGGATCTGCAAAGTTTCAGATATACAAGAGTTAGAGAAAAAGTTTGAAAATTTATAATTTTGTCCCAATAAAGAAAAGAAAAAGAATTTTGAAGATAGAAAGTGAACATGAATTGTTATTCAGTATTTTCAGGACCATCTAGGTTAGTTAAATGTGAGATTTCAACAACACTATTATGTTTCTATCATCCCTACAAAGAATTAAAATAGATCAATGTCTTATATTATTACTTCAAAGATTTTTCAAACACTGTTCTAAAAAGAAAATACTTAAGCAGCTCAAGCTCACTCTAATACCTATGGCTATTTTAACATCCTTTTCTGTTCAGAAGCTGAATCTTCTAAGTATTTAAAAGAGGACCACCTTCTTCATGTTGACAAATGTGTCATTCCTCACGAGTACAAAGAAGCATTAATAAATCAAATCTCGGTTGGTTTCAGCAAAGCACTTTATTGTGCTTTTATTTCAAAATTCAAAAATGTGTCATCCCAAACCAATATTAATTTTATACATATGTTCATAGTTTTGTGCAAGCCTGCAGTTCCTCAGATAGAGCTCTGCTAATTCCCTATTTTTTATCAGGCTTGTTCCAGTACTGGGTTTTGTGAGATCTTGGGGAGAAAAAAAAGATTAAAACAGTTTTTCAGGAAAAGACTTAGCAAAAGGCTTACAGTGGCTGGAAAGGACTGTAGAAATTACATTTTCTCACTAGTGGATGGTTCCAGTTTACAGAAACAGTATTTGAACTTGGATACAGCAGAGTAATATAAATCTGCACTGAAATCTAAGGAAGTTTCGGAGTCAGAAAGCTATTGATTATTTCTGCCAAAGGGTTTATGTGCTGAGAGGAGGATGGAGTGCAACAGGATTTTAGTGGACAGGTTAGGGGAAACAGTCTAAATTAGAGGCTGAAGTCAGCTTCACAAATCACCACGCAGTGGTGTTGCTCAGGACTTTTCAGTAAGCTGTGAAGTGCTACTTTGCAAGAAGGCAGTTCTTGCCCCTTTTTCTCTGTGTTAGAAGGCTGTCACAGAATGTCCTCCTTCCAGAGGCAAACCCCCTTCTGTTCCCCAGCCTGCCTTTATTCACAACCAGACCGCCTCCAATGGTTCTTACACTGACATAGTTCATTCATCTCGGGTAGTCCTTCCCCATCTTAATTTGTATGAAGAACAGTCTTGTCCCATTCCTGACTTCATTCTCCCAGACTGTAAGTCAAGTTTCTTTTGTCTACTCCCTGCACAGGCTGTCCATGCCACAAGTAACATTAGTGGCCCCTTGCTAAACTATTATAATTTGACCTGAGAACAGGACATGAAATGTGACAGTGCTTCAAAGGGCATGACATTAATATTCTGCTCCATACATCTTATGTGATACACAACTATTGTTACTGGTGGATCATTGCACACTGGAACTCTTAACTGTACTCTGACAACTGTCAAACTCCCACACAAGAAATTCTGGTTAGTTCCTGTGCATGCAAGCTTTCATTTTAGCTGTGTTTTTTTCCAGATGTTAAAATTTCAACATCCTCCCAGTGAATTCTTTTACAAGGGATATGCCTCCTCTATGTAAGTGTGTTCTAATGTTTCTTTGGCAGTAGAAATACTGAAATGGCTTCAAAGGTGAGCCATAAGAAAACGGCCTTTAAATCTCAAAATGCTGTGTTATCTTCTCTTCAGCCCACTCAACACTTACCTCAAAATTCTTATGCTTATCCCCATCACTTCCACCTAACTAGCAATTTTTCAAGAAACACTCTATGAAACTTGTTGAAGTTATCCAGATAGATAAGATCTATCATAATTTTTTTGCCTAGAAAATAAGCTCTCATATCACAGAAAGTTATCAGATTAGTCTGGCACATAAAACTCTGGTAAATCTGCATAGCTCTTTACAACATATTCCTTTAACATTTGTTAGTTATTCTCACTTTCAAGACATTTCCTAAATCTTCTCATGTGGCTCAGAAAAAAATAATTTGTGAGAACAAATGTAACTGTCTAGATCGCTTCTGTACCTTATTTATAAGCATTACTTTTGCTTTTAAATCTAATATGGTACTCTCTCCCTGTATCTGTTGTCTGTACCTGCAGCCAGACTGAAATGTGATATGCAACTTCATGGGAATCCTGGAGCTAACACTCCCCAGGGAGATGAATGTGGTGGGTTTCAGTACTGTCTGCTTCCATGCCCCCTTTTCCCACCACTTACCATGCCTGTCATGCTTTCTTTTCTCTCTCCCCAATGTTATCATCTCTTCCCAGTCAACACTATCCTTCCTATTGAAAACTGAGTCGAATATTTAGCTAATCTGGGGACTATGATGAAGTTACTTTGCTGCCTGTTACCTTCACTAGAGGGTGAAGCTGTCAGTCATTTCAGTGGTAAGGTGACCTCCAGAACTGTGTTTAAACAGTTCTGTAAAGTTTAATTGCCAATTCTTTTTTTTCATTTCTTAAAAGACTCATATGTTTGTTTCTTGCATATTCTCTTCCTTTTCCTGATACACTTCTTAGCAATGTTAGCTGTCCAGTAAGATTCTCTTGTCGTATTTCCTCTTTGCTCAGTGCTCCTCAAAAATTAGGCATGTTAGCTCTATCAGTCCAGGTGACACCATTAACTCTTTCTTCCTGGTCCACTGTTTTGAAATACAGATCTTTGTCTCTTATTCAGCTAGTTCTTAGCTGAATTAAACCTTCTATTTCACTAAAGTTGGATAAATTCACAACTACCTAATACAACTATTTTTTTCTTTAAGTAATCTTGTGTAATTGCCAAAACCAAATCAAACCTCCATCATAGTTACGTATCTTAGTTCAGTATTAACCTGGTTTGTCAAGGAATGACAGTATTAGGACAGCAAAGCTAATGACCAATAAATTCAAACTTTAAAATCTAGAGCTTTCTAAAGTCCGTCATCTACCACTTGATAAATCTTCAGTCACTGTGGATTTCCTGTCTTCAGCTATAGCCTGAGTCCTTGTTGTCAGAAGGTGTTGGTAAATATCCATGGGTGAGATTGGACTCCTTGCTTTCAGCTGTGACCTGCTTGCCACTTTACATTTGATATAAGTCACCAGCATACATTTTAAGAAGTCACAGGCTGTGGCCTTGCTCCTAGTTGAGAGCAAATATACTTGTTGTAGCTTCTGGGTAAAGTTTGAGTAGTAGAGAAAAAACTATTTCCTTCGTTTTGCTTATAAGCTGGATTTTAAATTAAATGCAATATTAGTGGAATGTGTCTTCAATTAATGGATTTCCTTTTCTTTATTCTACTTAAGAGGCAAAGATTTTTCAGACATGCAAGTGACTTCAAGCCCATTTTGGACATGGTCCAGACCTTTCTTTCTATTTTGGACAAATAATGTTATAGTAAAAATTGGTTACAACTGAAAGAACTGATAAAGAACAAAATATAATCAGTAAGTTTTTGTTTTAAGACAATGGCTTATGCTTTGTCAACAGCACTTCATTCTTATAGGATGGCCATTGCCACCTATGCCTGCATTTCCTTCAAGGGGAATTTTGAGTTTTAAAAAATGTCTAGAGATACGCCCACTATAAATTTTCCCCACATGATGGCTTTCTGCACTGTTGCTCGACAACACACCTGAGAAAACATTTTATTGCTGAAATGAGCAACAGTACTGTGCTTCCATGTTCAAGTAAAAGATGTGTAAAATGTTAAGAGTTTCATTGTAATGAATTTACAGACAGTAAAGCTTTTCTAGTAGTGACATTTAAAAAAAAACCAGATAGTGGTCAGTTTGTCTAACTAAGGCAACCTTTCAATTGTGGGGTTTTTTTCATGAACTATTATTTCATTTTTCGTCCTATTTCCAAAAAGGAAAGAACACTTCCAATTATATATTTTTTCTAAGTAAAGTGATAGTTGACTTTTTAAGTGCATTTAATTTGGATTAGAAGAAAATATATGAGAACATTCTGAAAAAAAAGTGAAGGTTTGTCTTTTCCAATTCAGCTTTCTTCAGTAATATCAGTCTGAGACACAGATGTCTTTTTTTAATTTCATTTAATAATAAAAGAAAATGTTTTCAATTATTTAAGTTAATTTAATGGATTTATGACAGTAAGATTTGGGACCAAAATTCTGCAGGAAGACGGCTCAGACTTTCTGAAGTCCGAGCAGAGTGCTGCCTGTCTATGCTTACAGGGTGATGGTGTAGTGCATACAGCTGAGTAGAAGTGAGACAAGGCCCCACTGCCTGCAATAGCTTGAATTTCAGCTGTAGAAAGGTCCCTGTAATGGAGAGGTGATGACAGTTTGAAATCCCATTTGAAATCATGCCTGTTTCTTAGCTTTTAAAAGTATCAGTGGAATAAAAAAAGAGAGAGAAGAGGGAGAGCAGACAATCAGATTCACCATCTTCTGTGGATGTCATGGAGAATCCAGGCAAATCCAGGCACTAATTTCTGTAGTATCATAGAACCACCTATAACTCCTGTAGGAACACAATCTCTTCTGTTGTCAGTCTTTACAATTTATATTTGTCCTTAACTCAGTGATCAGCTTTTTCCTGAGAACAAGGGAATATTTTTTTTTTACTTGCTGCTGTTCTTGTAAAACCATAACACATGCTTTCTGTCATGGCCCTGACTGACTAAGAGCTCTGGGTGTACATTTTGGTGGAGATTAACATCCTATCATGTGTTAAAGTTGAACTGTTATGAGGTACACAGGAAGATCACATTCCCACAGATCAGATTCTTGAAAATAAACACAACTTAAAACCACATTATTCCAAAGAATAATTTACTGGAATAGACTTTGCATTATGCAGCCTTTCAAAGCAGGAGAACTTTCAGTTTGGCTCTAAATATCTACCCACACATCACAGTTTGGAAAACTCAAATAGTGATAAAGTGTCTTTGATGTGCAGATGGTATTTTAATGGCCAAAACAAACAAATAAAATTCATGGCTTAAACCCACTCCTACTGTATGTGGAAGATCACTGATGACAAGTCACTGGACATATCATGGAAGAAGACTAATGTGTTGTCCCACCGGGCCCTAGAGAGCGTTTTCTTAAGCCAGGATTTAGATACTACATGGGAAGTATGTGCTTATGTTTTCCATTTCTTTATCAGTCCTTATGCAAATACAAGTCTCCAGACTAACTAATCATTTTTTATAAGTGAAATAACAATTCTTCATAGACCTCTATATGTGCATGCACATCTATATGTCTCCATGTGTACACAGCCATATATATGTCAACAAAATGGGATTTATGTGTGCTACACTATACTGGTAATTAATTATTTATTGCTCTCCTGAACCTAACATATTTTTAAACATTGTTCTGAAAGCAAGCTGGCAAAACTGGTCATTTCAGACATCAGTATGTATCACACCTCTGTGATCTCACAAGGGGTGAGGAGTTAGGCTTGATGATAAGACCTTGGACGGTGATCCAAGATGTTATAGACAGGAAGTATACTCTGATCAAGAGGTCAGCTCTACAACAAAGATTTATTATGACCCAGAAATGAAGATGTGAAAATATTCCTCTACCAAAAGGGGCATTTTGCAAATCAGAGGCATGGTCAATAAACTGAGTCATTCTGCATAGTTTGAGACAAAAGTACAGGCAGAATATAAGATGAAAATGAGGCAGTCAAAGTCAAAGAAACAGCACAACAAGAAAGAGACTGGGTACTAGACTTTGTTGGGAGCAAGAACCACACTGAAAAAAGAAAGACAGCATTGGGACCTGAAACAAGATAAGAATTAGATTCACATTAAGTTAGGAATGGGGTGAGGGAGATCTATGGGATCTCAAGAACTGTATTGCAGAGACATCCCCTTGTTACTGCTGGCTGACTACAGAACTGTGCCCCAAAGCCACTTTCCTGGGTGTGCAGTAAGCATTGCATGAGTAGATGACTCCTCACTGTCTTGGCAGTAACTCATTAAATGCAGACCACCATTCTGTCTTGTTTATGGCACTATTTATATTTTTTTATTATTTGCAAGGGTCATAATACAGAGAAATTGTTTGCTGAATTTGCAAACATAAAGCTAACTAAACATAGGCAATACTACCAATATTCCAGAGACCAGAGACAGAATTTGAAATGTTGTTTGATAATTGGTGGCACGATCAGAAATTTTAAAATGGAATTCAATAGGATAAAGGCACTTTGGGAAAGAAGACTCAGAGACATGAAATATCACATCACTTCTTCCAAAAAGGATAAGGAGACATACAGTTCAACTACCAAAGCTGAGCACCCCGTTACAAGAAAACATCAAGTATATATAAACAGGGGTACAGTCTAAAAAAGACATGTTGAGAAATCTTTCTATTCAAGGTAGAAAGAGTGTTAGACTTAAGATAAAGCACAGTTATGAGTGGCATATTGGATAAAACATGTAAATTAATTGCAGAAAGTAACTGTAGAAAGTTTAAAAGAAAGCAGAGCAACTGATATGAAAAAAATAAAGGCCCAAGAGGAAAGACTGAAAAACTACGATTGTGAGAGGAGAAAGGAAAATAACTGCTGAAATACATACATGGTAGATTTGAGGAGGGAAAGAATAAGATATTTAACATCACTGTAACAAATACAACATTTATTGTCTTTAAATCCTGACACAAACTGAACACTAGGAAAAATATACTGAGTTCAATATATATTGAGTTTCAGGTACTGAAATAGAATGTAGTAGAAACTTTCCACCCAAAAAAAATGAATTAAGAAAAACATTTGTCATGAAAGATATGCAAGAGTAGATATTGAGCTATAGCATGGGCAAAAGAACACCCTCAAGGACCTTTCTCTTGGGCTGGTCTTGATTTTCTGTTTGTATCTCCAGTTTTAATTTCTCTCTGGAAATGAGCCATTGGCACAGGGCTGAGATCACTGAGAAAGAGAATCACAGAGTGCTTTTTCTGGCCATTTCTGTTATATTTTTGTTTACTGCATTATCAGAGTACATATTGCACCTTCTACCCCAAAGGAGAGAAGACATACAGTGACCTTATTTTCTGCTATGACTGCAAAATCAAATATATTAACAGAAATGGAACAAAAGCCACATATTAGCCCTGTGACTCTTTCCGGATGCAAGATACTAAAGAAATTTATCAATCGGGTTATTATCAACTTGTCATTCAAATAATTTCTTGTTGGTTTAGACTGTTGTTCAAATTCTTGTTTAGGACTTGGAGACACTGTCATTATTGAAAACATGTTCTTCAAGAATTTAGAGAATTTGCTTCAGATCTGTATATAGCATTGTTGCTGTGGAGTTTTAATTTTTTAATTTTTTAATTTTGTAGCTTTTAGAAGTAGTTATATAGTAAATGTAGATTTAATATAGTATGATCTTTTACCCTTTGACACAGCTTTCACATAGCAAACCATGTTACTTATCCCCATATCAATCCCCTAAATTCCAGTAGTCTGTTTAGTTTCATTTTCATGGTAGAATTGTAGAAAACATCTTAAAATCTGCAGAAGAAGATATGACCCTAGAACACAACGACCTCCAAGCCCAAGGCTCTGGAAGACCTCCAAGAACATCACGTCACCTGAAGAAGATGAAGATGAGGAAGAGGGG
>JAWMRA010000001.1:50204327-50241840 GCA_035584735.1 Pseudotriccus pelzelni | reverse complement strand
CAACAACCTCCAACCCCAAGGCTCTGGAAGACCTCCAAGAACATCACGTCACCTGAAGAAGATGAAGATGAAGAAGAAGGGGTCCCAAAACGACCCCAGACCCAATTCCAGAGGGCGTGTCAGGGGGCAGAACCAGGGTGGGGGCTGGACGTGGATTGGGTAAAAATCATTATAAAAATGACAAACACCTGTACTCGGGGTGCATGGATGGTGGTATTCTTAGAGGCCTGGGGACGCAATTAAAGACTCTTGTTATCCTTATCTTACCTCCCCTCTAATTTGGCCTAGAGTCTTTTTTCTCCAACAGCTTTTAGGCAACACATGGCAGCCTAGTGATGACATCATAGCCAGTGATGTCTACCAACGACTTAGAGTAGTAGATTCTAGCCCTGATGATGTCTTGGTACAATTTGTTGGCAACCGCAGGTCCATAGAAGATGATAAATCTGATATGTGTTCCCATGAGTGCAAATGACACAGGTACCACTGGACTTGTGAATGACCTGCAGCGGGATGAGCTTACAACCATGATCCATTTGTTATGGAACCATGTCTCAAATGTCAGCTGGAAATCTCCATAAACAATCAGCACACAGAAAATGTGCACAAATCTAACATGTGAAACTAGTCCAAACCCTGAATGATTTTTTTTCTCCTCATTCTGGGTCAAACAGCCTGTGGTACAAAGGCATATCTTTCAAAAAAAAAAAAGAAAAGCACTAGGTTCTGATGAGTGCACAAGAGGCTCCAAGAATGTCTCAAAGTATGCATAAGAAAGTCAGAAAAGGTTTGAGCCTGTTCTTTGGTAAAATAGAATAAGAAATATTTATTAGAGGAAAAATGAGACAGAAAAAACATAGCATCTTCTTTTTTTCAAACAGATTTGTTACATATTGAGTATAGATTGACATGCTACTCTTAACAATAATATATTTGTGCTCTTGCACAAGTTTAAATAGGTGAAATGATGAGCAGGGAAATAGAGAATAAGAAAAATTAAATAACCCTTGGCTTTCATTTACAATAAACACACATGAATTTTACTATAATAACAGTTTAAATAGGCCCATCAGATTTAATCTTACCTTCATTCACATCATGCACCTCTGAACTAAGCAAAGTTTTGGAACAGTTAGTTTAGCTACTTAAAATTACTCTCGCTATCACACATACGTTGCATAATAACACTTCTCTTTCTGTTTGTTTGTTTGTTTGGGATTTTTTGTTTGATTGTTATTGTTTTAAGTGGTGTTACAGCGTAAGTTCTATGCCTTTCCAGAGACTTCATTTTTTTCACCTCTCCTGTCTCTTTATTAGCTGAGTGAGTAGCTAGATATTACAGCCAGATATGAGACCAATATAAACTAAATCTACAATGGCAGCATCTGTGATATACATGTGACTTCATCCTTGCAGCAGCTGGAAGTGTGGGGAAATATTTTTTCTTAGAAAAAGAAACCACATCAGCTGCTTTATTTTTTTTTAATACAAATAAAACTCTCTGTGTCCATGAGGTGGGTTGGTTTTGGTTCTTCGCCATTAATTTCTTCTTTCTGACATCATAAAACACTTGACTACTTAGGTTCTTTTACTAAAGAACGTCTGACAAGCCAGTCTTTATATATTTGTTCAGTATTTTTGCATTTCAATGCATTTCTCTTATTCCTGTGGAAAAGGCCACAAACAACATCCATATAACTCCATCATCTCTAATATCTGCTTATTTTTGCCTGAAACCAAGATTACTTCATCTGTCAAATAAGGCAAAATTTCTCACCTGTAGGAACTTTCAGAATATCCTATGCAGAAATTAGGACAGTTTTAACCCCACAGAATTCCTGCAGCTTTGGGAGGTAATGTTTTATGACCTTATTCAGACAAGAAAAGTAGATTTTGATGATGGATGTATAAGTTTTAAACACGAAACCCCATAGGATTCTAACCCTAATTCTTAAATGTATTCTTTCTTGCAATGAAACTACACGGGCATGTATGTAACAACTCAGTGAAGCTGAATCAGGAAGCTAAACTGGCTGGAAACAGCCCATTACTTTTTCAGCTGTTCTTCATCGTCCTGAGCCCACTTGTTACCCAGCCTGCCTAACTGCAGTGCCAGTGCACAGGAGTAGTAGGGAATAAATGGCTATGGGCAGGGGTAAAGGGTGAAGCTGTCCTGCGACTATGCTATGCATTTATGGCCCTAGACAGCTTGAACTGTTTTTGCCCATGTAGCACATTTCTTCTTTGCCCATCTCTCAGCACTGTATAAGCAGAGCTGGGTAATGAACTGTAGTTTGAATTGGAATGAAGAATGTATCCAGCTGGGAAGAAAAATTGTTTTGTCTTCAACTGGATCATCTTCCCAATCCACTCTAGAAAAGGGCTCTGCAAACACTTATTCGGAGGTTGTGCAAGGCATGGTGCAGGGATGGAAGCTATTGCTTAATCAGCATGGTCACAAAAAAATTCACATGGAAACACAGCCTTTGTAAAGTAAATTAAAAAAAAAAAAAAAGCACAAAAAGGCCTGCAAATACCTTATGAAACATCATGAGTGAATCCTGAGTCCTCCCACTGTGTGAATCTACTGGGAATCCTCACAACTGCCTCTTTTCTCTCCTGCTATTGTAAGCATTTTGCTAATAAATGAAAAAGAAAAGGTTGTTCTACACTTTAACATATACGGATCTAATGCTCATCTTCAGCAACAATTTCTTAGGTAATCAGGATTATACACCAGGATATACAGGCTATACAGATGTATATTTGGGATATACACACAAAGATGGGGCAGTGTCTCAGGGATTTTCCAGGTTCATCAAAGCCATTAAGCAAACAAGCAAATGGAGGAGTGGAGTTCAACAGTCTCAGTCCATGAGTTATTAATTTACTGTTTTCTTGATACTACTGAAACAAAAATCTCTTCTCTGTAACTAGATGGGTACAAAAAACCCTGTTTGGCTTATCTTGTCCCATCAAAACTTTATCTCTCTGTTTGCTACATTACTGGTGTCTTCTCTTCTGTCTCCTTATTGCTCCTTATTGATCATTAGCAGCACTCAAGACTGTGGCTGCTGCAATCTGCAAAATAACTTACACAGTATGAGAAAATTGCTGAATATGACTAATGTCTACCACATCCTACTTTTGGGTATTTCTCTTCCTTCTGTTTCAGTTGCCCTACTCTTTGAGGACATACAGTGAGAAAGCATGTTGCAGCTAAAACCTGTGTTTCCTTAATACTGTTGCTACTCTTTTTAGAGGCAAACATCAAAATGCTTCATTCTAAAGTGTGTCTAAAGTTAAAGGGTTAACCTGCATCAGCCCCATTGTCTAGGACAAAAGTGTAAGGTAAGCAGAGGCCCTGTTTATCCAGGAAATGTGTCCCCTGCTATGTATTTCTGTCACATCTGGTTTTATAATCTGTGCTAAGTAAAACCTGCAATATATGCAATTAAGTCATGAGTCCACCGAGGCCTCAGAGGAGACAGGTGATGGCAGGACGTGACATTAAAAGCCAAAGATTTACTGCCCTGTGTATGACTGACAAATCTCTGTATGCTTGCAGAAAAAGAAATTAAAAGCTTGAATATGCTAGGAAGTAGTCAGGATAAAATATAAGCTGAACTGCTGCATAAATTCTGTTCTAGCATGCCATATTGCTCCATGGGGTACTCTGAATGTGTCCATGCTCACCGCAAGGATGGATATTGGGCCTTGAAAGCAACACTCCAGAAAGGGTTGTGACTCTAGAGGCTGAGAGCAAACACCTCTCGAGGACACACGGTGTCCTGCCTCCTTTGTAGCCTTGGTTGTCTCTTTGTTGCCTTTGAAAGTCCTGAACCTTTTTCGATATGTACTCGTGCACCTTTTTAAGAAAAACAAACTCTGTTTTTTGTGAACGGTGGAAAACCTCTGGTTATATTTTTCTGCCAGCAATGTTTTCTTTTAGACTAACTTTGAAATTGAAATCTAAACCAAATTTAGGACAGGCATGTTTTGAGGAATGCTGTAGAGAAGGGGGTTTTTGGACATATTTACAAAACTCTTAAGATAAATAGTAATACCCTAAGGAAAGTTGGACACAAACTTCTGCTTCCTGGCTGACCCAGAGGAGCAGTAATAATTTTTTTCAAGTTAACTTGAAGCACGCACATTCAGTGAAAAAGTGAGGTTAAAGCACGTACATTCAGTGAAAAAGTGAGGTAACATGCAATAGCTTGTCAAAAGAAGCTAGAAAGTTGCTGATCTGGATTTTCTGTTTCTTTAAGCATATTCCATTGTCATAACACTCGTGATACCCCAAGTAAATAGACAAAGGAACTCAAGAGACACAGACAAGTCATGCCTTCTCTGCATAAACATGCTTCATGACATGATTGTTAATGATAGACCAGTGAAACCACAATCTGTACTTGACTCATGGTAAATTCAGCATTTCCTTTTTACTGTTTAAACTCCAGGGGCTTTCACAAGATTGGAGAAATTCCTATTTAGAACATTCAGCTTTCCACACATGGCTATATCTTTTCTAATATATGGCACAGTCTGTTATTTAATATACTGCATGGTAAAAAGAAATACATATATATAGTCTACACCACTTGATGCTCTACCAGCCATCAGTGAGTGGAAAAACCTTTTCATATACACATTGTTCCTTAGTTGTATATGAACTGCAGATTCCTTTCTAGCATAACAGGCTAGTGGACTGCTTTTTATATGGCAAAAGCAGCTTTGGATAAAATGTTCACTACGGCTGACATCCAGGGTGGAGTAGTTTTTTCTCAACTCAGCACACACTTCTCCAAGAACACACCACCTGTGTCAATCTGTGTACTTTCCTCAAACATCTCATTTTGCATGAAGTGGCCTTCCTGAGCAGTGGGTGTTTTTTGCGCTCCTGCTATGAATGAAATCATTGACATAACACTGGGAACTACTTTTATAGCTTTTGGCAACAAAGTGGGAGTTTCAAAATGTAAACTAGCCTAACGAAGTATTTTATAAACTCACAGGACTGTATCACCAGCCCTAAAGGGGATAAAAAAATTATTCAAGTTTCCAGAAATTTTCAGGGACATTTTTAACATTTGTTTTCACTTGGACAATCCTAGAAAACTAGTTTTGTTAAAAAATTAACAAGGATAGATAGAGATATAAGTTGAAATCTCTATTGTATTTTGCATTTTAGGCATAGTAGTGACGGTAACTGAAGAGTCAAACTTCTTTTTTGTAGAATTGTCTATATTTTTCCATACATTAGTAGAACTATCAGAATAGAGGATTTTTTTTTTTTTTTGCGGGGATAAAAAAAGGTGAAAGGTACCATTTTGAAATTCTAACATTAATAAATAAATGTGTCCAATGATCATGCATAAATTTCCTCTCTGAGAGAATGACAGTTACATTGAGTGGAGATAAAAATCCAGAAATGTTTTTTCATTAAACTTCGCTATGACAGCAACTCAATTTTCTTCAGGTCAGTATGGACACTTCTTGTATGTCAAGGAAGTACAAAAGGAAATAAAATTGTGATATCTCTCATTAAACATGGAATGTGATCCTGGAGTTACCTCTCGCTCTCTGACAACTACACAGAGAGCCCAAACAGCAAGATTAAACTAGGCAGCTAATATTCAGATTGATAAAAGTAGGTGATAAAGGTCTGCTTACCTCATTTTAGTAATATAAACCCTGTATCCAACTTTTGCAAAAATTTGACCAAGGAAATTCTTGATAAGGAGACACCATCTCAGTACAGGCATCATTTGGCTTCACATTTGTCCAGATCCAACTTGCCAAAAATATAAGACTGGATTCTGCTGCTCTATATCCATTAACCTCTATCCAGAAAACCACAGTATTATTCAGCCAAGGGGCACATCGTCTTGACAGTTTGCATGGCCTTGGAGAGTTTTCTTCAGTGTTGATTTCTGTTTATGTACTGTGATTTCCATGGAAGACATTATTTCTTTAGAGAGGAGTCTAGCCAAGGGTCTCCTGGTATCAGCTGAAGAGTGTTCTTCAGTCCCAGTGCCAGAGGAGGTGCAGGGACAAGATAAAGTATATGAACAAGTAGGAGATTAGGACAGGCAAGGGCAATCCTGAGTGTCTTGCTGATCAAGGGGGATGTCATTGGAAGCAAAGAAAAATACAAGTCATGAAAATTTTTCTGGTTCAAAAACTGTAAAAACTAAGTGACCTTTACTCATAGAAGTGGAACAGGAAGCTTAAATTTGCTAATAGAGCAGTAGAATCTTGTAGGTGACAATCAAGAGAGATGGTTGGTAGACCCTCATTTTAACCTGTATTCAGTAATGGCCGATGTCAAAAAGACACAAAGGAAGAACTTTTCTTGATGGCATAGTGCACTTTCTGAACTGGTTTTGAAATCAAGAAATACAAAGACTCTTCCAGTTCTCCGGGCTTGAGATATTTCAGTATTTTTCTTTGTAAGATTATAGCTTAATCTGTCTGCATGCAAAATATTGAGTCTGGCCTCTACATTTTCCACTGAGAAAAAATCAGATGTCTTTTATATAGTCATGACAGGTATATAATGTTATTTCCAAAATTCAGTATGTATTGTTCTCATTAGAAGATGATATTAAGTGTAGGGTGTATCTCTAAGAACTTGTGGTTATATCTGAATTCCTCAAATAATATTCTAGGAAAATAATTAAATCATCTGTGGTACATTTTTTCAGTAGTTAATGTCTGCCATATGTGAGTATCATGAATGTCAATAACAAATTTGGAGAAGTGTATATACGTAGAACTTTTATAATGGAAAAAGAATGGGAAAAGATGACTTAAATCAACTTCTGGGCCTAAGGGAGAACAAATATGTTGATTCTTCTGCATTAATTTAAATTTTATTTCTTTCTTGTTATTTTGCATGAAGATTTCAAAGTTCTTGGAATGTTGAAAATAAGTTTCATGTACAGATTTTTTCATCCATAAAATGTCTCATCTGTGCTCTTCTCAGTTCTTTCCTTGTAAATTCAATAACTTTCACATCATCATTAGCAGAGCAGCTCATACAGACAAAAAGACTTTTTATATATAGTTAGCAGCTGTACCTAGAATGCATCTTCAAAGACTTGCAGAGTATTCACTTACTTGGAAAGGACACATTCCCCTGATGGAAGGGACATATTTGTACACCACCTCTTTTTCAGTATACCAGATATTGTGCCTGCAGGAAACAAGATAGAAAATGAACAAGTGCTGGAGAAAGTGTCATTTTAGATTAAATCTCCTTATGATTTGTAGCATTTTTAAAGAAATAAGTGTGTTCTAGCTAGAGTAGAATGCTTTATTTAGTGTGGTTGTTAACTCCCTTCTAACAGGGAATGCAGGCACTGTTCCAGACTTGTCCTGAAGATGTTTCTTTCTAAGAATGCAGATTTCAGGTGTTACAGAAAGAGTGCAGAGACCTTTGGGTGATTATCCTTTTCTGACCATCTCTCTCACTCCACTACGAAGTGACTTTTTTACTTCATCTTCTCAACAGGAAGGGAGAGAAAATAAGATGAAAAAGCTTGTGGGTAAACACAAAGATGGGGGTGTCACCAGTTGCCATTGTGAGTAAAATAGACTCTATCTGCACTGGGAACTAATTTGTTGACTATAAAATAAAGTCAGATGATGAGGAACAAAGATAAATCTAACAATATACCCCCAGAGCTCCTTCTTTCTAGGCTCAACTCACTTCTTCACTTTCCTGCAAGAAAACCTGCTCAGTGTGGATTCATCTGCAATGGCTGCGGAGCACATATGATCGTGGAATCATAGAACGGCTTGGGTTGGAAGGGACCTTAAATACCATCTAGTTCCAACCCACCTGCCATGGGCAGGAACACCTTCTACTAGACCAGGGTGCTCAAAGCCCCATCCAACCTGGCTTTGAGCCCTTCCAGAGGTGGGGCATGCAGAGCTTCCCTGGGTAACCTGTGCCAATGACTCATCACCCTCACAGTGAAGTATGTCTTACATATATCCAACTTTCATTTCCCCTCTTTCAGTTTGAACCCATTACTACTCGTTCTATCACCACTGTTCGTGATGAATATAGTTCCTGGTGAACACATTCCTGCTCCAGCACAGGGTCCTCCACAGGGCATATCTGCTCTAACATGGTCGTCTCCAGGGGCTAATGCGTGGCCATCTGCTCCATCGTGGGCTGCAGGGGAATCTTTTGGTGGGCAGTTTTTCACACATTCCTCCCTGACTCATCACTGCAAGGCAACATTTTGCCCCTTCTTAAATAAGCATTTCTAGAGGTGTCACCTGAGGCCATGCCCTGCAGTGGGTCCAAATTGAGCCATCTGGAAGCAACTGTGTCCAGCACAGGGAAACCCTGTCACTGACACCCAGTACACCAGCTCAGATAAAGAACCCAGTTAGAAATAGGTGCATCCTGTCAGCCAACAACTGGCTGCATGATGCAGTAAAGATTTAGAAGTTGTGGTCGTGAGGCTCTCTGGGCAGCCTGGTCTATCTTCAAATGAAACCTTTCTTTGAGCATGGGCTGGACCAGATGACCTGTGGCAGACCTTTCCAACTTAAATTATTTTACGATTTTTACACATGACACCAAGAAGGATCTGCTTGATGGACAGAATGTGCCTTTCCCCTTTGTCCAAGTATATCAGTGTGTGATGCAGAAATTACCTCTCCCTATACAATTTCTTAATGATTTATGTAGCAAAGGGACTCCTCTTAATATCATTAAAAAATTATTAAACATCATGAGTGGAACAGAGGTATTGACATGAGATGAAGCATACAATTGCCAGTGGATACAGTCTTTCTCATCAGCAATTTTCCATCTTTCTTCTATGGCCTGATGCCTGCCTAGCTATCTACTTTGTATCTTCAAGTAAACAAGTGCTCCTACTTCTACATTGCTTTGAGCTTCTTATGTAAAGAAGATAATATTCACCTTAAAATAATAGAAAAAAGATCAGATAAATTAATGAAATAAACATTAGCATGAGTTAAAAATGGGTCATTAACGTGCTTTAACTTTCATTAAGAGATTTGGGGATCATTTTATTTTCAATAGAAGATATAACTTATATTTGAGCATAGCAGAAAAATCGACTCTTCTGTCAGTATGAACCATCATATCTATATATAGTTCAAGTTTTGGTGGAAAATTGTGTTAACCAGAGACAAATCACTTATGCATCCTTTTAAGAAAAGATCAGGTTTTCCACGTACTACTATAGTTTAAGTCCAAGGGCGCATTACAGTAAAACAGAAACTAAATCAGAATCTATGAGACTTGGAAGAAATAAAAACAACATGCTTTTTAAACAATGGCCATGTCAAAGCTAATTAAATGAATTTTATATTTTTCTAAAGAAATATGCTAATATTATTTGTTCACTTCAAACAGCTGTTGAGGTTTTCTATCATGCAGGAAGGGAAAAATTCACTAAAGGTCTGTGCAAGCCCAGATAAGAAGATATACAGAAACATACAAATGGCAACAAGCAAGACAGTCAGCCACATGAGAACCATATTTAGAGTTATAATGCTTACAGTGTGTTGGAAGGAAAAATGTGAAAATTTTTGGAAGATTAGGAAAGCAAAACTGTGGTTAGTTGTAACTTCAGTCAGCCAGAGGGCCTGTGACCTGAGTGGACCTTTTTTGTGGTTTATTCCCAGCCAGCAACTAAGCCACTCACTCCTCCTTAGAGCAGAAGGGTAGAAAATCAGAAGGGTAAGAGAATTCATGGGCTGAGATAAAGACAGTTTAATAAGTAAGACACAAGCAAAGCAAACCAAAGAATTCATTCGCCACTTCCCGTGGGCAGGCAGATGTTCAGGCATCTCCAGGAAAGCAGGCCCCATAACTCATAACAGTTATTTGGGAAGACAAATGCTGTGACACTGGTGAATGTCCTCACCCATCCTTCTTCTTCCCATAGCTTTACATGCTGAACATCATGCCATGAGATAGTTTTGGTCATTTGGGGTCAGCTGACCTGGGTGTGTCCCCAGCCAACTTCTTTTGCACCTCCAGCCCACTCACTGGTGGGGTGGGGTGGGAAGTCAGAAAGGCCTTGACACAGTGTAAGCCCTGCTTACTAATAACCAAAACAACCTTGTCTTATCAACATTATTTTCAGCACAAATCCAAAACACAGCCCTATTCCAGATACTGTAAAGAAAATTAGCTCTGTCCCAGCCAAAGCCAGCACAACCTTTAAAACTTGAAGCTGAGATGACTGAAGCAAGCTTTTTTTTTACACTTGGCCAAAAATATACCACTTAGTTTAGTGGAACGGCACTTCAGGTGTATCCATGTCATCAAAGCACATGCAACTAAATCAGGAATTTTATAAGGAACCTTAAATCCCTCTACAGATGGTGAAGCTTTCAGGAATTAAAAAAAATACTTGTATTTTAATAATTTACCTCTCTCACTTAGTTGGAAAGCATAAAAAAATTAATTCTTGAAGTTACTTCAAATCCATTTCCATTCTTTAAATTGGACCAAGTCAACAGAAAGTATTCTCACTTTGTGAAGACTTTAGCTCATCCTCCTGGCCCACTAGAATAAAGAACTCAAAGCATTTTCTTGCAGTCCTTTTGCTTGAATTCTCATAGTCATCTGGTTTACAGAATTCTTTTGGACTCTTTTTGATAGATAGATTTTGCTTGTCTGAATTAGGTTGCTGCAACAGATTTGAGATTGAAAAGTAGATACAGGAAAAGATGGAAAAAGATAATTTCTAGATATTGTTCCATCCTTTTATTCAAATACATGGGTAAGAGATAGGGGTGGTATATCTGATCGATATATCTTTCAGGGAGAGGTTTTCCTTTTTGTTTTCAGACATAATTTTCCTGTGGAAGTGAACCTAACACAGAACACAGCAACTTTTTATCCTTGACTATTCATTATTTTATGTCTTCGGTACTAAAAAAACCAGTTGCTGCAACCAGGCAGCAACCATCAAATTCTGGGCTCTCTCACTTTAAGACTGAAAACATCCAGTTTACAAAATGAAAATGGCCATTTCTAGAATTAAGAAACAAAAAACGTGATTTTTTTGGTTTAATTCAAATGCGTTTTTATTTATTGTATTTTGTATGTATAAAAATGGAATTCAGAGAAGACTGAATGTACTATATCATCAACAGCCAACATCTATTTGTACAGAAAAAACATTACCTAATATCCTCAGTATTGCAGACTACCTGATGGTTTATGCACAAAGAAAATTTAAAATTCCAGTGATTGCATGGTTAGAAATCCTTCACCAACATCTTAAGATTAACTGGAGGTCTGCTGAGTTATACCTTCAAGAGAGTCTGGATTAGATGTCTAATAAATCATAATATCAAAAACTGCCAGTAAAGCACACTTGAAAAGAAATCTCATTTTTGTAGAAGTGACTAAGAAGCAGGTCCAGCCCATATTACTTCTAACAAAGAGGTTTTTGTTTCACTGGGTTCCAAACAAAACCAGCTATTTTTCCAGCAGAGTAACCAAGCAAAATAAAATCACTCATTATATTCTATACCAAAATCTTGAACTTTGTTATTAACTCCACACAAGAAGTCCTTTGAAGCCTACTTTAAAGGTGGAAAAAATTGGAATTAGGTCCACACAGTTCACACTCCATAAATAGGTTAATAATCAGGGATTTTTAGCAATTTCCCATCTAAACCCAGGAAGTCAATTTACATAAAACTTCTTTTGGTGGATGTCCACTTGTGCCAACCATTGCCAAACCCCATTTAACATCCATATGGAAAAGGCAGACTTTCTTCAGACCCTGAAGATGCATGAAAGATAGGATGGGATCCAGAGGGACCAGGACAAGCTTGAGAAGTGGGCCCATGGCAATCTCATGAGGTTTAACCAAGTGCAAGGTGCTGTACCTGGGCAGGGACAACCCCTAATATCAATATAGGCTGGGGGATGAACAGACTAAGAGGAGCCCTGCCAAGAAGGATGAGAGGCTGGATGTCACCCAGCAGCGTGCAATTGCATCCCAGAAAGCCAGCTGTATCCTGGGTTGCAACAAAAGCAGCGTGTCCAGCAAATCAAGGGAGGTAGTGCTTACCCTCTACTCTGCTCTGGTGAGACCCCACCTGGAGTACTGTGTCCAGCTCCGGGCCCCCCAACATAAGGAGGACATGGACCTACTGGAGAAGAGGGAGGGCCACAAATATAATCAGAGGGCTGGAACACCTGTCCTACAAAATCAGGCTGAGAGAGTTGGGGTTGTTCAACTCGGAGAAGAGAAGGCTCTGGGGAGACATTATCTTACCTTCCAGGACCTTAAGGGGGCTTAGAGGAAAGTTGGAGAGGAACTTCTGAAAAGGGTATATAATGATAGGAAAAGGGATAATGATTTTAAACTGAAAGAGGATCTATTTAGGTTGGATAAAGAAATAAGTTTTTTACAATGAAGGTGGTAAAACAGTGCAATAGGTTGCTCAGAGCGATAGTAGATGCCCTGTCCCTGGAAACGGTCAAGGTCAGGCTGGATGGGGTTCTCAGAAAACTGATCTAGTTGAAGATGTCCCTGCTTATTGCAGGGGGAGTGGACAAGACAACCTTTAATTGTCTCTTCCAACTCAGACTATTCTATGATCCCTTCTGCTCCTCCAGAGCATTTCTCTTCCCTTTTCCAGTCAGGTTCTTCCCAAGATTGTCTGATCAAGAACAGAAAAATCTCAGCTGTTTTTTCACAACCTGTGCTAAAGCCTTGTTTGTGGTACAGTGCTGTGCAATCCCTCTCTTTTACAGTGCAGGAAGTGTGATTATTGTAGAAATCATTAGCAATCTTCACTGAGTAAAGGCCCAGTGATCACAGTTAGATTTTCACAAGGAATTAAATCTAATCTTTAATGTACATGCACTGTACTTATATACAAATATACATATTTCATTTTGGCAATATGAAAGGCTATTTCTAGGCTCTTCATTCATTACAGAGGAAACTGTGAATAAAATTTATGGTAAAATCCTACTGAACTGCTCAAAATCCAGAGTACTTCATTTTACAAACCTTTCCAAAGTGATAAAAAAGACATTATTTTTCCATAGGCATAGCAATTTACTCAAAATATTCCACTCTGCATAATCGCAATGCGTTTCCACAGATGAATCCTAGGTCTCTGAATTACTGATCTCAGTTTCTTGCTCACCACTCTGTTTTAAGGCTACTTTCTTGTTTGCCTGTTGTATAGCAGTGATAGAGCAAAGTGAAAGAATGTGGCAAGGGACGGAAGTGCCTTAAACAGAAGTGAGCATGTACTGATTAACACATTGGTAAAGTCAACCAGCAAAACCTACTGAAATCCATGAGATTATTTCCACTCGTTTCCATAGGCATCAGAAAAATCTTTTGGTGGCTGTCAAGGCCAGTCTAAGAGGAGACATGCACTAAGGACTTCTAATAATGTTGTTAAATGGTATCTTCACCTATACATCTTCACCTATAGTATGTTCTTCCCAAAGCAACATTTCTGCTCAAGTTTTCCACCTAAGCAAAAGGTGATATCTGAAATGCATTTCTACTGCTCTAAGTAGAAGTAAGAAAATCCATTACATATGATCAATGCAATTTTTCAGACGTGTTCAAATTTTCAAGGTCCCAAACTAATTTCAGACCACCTTTCTGTTAGCTTACACTGGAAGTAAATATGGAAAAGAAAGAGAAACACTCTGTTGAACATGGACATTATTTCAAAGCATATAAGTACTCTGGCATTTGCCATTACCTCAAATTGGCTTTGGGCAAGCAGCCACTCTGTAACCGTAAAGACATTCTGTGAATTTAATCCATAATTTTGGAAACAGCTTGCTGCTTATCCATTGAAAATATGAAATACTGGTTTTTTCCAGTGTGCTGTTCTTTTACTGGAAAACTTTTCTCTCCTTTAGAAAGCCAGAAATTCTCTGTTTTCCAAAAGCAGAATGGTACATTGAAAGGCAAAATAGGCAACATCTGCAATTCTCAGATGGAAGAAAAGAGAACATTGTTCATAGTATCCAATATAAACATCTGCAAATAACACCCCACGAAGGGCTTAACTGTAGAATAACGTGAGCCTTCCAGTGCAAAACTTTGACTTTTGATATTCCACAGTTCAAGTGAAAAGCATACCGCTTTATTGCAGTTCATCTCAGGTTTTCAGATCATAATAAAAAGTTAACACTTAGTCTAAAGCAAACGGCCTCAGAGTTGTATTTGCCATTTTTTTCACAGTTGTTCTTTTGGACAGAAATGCCTATCGTGGTTCAGGACATTTGCTGTTCTCCAAAACTACCAAATTAACGCTCAGCCCAAAGAAGTATGAGAGGAAAATAGTGTTTTTTTGTTTTGGGTTTTTTTTTTATGTTACTCCTCTGGGACTACATAAGTAGCACACTTTTTTTTGGTGTCATAAAATCTCATAGAATCATTAAGTAATGGATGGGGTGACTGTGCAAACTTTACCAACTTGCTTTTTCAATGAATCAAGATAATGCAAGGTTTTTGTGTAAGAATTTATGCTTTTAAGCGACTCCAGGCTGCAGAAAGACTTATATTTTGTTTCTAGAGGATTTGAAAACATTATTTTTTTTTACTGTCTTCCATTATTACACCTAAGTAATGGGTGACTTCTACTTCACCATTTTTTTTTTCCAGATAGCACAATACAGGTGGAAGTGCCATTATGCTCTCAGTGATTTCATCAGCAAAAAATATGCCAACACAGAGGTCATTTTTACCACCAGTTTTTGAGAGAGAGTCAAAGTTAAATGTAAGGGTATCTTTTGTGACATACTGAAATGGAATGGACCTTCAATGGGGTCATGACAGCATTTAGGCCACAGTTTTGTTAACAACAGTCTGTGCTAGACATCTCAAAATAGGACAAGAGGCTACAAGTCCTTGTCAGAAATTTCTCTGCAGGGAAGTCTCACCCTTCAAGAATTGTCTTAAAAACTAGACAAGAGGGTTTTCATTCCGTTTCGAACAATTAAGCTTTCAGTATTCCATATTCTGTTTCTTAGTAGCCTTTTACTCGTGTTAGTACAATCACGTACTTGGTATAATTTGACTTCACTGAGGTTAAGAAACCCATTCACCTTCAGGACTCCCATTAGATGTCCAGAAAACTTTGACCTGTATGAGTTCACTTGTCCCCAGTGTACAGAATCCATGGTTTCTGAAACCATACATTTCATCTGTTTTATCAAAGGAAACAAAACCCATAATTTTTCTCTTTGACCATCAGGAAAGACATACTAGCCAGAAAATATGGTATATGTTCTTTTTCATATGGGCTTCTAGTCTAACAGGGTAATTTAATTTTGGGGTTTTGACACTGATGAAAATGAAGAATTTGCTGTTGCCATTGTTTTCTAACACACTTCTCCTGGACTGCCAGTGTGAGTTATCTGACTGAAAGCTTTTAGTAAATCAACAGATAGTTTAAGCTAGTATTGCAGGCTTCCTCTACCTCTGCTGGAAGTAACTTTGGCATTCATCCTTTCACAAGACGGAGTCTAATGGTATAGTTTAATGTAACAAAAAAATCTGTTTAATAAAAAGCCATTGACAGAAGGATCAGTACGCACTTTTTGCCCCCAGGCAGTCATTCCTAATCTCTTTCTTGCTTTAATGCACATGTGACTTTCAGTGAGTCCATTTACAGAGCTGAACAGCAAAAAACAAAAACAACAAACAAACAAACCCCAAACCCTCTTCTTTGAAAGACTTGAACTTGGGAGTGGGCGGGTAGGGAGTTTCACTCCCCAGATTGTATTGAATCAGCAAAATACGTGTGTTCCTACAGCAGTGGGAATGTGCAATAAGGAACACCAGTGGGAGCAGAGACAGTACATTACTAAAGCATTAGACACCTTGAGCTATATGTAACAGAAAACTGCACTGTAAAATGGGTGATACCATCTCTATACTGTGAGATAGGTAGAAACCCAAAATTAAACTGGACAGTGCTTATCTATATCCCTTGACTGCTGAGGAAGCCAAGGGAAAAATAAATACCAGCTACCCACAAACCCATGGCTAGAAACTCTGCTAGGGTGACAAAAACATGTCATAATTCAAAATTTTGGTTTTTCAGGAAAATAAACCATTTTTACCTTTTTTCCTAAACAGAAACAAGATTTGAAAAATAAATATAGAACATATTTTTACTTGGAAAAGAAAGAAAATTATATAAAATGTATTTTAAAATGAAAATTGAATTCTAATTTTTTTAAGTCTTTTCTTAAAATGTACACTCTTTTTAAAAACTGCACTTCAAAAGTTTTTTGGAAGAGTTGGGGGTTTTTTAAATCAATGGAATGTCACCAGAAACATATTTTGTCAAAATGTTGCTTCAAATATCTACAAAACAGTAAAGAATTGTTTACAAAAATGTTTCTTCCTAATATTATTGGTGGATTCATAAAAGTTTTAGCAATTACTAAGCACAATGAAAAATCTTTTTTTTTCTGGGAGAGCTTATTTCTCCAGGCTATCACACACATTTTTTTCTTAGCAGTCTGCATAAATCCTATAGTTTCCATGAATACTTTTCTTCTCTTTGTACTTTTTTTTTCAAATTACATACTTTTGATCTAATATATCTGTACAGTCTATTCTAGAGAATTTTTTTGTTATCTTTGCTGTTTTTTTAGGTTTCTGAATCTGAGTTTCCCAGATCCATGACTGTTCAGTTTAATAACAGCATTTCTTTAATTTTGCTGGTCTAAGACATTTTTTCATATTTAACACATACTTGTGTCATATGACAATACTGAATCACTCTCAAAATCGCTTCAGCACCATAAAAGCAATGGTAAGTTAAAGAAAATTTGAAGTTTTAAAATAACCATCTTTGACAAAGCCATGAGAAACTAACATACTTGAAATGCAGCATAAAAATGTGACTCCCATATATCTGTGTGTTATGGAAGAACGAATTGTTACTTTTTTCCCAAAACATCATAAACCGAGTCTTTGACTGCTTAGTCTGCAGATGCATGGGGCTAATAACGTCCAAATGTTACTCGTGGTGTAAAAACGAACAAAGGTTTACCTGAAAATTAGGTGATCTTGCAAATTTTTCTTTTAGTTTATATTTTAATAAAGAGCATAGTGCAGTATAAGTTTTGTGGCTGTGAAAATAAATAGAAAAAGTAATACCAAAGGCAGAATAGATTAACAATGAAAAAAAAGGTCATTAGTACCTCACTTTTTATCCTAATGAAATCTATTTTCTTTAGTAACTGAACAACTGTATTAGCATGTTATTTGTTCTTTCCATACTTTTAAAAGCCTGGATCTAATTAGAGTAACCAGTTGAAAATTAGTTATTGTTTGTGTTGGTGATTTATAAAATTAAATTATTAACTGTACTTCACTTTTTAAACAATTTACTTCTCTGCAAAACTGCTTTTTAAGTGTCATTGAATTACCTAGGGGTTTAACAAAGAATGTTTTTAATTTTGCTGATTGGAGGAAGGTAAATTTAAATTTTGTGCTTTGCAAACCATTTCTATTTTAACAGGCAAACCCCCAAGAAGGAAAATATATGATCTATCCAGTCCATAGAGAAAATATTCGTATGACAGTTCATACCTGTCACAAATGTCGCTAACATTAAATGATTCTGTGTGTTACAACAGAAATGCCATCACTCTGACAAGCCATTTCCCAGATCCAAGGGTAAGGTCCTGATGAGCTTTCAATTTGTGCTTCAAACGATCATTTCAACAGGTTCAAATTAAGCAAATTCTAGCCGCTTCCACGAAGTAAAGAAAAAGCAAGGAAAAAAGCCTGCCCAAATCCTCAGGTGTCTGAAGTGCACCTAAAATTTTTTACAAACAGTACATTTCTTGCTGCAAGTTGGATACAGAAATCCTGCTGAAGTCACACTAGAGGCATGAGTTGCACTGGGAACACACGACAGAGGTCATTCATTTAGTCCTGTTTCCTTTATCATCCACATTGCATAATTATTAGTTCCTTTCAGAAGCCATTTCTGAATATATGAAGGACCAGAAGGTAGTAGTCAGCACGGATCAGTGAAAGTGAAATCTCACACTGCTGACCTAATTACCCTGTGATCACATGAACAAATCAGCGGATGAGGGGAGAACAGTGGATCTTGATTTTGGCAAGGCCTTCAACACCATGTCCCATAATGCCCCCCTAGGAAAGCTACCTAAGTGGACAGCCAAATGTATTTAAACTGGCTGAAATGCCAGGCTCAAAGAACTGTATTCAGTGGCACAAAGTCCAGGTGGAGACAAGTTCCAAAAAGTGTATCTCAGGGATCAATATGGGATCATTCATGTTTAAATTATCCATTAATATTCCTCATGGACAAGACATCTGAACTAGAGATATCTTGTCAATGGTGCCCATTGACAGGACAAAAGGCAGTGGCTCAACACTAAAATGCAGAAGATTTCATTTTTTAAAAAAAAAAAAAAAAGAAGAAAAAATGTTTCAGCGTGAGGGCAGTCAAACATTGGAGTAGGTTGCTCACAGATGTTGTGGAGTCTCCATACACATGGATATTTAGAACCCACCTGGACAAAGCCATGTGCAACCTGCTGTAACCCAACCTGCTCTGAACAGAGGGATTAGATTAGGTGATCTCCAAAAGTATCTTCCAATCTCAACCATTTCAGTGTTCTGTCACTCTGTAAGTTTTGGAGTTTTTCAGATGGCAATGTTCTACTAACTATAGTGATAAACCATCACTGCTGTCTGCCTCAAAGGATTTACCCCATCTGTACTAACAACTTCCAGATGTGGGAAAACTACAAATGCCTGATTCACTGCAGGGAATGTGATTAGCTGTGACTAGTTTTGACTCAAGTAACTAGTCTGTAAATTAAATTGCAGACTACTGCTTTCTCTGGGACAAAACCAAAGCCTATTAATCTCTTGTATCCAAATCAGCTTTTTCTGATTCTGAAACTTTCTTTCTTATTCTTATTTTGTCAAGTTACAAACAAAACCCAGCAATACCTGATTTTAAAGAAAATGTCAAACTGCACAGCTGGAGGCCTTACCAATGCATTTTTTTTTCCTTTATGGCATTGTTCTGTGACATTTATTCATATGTTGTCATGACAGTTTTTGCATAATTCAGGAATTTTGATAATATTACAATCATGAGCTGTAGATTGGCAGACATAATTAGAGGTGTGTGCTTTGAGAGTGGGTGAGAAATAAATTATAAAAACATAAAACTTTACCACATATTTCACTACAACTGAAACTATTATCATGGGCTGTGTAATTTAGACAGGCTGGTATAAAACATAACAAAGGCGTCTCAGGCTGTTGATTTGAACATTAAAAAAGTATTAAATGTAATTAAGATTGGCTTATTTCTTTTTCAACCATGCATTACTTAATTGCCCCCGAAACAGCATGACTTCAACCTTGTTAGTACTAACTGTAGAAAAAAAAAGTTACAATAAGGAAAGTAAAAGGTTGTTATAAGGAGCTATTATGGCAATTTTGGTCGTGGTCTGCCATATATTTTTAGGTTTAATGAAATTCAGAACACTTTAATTGCTCTGACTTTCTTAATGTATCAAGTTTTTCCTTGCATTATATTCTGTGCTGATTGTCTGAACTATCTTTGAATTTGACTTGAATGATTCTTCTGTCATTATACGTAAATTTTTCTTTCCCTCTCCTTGCATGTGCAAATTCAAGTAACATATAAAACATGGTTTTGTTTGGGATTTTTTTACATTCCAGATAAAAAAGAATCCACAATGAGAAAAACTGCTGAAAAACTGTTCACGTGTTATTGCAATAGAGAGATGGAGCAGAAGTTATCATACAAAATGAAAAAGCATTTTATTTAATCAACAGGTTTCTTAGGATTGAGGGGTTTTTTCCCAACATTCTGGTTTTTAACCATGTGTGTGTACCTTTCTTCTCTATACTGACATATTTTATCAGAACTCAGTAGAAGTATTCACTTGCAAAAAAAAAAATCTATAGATTTATAAACATTCACAATTTTTTTTATTAGCAGTTATGACTGGTAAATAGAAACTCTCAATCTGATCATTAGACATTATCTGCTGCAAGATGTGCACTGGAAAAATTTCAACAAAGCATTACTATGACACTTGATTAATTTTACTGCTGAAAGTTACTTTTACATTTGTATTACAATTAGAAGCATAGATAGCAGAATTCAAGTGGAGAAGGGAGGGGGAATTTGAGATAAACTTTATTCTGAGGCATGGAAAGAAATAAACTAATTGAAATTTTGGGCACAAGAAAAAATTTGAAGAGTAGGAAAATCTTTTCAGAAAGAGCAAATCTGATTTGTTTTTGCTTTATAGCCAAACAGTGCGACTTTTGGGGCTGGATGCACTATCTGCATGCTTAGATTTGGCACAACAGTGAGTGGAAATAATGCACTAGTAGTGTTTGAGTTTCCTTAACTCATTATTTTACAGGGCCAAGCTATGGATTTTGCAGCTAAAATTAAATTAATATTTTTCTCATAATTTTCTTATGTTCCTATGTTATACATGTTCCTACGGAACTTTTAAAAAATATAGCAAACCACCAGCATTTTCCCATGTTTTTTAATGCTGATTGGTTTACCTGAAACTTCATACTTTTAAGTGAACCATCTTTTCCTCACAATGTCTAAGGTAGCGGCCAAACCAGTATTATGAAGTCAATCCTTTGCCACAGTATGGGACCAAGCAGTTGACAGGCAGATCCTTCCGTATGAGAGGGTTATTACTGAGAACTGGAGTTCATCATTTTGTTTTCCTTTCATATCAACAATATGCCTGCCTTGGGTTTAATCATATTCAAGCGAGGCAGTGAGGGGACTGAATAACAGCACTTCTTTAGCCAACATAAAAGTAATATGGCTACAAGACGTAAGTTTCTGCAGCAGCAGGGAAACTTGAGGGGACTTAATTAACTCAGAATTAAAACAAGCCTCTAAATTACCTTTTAAACATGTGTTAGGCTTAACAGGGAGCAATGGAGCTGTATGAGCTGATTCATGAGCAGCTGGCTTAGGGCTGGACCTCCAATTCCAGAACTACCTTCAGATAAAGGAATTTTCTTCTGGCAGAGCAACAGGTCTCATCACACAGTACACAGACAGCATAGGCAGCCACTGAGACAAGACAGCTCTGAGACATATGACCTTTAGGTGCACTGAATACACAGGGTCACAGGCAATTTATTTTTCAGAGTGGTACCTTTAGAACTTCCCCACAGAACAGCCAGTATAGGAGCTATAAATCATGGCATTAAGAACTTAATCCAAACTGTTTGTTCTATCTAGACGTGGGAAGTGGCATATCATTTCACCATCCTTACAGATTTCCTTCAAAACATGAAAACCAAAACTGAGTACAAGATTTAGTTCTTGTTACATTGCATATACTAACTGACAGCTCAAAAATATAATTACTCAAGGACTGAGGAACATATCTGGTCTGGCCCTATTTTTAGAATAATTTTATAAGCTCTGTTTTTTTCAGACATGCAGTTGTTTCCGTCAGATTTTAAATAGAAGACAGTAGCAGATCAACATTGACTGGGGAGCCTTGTGCCAAAATAGCTCAAGTTTATACTCTGAGCAGCAAAGAGAAGGGAAGTGTAAAATCTTAGAAAAAGCCTCATTATTACCATTAAGCCATAAGCACAAAAAACAACAATTCCAAAGAAAGGGGTGTGTATATGATGGTACAGTGGGGTTTAAAGACTATGGCATTTCTGTCAGCCTTTGAGTCAAGTGGTTGGAAAGGCTTGTGTCACTTTGCTCATGCTAACACAGAACAAGAAAGGTCAAAGATCTCTCTGCTCTTCTTCACATAAACCTACCTCTCAACATGTGTAGGGCTTTTGCAAGCAAACTATCATGAGTAAGTCACGAAGATCAAAAAGCAAAGAGATCTGTGGGGAAACATAGGACAGTGTCTTGTTTCTTACATCTCTGTGGACGGCATATTACCTTGATCTGCATTCTGTTTTTCAGGGTCTCCTAAAAGTGTTTCCAAGTGTTTGACAAATAAATGTGTGACTTTTTTGCACACAGTATTTGCTTAAAACTAGGGTTTTCAAACCCAGGGGAAAAAAAAATTACATAGAAGACATTAAACTGTCCTCTTATTATTTCAATAACTGCCACACTAACATAAAAAAATAATTCTGTAAGAAAATGTCCATGACATGAACAAATAAATTCCTACCACACATAATCTCAGTGCCACACATCTAGGCATGCCCCTGTGCCCTGTCCTTAACCAAGAACACAGGGAGGTTAGTGAGGGAAAAAAACCCTTCTGCTCCAAAGGTAGGGAAAACAGGTTTCAGAAACATCACCTCCTGAAACAAGCATTTCAATAAATGCAAATGTAGAAATATTACTTCTGCTTGCACTCCCAAGAGGTTTTTTGGGGTTTGTTTTACTGGAGTTTGGTATATCCAGTGTTTGCTCTATACATGGGCAACACCATCCAATGCTTCAGAAATAGTAGACTAATAAAAGATACTGCCTTTCCTCTCTAAAGTAGAATTTAAATTAATTTATTTAGCAAAAGTTGATTTGTCTCGTCCAGCCTTGTTTTTCAGGCTCTCTCATAGACAGTGGAGCGATTCATGTCCTCTCATCTTCTGAAACAGTTGCAGTGATTTGACTCTGAGGAGGTATGTTCTTCTTCACTCACCAATAGACAAAAGAATTAGCTTAGAGTAGCCTTTTTTAGCAGTTGGAAAGGCGAAAGGAAATCCGACAAATTACCTGCAGCATTTCCCTGAATACGGATAGCTGTAGTAAAAGAGGATGTAGAAGTATTTTTTTAAAACAGACATTTCTCATTTGATTTTTGTCAGTCTGGTCTGCACTATCTGTCATAAGTGATGAATAGTAAAGGTAACAATTAAGCAGTAACTGCTAGTTACTCCTGAGAAAAGGCTGAAAAGATTAGGTAAACCATAAACCTTCAAATGTATAAGTCTGAGTGTAATTCTATAATAAATTTGAAACCTATAAGAAAGCTTGTGGCAAAGTCTCCTCTGTTTCTGTTCATTACTAATAGGACTGTCTGTTAAAGAATATATTGATTGTGAAAACATTAACTATGCTAATAAATATGTGTTTTTAAGTGCTGGAAGAATCCCAACCTAATCTGATTCCCATAAAAAATCCTCTCTTAAAGAATGAATCATCAGCTTTTTTGTGTCATGGTGGGATAAATGCTTAAACTGGTGAACTGATATTCATTCATCATTGGTTTTATAAATATTTGGTAAAAAAAACTTCAAAGTACACCTACAAGATAAATCATAAGACATGTAACATTTGAACCAAGCTCCATTTTCCTTGTAAATATGTGTATATGCTAATAACCATAATCAATCACACACATCAATGTATACCTAAATAATGCGTATTTTCCACATTGCATAGTTTCACCAAAGGGTTTTTTACATGACATATAAAGCACAGGAACTTGAACCAAGCTCAACCTATACATGCCTGTGTGATCACCACTGGGTTTCTCCACTGGCAGGGGGTACTCAGATCTTCTAGTCATCTATGATACTTCCATCCTAGAGCTAGATCCTTGTTCTTGTTACATGGGGTAAAGTGAAGAACAGTTGCACCAAAATAAGAAAATAACTGGTTTTTTCTCAGGTTGGCTAAGACTGTTTTGGGTTTGGTTGCAAAATTTCATTCTGTAACACAGAACAACTAAAACCTTTAAAATGTTCTGATTATACATTTAAAGCACAACCCAAAAACAGGCAGGATCTCAATGACCAGTCTAGGCACCAGATATTCGGCAAGACTAATTCAAAGTTATAGCTCCTCTAAATTAATTTCTCTAATCCAAGAAATGTTCATTATTTTTGTAATATAGAGTAACTCCAACAGAAAAGTACCTTGCTTTACAGTGAGCCATTAAATATTTAAATCTGAGGAGGTATTTAATGTGCAAATATTGATTTAACCACTAATCTACTTTATTTCTCCTTAATGTCTCTATATTGAGTCTGAGAAAAATTTCCTCCTTCCTTCATGGAGACCCACAGTTTTAGAACCCAAACTTTATGGTATAAATGAAATTAATTGGGTAAGTTAATCAGAAGATGAACTTCATTGTTGATGATAGTTTAAAATTATCAGATTCTCTGATAATAGCTCTTCAGAATAAATATCCTGAACTTTCGACAGATTTCATTAGGCCAAAAGCAATTTAAAGAGAAAAAAAGACATACTCGAAAGTGATAAAAAGATTGAATCAATAATGTAGTGAAATATGCAAATATAAATCCAAATATGCTTTTTGTCAGTATTTGAAGATCTGCTGATAGTCATCATTATCAATATTCCTGCAACTCATATTCACACCCTTCTCAGTCAAAAACACCTTTGAAGTCAGAACTTCAGAAAACAACATTTTTGCCTATGCTTTCATGAAGTTAAAGTAACAGCTTCTAGTAATCTGAAATTAAAATCTATGTGAAATTGGGCTGTCTCACACAGAGCATCAGGCCAGTTGAGGCAGGAGTGCTTTCTTGCTCTCAAACTAGGTTTAATCATCAAAAAAAAAAATTATTATTATTATCCCATATTAAGAGTCACCTTGAGCCAAAACACAGTGACCCAGCAGTGGTGACAGCCCTGTCCATTCAGCAGTTGAGCAGCTCAGGTTCGACTGGGTGGGGAGGGGATGCATCACGACAATCTATCTGATGACTACAGTCAGCTTCTCTGGGCCTCTACACTCACATTACCATTCACATTTAGTGCATGGATCTGGCACAGAAGCAGACAAAGCAAATATGGTAAGCCCTGTTCTTGCCAGTATGCTCTGGCTAGAAGCCAGGAGAGTACCACTGACTACAGGACGCATGGCCTCCAGGTTCATGTTTCCCTCCTGGGTGTAGGGCCAGCCAGTTTCCTAGAACTTCCAGTCACGCCAAAGCAGTACTCAGCCTCCTGAAGGAAGCACAATATAATCCCTTCTCATAGTACATTTAGAGACAGTAATCCTGTTCTTGCTGTATTTTAGGCTGTAATTTAAGGGTAACATGTTTCAGGAATCTTTTAACTTCCATGTAGCTTATTCAAGCAGTGGAAAACTTCTTTTTCCTTACAGTTTTACACCTTTATATAGCAAAGTCCAAGTGCTTCCCCAGAAATGTCTATAAGTGTGTGGCACTTTGCCAGGTAAGCCAATGAAATTGCACTGTCAGATAACCCAAATGGAGACGCGTTAAGGTTATCCTTGACAGAAACTGCAATTAGTATTGCTAACACACGAGACCAACTTATAAGTCAGATTTTGCTTTCCTGGTAATAACACCTTCTGAAAGACAGTTGATGTACCATTTAAAGTTGGAAAACATGACAGTTGCTCAAGTCAAGCCTGATTTTTTTTTTTTCTGTACCAACAGAGCCACAATCTGATAAGCTTCATTTTTTTTTTTAATGAGAGCAGTAGCACTGACAACATACAAATGTTCCTTTTCAAAGTAATCTAAGATATTAATATATTTTCTCCAAACTACTCTTGTTTAAGTGTCAATCTTGCAGCTCTATTTTTCATTAACAAAATTTGCCCCTCATTTCTGGAAGAGTATGTGTGTTTGTGTCAGATACATTTTTTAATTTTTTCCTTCCCAATTTAATACCTCATAAAATCCCAACTTGCAGATGGCAATGAGAATGACAAATCAGTAGGAGGGTGTGTTTCTGTTCGCATTGGAATAAATTTAAGTTTGTGTTTCCTAATATGTTTTTTCTGAATTGTTCCTCGGACTAGGAGCTCACAGTTCCAAACTCATCATATGACCCCTTGGAAAGTAGAGAGGAATAAAAGATATTATTATATTGTGAGTCTTCTCCTTTTCTCCTCCAAGAAGAGTTATAAGTGGTGCAAAACAATCCTGAGTTTCTCACAGAGATGACTCCATATGCGGACCATATGGTGACTTTTAGATCTGGCAGAAATTAAGCATTTAGCCCCATCAAAGCAGGCACATACAAATTGACAAAACAAAGATAAATCTGATCTTGCCAAGCTGGCAGTTACTGAGAGCCTCGTATACACTGTGTGTTTCGAGACCTCTGCAGGAACATAAGTGCTAGCTTAGAGAGAGAGTACCCTGAATAAAGTCCTCTCTTCACCATGTCTCTTAAAGATGAACCAACTTGCAGAAAGACACACAAGACTTATTCCACAGGAGTGGAATAAGTAGATCAATATGAAGTGTGTGAATCCTGTGGATAAGAATATAATAAGTACTCTTGAGGTTATTCTACAGTATGATATTTCAGAGTTGTCTAGAGAGCTCAGTATTGTCAGGCTGGATGCATTTTTTTTCACTGTACTTGTTTACTCTGAAGAAATTCACCTTCTTTTAGTCTTTAATGCTCTATGAATGAAAACATAAATAAAAAAAAGACAATAGGGTCAGACAGGGAAATATGCCTTGTCAATAAAAACCAAACCACCATAATTATATATTTACTGAAAGCGATTAAATAAATAATAAAATTAAAGTTGTCCTTGTTAGATGGAACAAACCAGAAAGCTCCCTCCAAGCTATAGAAATCTGAATGGTCAGGTATTTTGTTCTTTAATGGAGACCCTGGTAACTCATCAAAAAGATACTCACACACCCACCCCAAAAAATTTTAAAAAATTAAATAGTAGATGCCAATAAAAGTGATACTGCTGATAACAAGAACCTTTTACAGAAAGAATAAGATATTCACACTGAGAAAGGAAAAGATATTCTGAACCTTAAAGGATTATGAAGTTGTGGGCTTTGATTTTTCATGATGTTTTAAGGGGCTTTTGGGTATCAGTGTACGACACTAGGACCCAAAAGATGTAAAACCTATGAACCAGGGCTCTTTCTGATAAGCAGTGGCAGCTGTAATTCACTAGGCACAATTACATGATCCACGGCCATATGCTGAACATGGGAATTTTGGGCTCTGAGCTCTCTGTGTACTTGAGCATTCAGCTACATCTCTTTACACCTTCTCGCAGAGCTATAATCAAGCTGTCACCTACCTCTCTTAAGATGAAATTAAGAAGTCCTCACAACTACTTAATTTCTTCAAAGAAGTCTTCAGACACACTTCATCTATCAGTAAATAATTTAGGAAGTTTTATGCATGAGTGGGGTTTTTTTTACTGTTTTTTAACTTCCTGGAAATTTTACAGGACATCTTTCAATCAGGCTAATGTTTGAACTGTTCCCTGCTTATTTTCTCCCAAAACTTAGAAATGCTGCCAGCTTTCCCACAGAAAACTACAAGATTCAATAAAAAGACCTAGTTTAGACATGGATGTAGCTTGTCAGCTCTATTTCTTCAGGCTCAAGAAATTACCAGGTCTTGAATGCTGCTATTTGTTTGAGTTGTACATAGCAATAGCAAACTTTAAGCCTATTCCATTTCAGCCAGCAGAGCATACAGAAGACTGTGTTGTCTATAAGTTTCTGTGCTTCTTGGCTTGTTTTGTAAGCTTATGGTGACACAGACAGACCTTGCAAACTCCCAGGGAATATCTTTATCAAAGGGAAACGAAAGGGAAAGGGAAAAGGTTAAAAAGTGAAAAAATACATGAGAAAAGAAAGGCTTAAATGGAAATAGGATGATACTTAACAATAGAGCGGAAGAGTTAGTTGTAGAGTTGCATTTAAAGAAGTGGCACTTGCAGCAATGATGGAAACAAATGCCTGCTACGTAGTAATGAATGGAAGAAAGGAGAAATATGCAACAAGGTAAGCAATCTGTAAGTGTCACAGTATGTCACAGCACAGTCATGAACTTGCTAAAACAGCTATTTCATCATTATGAATTATTTATTTTGCTTTTTACCATTGGAAGCATTTTGCATTTATTTAGCACAGAAGAGAAGAGCAGATTTGTCTGTTGCCATCTTTCAAAAAAACCCTTAAACTCAAACCAAAAGTGCCAACAGTAATAAAACTTTCAAATTTCCCATTGAGCCTAAAGGAGAAACAGGATTTATTTTTCACTGTACCTAAAAATAATTCAGGGAGTGATTGTTAATAAAACATTTACTGAAATGATAAGGTTTAAATCTCATGCCCTAACCACAGTAGTTGTAACAAGGAAAGCTGAAGAGAAATAGTTTGAGAGCCATGAGAATATGTAGTGTATAAATATTTGTAAGAGGGCAAATGTCAAGAAAAAAACAACTGGAAAATGCAGAAAAATAAATCGAATGTATCTTATCTATTCTTCTAAGTAGCCATGGTATTTTGTTCATATAACAAAAATGAATTTAATTAATTTAAACCATTGAGTTGTCTATAAACAGATAGCTATTGTTCCTAAGGATGTAAACATGCAATTATTTGTTGGAGTAAAGAATATATTGATTTAAAAATGCTTTTTCTTCAAAGGAAAATGTAAATTGAATTTAGTAATGTTAAACGGATAAGAACACGCAGGAAAATCTTAAATTATTCCTAGTCAGTAACAGTATAAACTCCAAACAAAAAATGAATAACAGTTTTTTCAGTAGAAGATAAGAAAATAGTGTTTCTTAGGAAAACAACCTCTCTGGCTGTGTGAAAAACAATAAATACAGGTCATTCTTCTAAAATTTCTACCACCTTTCTTTACTACTAAGTCTTAAAGATTGAATTCTGATTCCCACTTGCCATAACGCACATCTGAAGAAGATATTGAACAGAAAGATTTCTCTATTCTGAACTCTGTATTCTGTTATGTGTTTCAAACTCCAGTAAAATTATCTTTTTTAAAAAAGGGTGTCAGCTGCTTAGCTTAATTTAAGTATCAGAAATAGCAGGGATTTAAAGCATGTTGTCACATGTGCTATACAATAAATGCAGATTCATGGCATTAGGCATAACATAAAGGATTGTTGATTATTTTTCCCCACAGATATTTCTAATTTAAGTAAATACATCACATACTGAATCAATCCTTCTAACCTCTTGAGTTTAGCTATTTTAAGTGGTGCAACAGAAAAACTTCAACAGCTGACACACATTTAAGATGCCATAAGCCCTTCATTGTATGTCACATCAAATATTGCAACCAAAAACAAGCAATGGATTTCACAGTGTGTATCAGAGGGTGTGAAGAAAAGCAGGATAGAAAAAGGAGAAGATGGAATGTATTTCTAAAGGAACATGACAGAAGCAAAGTCTGTCTCTGTGCTTCAGCACCAACCAGAATATAATTCATGTCTGATCATCAGGGCAAGGGATTTCTGCAGAGAAGACACAGTTTTTCCCATGGTTCCAGCATAGAAGTGGCTCTCTACTGGCTGGCACAGTTAAGCACTATTTCTCTTCTAAAAGTTGCTGATCATTCAATGAAATAGAGGATAAAAACTAAAAAAAAAAAAAAAGTCATGTGTGATTGACAGATTTGAGTCTTCAGTCCCTTTGCTCCCTTCACCCTTGATAGAGCCTTGAAGGCGAAACCTTTCACATTTAGCCTCTTCTCTGCACACACATACAATAATAGCAGGGTATGTCTTATCTAAATAGACCAGCTGAAAGTTAGACATCTGGTCTAAACTATCAGCAGCAGAGGGAAAGGGCACCCTTCCAATGTGGTTCATCCCATCTGCTTTAAATGATTTTCTGTGGATGGATGAGCAGCCTCCAGCAGTGCCACAATTACAAATTTATTACAAATGAGTCTAAACAACTGGCTAATATTAGCTGCCTAATCACAGAGGGCTAATGTTAAATAAGAAAAATTTCAAGAACTGCAGAACAAAACAAAAACAAGATGCCTTATTTCCTTTGACTTTTCTGGCACGTTTGGGTCCTGACGCACAAGATATTTCTCACCTTTGACTTGCAGGGCAGTAGCAATTACTCCATACCCAGAGCCAATGGAGGTGCACAGAGATCAGCACATTAGAGATCTAGTTATTTTTCCTTCCTGTGATGTGTCAGGGCGAAGGAACAAGACCTGATATCCCAAAACCAATAAGGACCTCAGTAGCTGGTATGTTCCTGGCCAGCCATCATGTTCTCATTCAAGAAGAAAAATGAGATATGAGAACAGCAATTTCATGTGTTTTGTGGTCCTATTGAGTAATAAATGGCATATCTATTAGCTAATGACTGCTCTTCAGCATTTATTGCTCTAAGGTTATTCTCCTATGTAGCTGATGTAAATATTTCTGTTGCCTTACACTTCCAGCCTTTAATCACTGCTTGTTATTTACTGTTGTTAATAGACAATGCATATTGCATATGAAGACAAGTTTCCACTGCATTTTATCAATAAGACCTTAAAGATGTTATTCTTGCTTTCTTTTAAATTAAATAGCATATTTTCTTTATATCAATTTTCAGGTGTTACCTTCAGCAAATGTTAATCTATTGTTTTAGAGTATATAATGCATCATGTATTTTGTTTTGCCTGGGCCTTAGGTGACGTTAAGATACTGTCCGAATTAAATTCTATGCTATTTTATAGTTCTATACATAAAACTTGAAAGCGGAAAGTGTGTTTTATGTATTTGTTCCTATTAAAGAAAAACGGACTAATTTTTTTTAATATAGTATCATAACTAACATATCCCAAAATTAAGTACAAATGAAAACATATGCATTTTTTCATTCGTATAATATGAATGTATCCTTAGGTCTTCCAACCCATACAAGCTTTGCCATTAAGACTATGTAGATCCATTTTAATCATTCATAGTCCAATTTATTTTGCCTGTTTTCAGTAGTGTAGTGCTTAGATGTCTAGTTAAGTGTCTCTCCAAGGCTTCTTGCAAAAAGAACTTGATAAAAAGAGTCATCTCAATACTTCATCTTAGCTTATCTAAATTGTTCTCTGGAGGTACTTCTTAATTGTTGCAAGAAGTTTATATTACTCATTTAAAGTAAACTTCCAACGTTCAGCTAGCACAAACTGACTGAGATTGATTTCACATGATATTCATAGAAATTGTATAGAATTACTTAATTAGAGAACTAAAGGTGTGTTTAACTATCAATGTTTCCATTCCAGTTATTAATTAATTTTCTAATTGTTATTAAGAATTTTTTATTTCATTTTCAAAAGTCTCACTAGAAATAAATTTTAGATGCTTGATGAAGGTATTAGAACTGCCTTAGCTATAAAATGCAATACTCTTATTCCTTAGAGAATTTAATGTTCTGTATTTGCTTCTGCCCTGAATGACATCAGTGCAATAATTTGAACTGACAAACAGTATTCTAAGAAATTCCATGTTTCCAAATTTCCATCTGCAATCAAGTCAATTCAGATATAAGACATATGTATAACAGATACAAGTTGCTAGGACACCTGGAATTTAACTAAACAGTAATCTTACTGCATGTCTTAATTAAGAAGCAATTTTTGAGTAAGGTATTGTGTCGTGCTTTTTTTACAACTGCAAAATGATGTAGGGCCATCTGTCATTTTTTGAGTGTACCATGTAAGGTTTTGGCTCTGTACTAAAAAGAACAATTCAAAGTAAATTAACACTTTGAATAGACTGTAAGTCTGCTGCTCCTTGCCTCAGAGAAAAAGAGCATCTACATTCTTTTGCTGAGTACAGCTCAGTCAGACGACATAGTTCACTGCCTTACCAAGGTTACAGTTCCTATATTCATAACCAGAAGTGTGTCTTATGGCAAATTTCAGTCAAGTTCTCAGTGGGCAAGAAGAATATGTTCCTGCCTGATGGCACATGCAGTCAAGACTAAAGCTTATATCAGTATTCTTCTCACTCTAAACTGATATGAATCCACTGCCCCTTATGAGCCTCATATTAGACGTACTGAAAATTATTTCTACTGAAAATTTTCACACTAGAGAAGCTGAGCCTGTGTATATGTATAAACCTGTGTGTGTGTGTGTGTGTGTGCTAATAAATGGCTCTCATACATATAATCAAATAATTCATAGCAGTTTGAAAGCAAATTGAAAAAATCTAGATGGTTTGTAATGTTGGATGTGGGATCTCATCCCTTCACAACTAGGCTGTCATAATCTGACAGAAAACAACGGCTTTCCAAACGTGTTACAACATGATTCATTAAAAAAAAATTATTATAAAGAAACTGGAAAGGGGATAATCTTCTTTCATCAGCTCTATAAAAGGAGGCCTGCAGAAAATATGCAGATCTCCAATGTTACCATCACACTCATCCAGGTATACACTCATTTATTACCCTTACAGTGATTAAAATGATGCCAATGGTACCATTCAGAAAGGAACAAATTATAGGTTCATGCACTAAATGCAGTACAGAACCTAAAAAAAACAGAGATCATTTCCATTTTTGAAATGTATTTTGCTGTATTTTATAAGGAGAGTTTACAAATGTGCTTAAATCTGTTGGGTCAAATTCCCATCTTTCTCATTCTTAGCTGTGAACAGTAGAGAGTCCGACTCCAGGCTAGCAAGTGTTTGGCAGCTCAAAGAGGTGTGTCCCATTCCTCTTGGCCAAAAGGACCACAAGGGCCACAAGGATGCAGGGGAGAAAACAGAAAAGAGGATCCCTCAGGCTCTGAGAGGGGTTCCAAAGAAGTCTTCTCTCCAAATATAGATAAATCAAATAAACATGTGGCTTTGGCATCTGTGCAATGCTTTCCTGAAGTCTACATTGCAGGTCCAGCTGATGACTCTGTGCTGAAATGAGTCACCACTGTTCACTGAAACACCATCCAAAGCACTTGGAATGTGACTAGAAGCAAGGACCAGTACTTTTGGATGGTGCTACTTATGACAAGAATTTGGGAACAGTCTGCATCCAGATAGTTAGATTTGGAATCAAACAGTACATTATTTATTTTTACTGCTGCCTGACGCTGTCTGTTTCTCAAAAATCAACTATGAAGTTTATTAGAATCAGCTTCAGTCATAAAAATGTTGCAGAAGAAAACTACCTCATAACATAAAAATGTTTGTATTAGCAGGAATTTTCTTAGGCTGTTTAAAAGACCTAGAAAATTTCTTTAGATACAAGTGATAAAGGAGATAATGCCTACTTATACTTCACTATTACTGAAAACTTTTTTGTTCTAGACATTTTGACTAAAAGGTGAATAATGTAACAGTTCATACTTCTAAAATAAGTAACTTGACATTTTAGTGAGAGACATTGGTCACAGTCATTAAAAAAGCCCTACTCAACAAAATTCATAAGGAATTTTGAGTAGTGGTGACAAGTTAGTCATATACACGAGACATGTTCTTTAGGCCAGATCTATAAGTGTTCTCTTTACGTTAAACCAGTGGGTGTGTTATGGGGACAAAAGATTGGTTTTCAAATCCGTTAGTTCTTCAGGTAAGGACCAATGCTGGCAGCTTGCACTATATAATAACTACTAATAATGTGTTATAAAATTCATAACTGACTATCCACCAGCACTCCCAGATCCCCACCTGCGAGGTGGCTCTGCAGCCACTCCTCTCTCAGTTTATACTTGTTAACAGCATTACTACACCACAGGTACAGAAACCAGTATTTCTTCTTGTTAAATTTTATTCTAGTAACAATTGCCCAACCTAGAGGCCTCTGCAAGATCTCAGAAGAGGATCATCAGCACCTCCCAGTTTGGTATCATCAGTAAACTTGTTTATGGTGCATTCAACTCTTGTGTCCAGATCATCGATAAAAATATCAAATAAAACTGGCCCTGTAATTGAACCCTGAAGAAATCCTGCTGGTGACCAGGCACCAGACAGATGCAGTCCCATTCACTACAACCCTGCCTGCCCTTTAGCCAGTTCTTCACCCTGCACACCATGAACCTACAATAAAGCTGGAGAAGGGCTTTTTACGAGGGCGTGTAGTGACAGGACAGGGAGGAATGGCTTTAACAGGACAGAGGGTAGGTTAGGTTAGATACTAGGAAGAAATTCTTTAGTGGGAGGGTGCTGAGGCACTGGAACAGGTTGCCCAGAGAAGCTGTGGGTGTCCCATCCATGGAAGTGTTGAAGGCCAGACTGGATGGGACTTTGAGCAACTGGGTTTAGAGGAAGGTGTCCCTGTCCCTGGCAGGCAGTGTCCCTTCCAACCCAAGCCATCCTATGATTCTATGTTAAACCTTTACCTGTACATATCCCTAAAACAGAACACTTCATTGTCAATGTGTTATATATCTTGATAAATAGAAGTATTTTATCTGGAACATGATGGGGTTATGTAAAAATAAAAAGTTATTGGATATAGATGCCTTCTCAGATAACTTCTTTAATACCTTAAGCTTCTCAGTTGTATGCATATCAAAAATGTGCCCCAGCATTCCTCCTGGGCCATTCTTTCTCTTTATTTATCTTGTTTTTAAAAGCCTTTTTTTGGCACTCCTTTGAGCCGATCTTTAGCGTATTTTGTGGATAAAATTTTACGTTGAAGGGTTGGCTCACTATAGTGCTTTGCTTGCACAATCAAGTAGCTTGGGACAACGGTAATAGGATAATTTATACCAGCTTTCGCCTGAAAATATATTTAATTTCGCTAATAACTCCATTCATTTTGCTGAGATTAGTTGTGGGCTTAACATTAAGCACATTGCTGGATTAAGGTCAAACAGTTCAGAAAGTTTTTGCTGGGTATACTATAGCCACATAATTCAAATAATGAAAGGAAAACATGGAGAACAGACACGGCTGAAACATGATACAGAGTGACAGAAAACAAAAAGTCAGACTTAGTGCTGAATTATCAAATCTTTTTCCTATAAATTACCTAAGAAGGGTTTCTAGGAAATATAACCAGTTCTGAATGAGAGTCTGCAAACTAGAAAATACAAGGCTAAAATACAAGGAAAAAAAAAAAAAAGAAGTCTTCAATTTTTATGCCCTTTTTTTTTTTTCAATAACATCTTGATGAATTACCAGTAAAAGAGAGAGACAGCAAATATATATGTGGTAAAAGAGATTTTTACAGGTGGCAGGGGAATGAGTAGGGAGGGAGAGACAGTGCAGGGTGTTTTCTGGTTCTCAACAAGAAAGACCCAACAGAAAATGGCTTAATAAAATAGCAGTTTTAATTAGTAACAGGATTGCTACAGACAGAAAACCTTACATCTCTCCATGTGCTGGGAAGCCCACATTTGTACAGCATCAGGCAGATTCCAGGGAGGTTTTCCCGCTGCAGGCTGCACAGATTCCCTCTCTTCCCTCCCAAGAACCACAGTGCCCTTGTTGCATAGCAACCAGAATCATATGTGTCTTCTCCTGACGTGTTAGACTGTTTCCCCTGTCACAATGCCCACAAGTGCTTGGTGAACACCTACAGATTCACATATAGTGAGTGCATTTTGCTAACATACAGGCTGCTCTGGCTCTGAGTGCAATGCCCAGTAGAGCAAGCAGACAAAGCCTGTTGAACATCACCATCTCCTCGAGTACAAAGTCATCTGTGAGGCTGCCAACATAAACAATTGAATCAGAAGTGCTGGTATGAAACTAAGATAAATATTTATATTCATTGCAGTAACAAGAACAATTTCCTTGAAAGGAGATTTGAGATTCTGAAATACTCTGAAAGAAAAGTGATAAAGGGTCCATAATTCAGGATGCTCTTTTGGACATGAAAATTCTGCAGAACAGACCTATGTTGACAAGAAAACCTGTTAGAATAGAGTTAAAGGCCTTTCCTCCATGTTTCCCATAAGTTTTGTGAAGCCTGTAATTAGCACTGACTGTGATCTGCACATTCTGTAAATAAACAAGGAGCTATGATGTTATCAGCCCCATATGAGACCCTTGGAGAGGTGAATAAGAATTGAAGGGTTTAATTAAGTATGTGAAGAAGATACTTTACTGTCATTTTTCAAAATGCGCTAAGAATAGTCACAGGTAAATTCTCACTCATGATGTATACAAATCCTGCAGCCACCTGGATCAAGAATTTTCATCTAGGATGTGGATAAAGTGGTGCACAAGTCTTAGCAATTCAGAAATGGGATGGCTCAGTGTTTTATGCCAAAGACTGGATATTCTAGTTCCTGAAATAACTGTAAACTTTTCAAAACTTGTTTTTACCTTTGGTTCACATGCAAATATCTTGCAATTATTCTGCTCAAAGATTGATACACCTTGTGGTAAAGACAGAAGCTCAACAAATCTGAGATGGTATTATTTGGAAAGAAGGGAGTGGGCAATCAACAGGTAAAATACTTGTGATTACAGAAGAAAAAGAACCCTTGTCATTAGCTGGCCTTCATTTGGACACAGCGATTAGATCTGCAGTTAAAATCTCTGATAGCTTTGTCCTACTGGCTTTGAGAGACTAGCATTAAAGGTTCACCTCTCTAGTAGAACTCAATCAGCTTTTAGAAAGATGCCCTCACAGTGTCTTTAACAATCAGAAGAGAAAAATAATGGCCTTGATATTGCCCTGAGGCTGATAAATGTCATAGGTGGGGAAAATTAAAAAGATCTGAGAAAATATTTTTTTCTTGTGTAAAACAGAGAAGAACTCATAAAACCTCTTTAGGTAGAGAAATTATTTTCTGTATTCAGAAGGAAAAGGAAATATGCTGCTGCTGGATTTAGGAGGGATGACATTTCAGAGCAGGCATCATCACAAGAAGAAGCACCCAAAGAAATTACATAGAATGCCTCCAAAGTTTACCTTGGGGAAAACAATCTACAGTACAAAGCAGCCTTCCAGTCTGTTTCATCTATCAAAAGCAGGGCACAAAGAAGCAAAGTGAAGTTAAAAATCTATTCAATTGTTTCAAGGTCTCCACTTATGTTCCCATATTGGGAATACAAAGGCATCCAAAGTAAAAGTGTCCTTGTTGTCTCAATCTGTTCACTCACAGTTAATTCTCCCTTAGGACACAGTGGTTTTATTTGTTGATTTAAAAATGCACATAATTTGGAGGAAGGAAAAACAGGAAGGAAACAAAAAAAACCCTCATAAATGACATGTAGTTGTAATGTTTTGAATTTCCTTCATCTGTCATAAACATCTCCAAGATGACCCGTATGCATCTGTGGGTGCCTGTTATAAACTATATAAAGAAAGAAATGCAGATTCTTTCAAAATCTTACCTGCTCTCTCATCATGTTGAAAACACTTAGAAAACAGCTTCTTCCACATGTTTTCCTAAGTAAAAAAAGGATTACATAATGTCTTTCTATTTGTATGAACCTCTCAACTAATTTCTGAGTACATTTGCCCAGTTCAACCAGATTCAACAGAGATAAGGGCCTCAAAAGTATAAAGTTCTTGCATAGACAGTCTGGTATACCCTAAGGAGAATATAAACATCCTCAGTGAAGTAAAGACTGCAGCATGAACTCTCCATTTGTTAGACAAAAAAAAAGGTCTAGGGGGAATGGAGATGTTATGAATTCTTAGTTGCAGGAAAAGCATCATTCAACACAAAAAAAAGATCAAACACACAATAAAAAATGTAATGTAAATGGCCAGTCTTCGCGAACGAAGAACTGGGGAAGGTCTTTACACCTTCCAGCCTGCGCATTGGATTTTTTAGG
>JAWMRA010000001.1:50179555-50197308 GCA_035584735.1 Pseudotriccus pelzelni | reverse complement strand
ACTCTGTGCCCAGCCTGGAGCGCTGCAGGGGGTTGCTGTGGCCAAAGTGCAGGACCCGGCACTTGGCCTTGTTGAACCTCATCCTGTTGCAATCAGCCCAGCTCTCCAGCTTGTTCACATTCCTCTGCAGAGCTCTCCTGCCTTCCAGCAGATCAGCAGTCCCCCCCAGCTTGATGTCATCTTCAAATTTACTAATGGTACACTCAATCCCCCCATCCAGATCATCAATAAAGGTGTTAAACAGGACTGGTCCCAGCACTGATTCCTGGGGAACACCACTGGTGACCGGCTGCCAGCTGGATGCAGCCCCGTTCACCAGCACTCTCTGGGCCCGGCCGTCCAGCCAGTTCCTAACCCAGCAGAGTGCCCCTGTCCAAGCCATGGGCTGCCAGTTTTTTCAGGAGTATGCTGCAGGAGACAATGTCAAAGGCTTTGCTGAAGTCCAGATAGACACATGCACAGCCTTCCCCTCATCTATATGTCTTGTGCTAGATCACAACTCCAAGGTGGATTACATCACAACTAAGTGCTATAAATAGAATGACTAAATCTCACACTGGAAAGGAGTTTCTCTAAGTTTGAAGTGGCTGCTTCTGTATGAAAGACTCCAAGTCCATTTTGAACTCCTGACTTAGACAAATGCGCTGTCTTCATAAGTCAAGTGAATTATGGGCTTATTTTTTCTCTGCTTATTGCTGTTGTTAAAGTAATAAAATGCGCCAAAAATCTTCCCCTTGATTGTACAAGCATGTTGCCGAACAATGATAAAAGAAGCTCAATTCATGATGCAGTGAAATCATAATATATGAATCTGGAACCCAGAAGGCCTGCTGAATGAGCTCTGGAGTCTGCGGGATAGGATTTTTCACTGCACTTTTTCTTCTCTTACTGTCCATGAGAAGCTGAAACACATGTAGATGTTTAGCCTTCTATGGCAGAGGATTCAGGCCTCAACTGTTGTTAAAAAAATGGTCCAACTGGATAGCAGAAATCTAGTCTGCTATCTAACCAAAGGCACATGGTTCATCCACATGCCTCTGACTCAGAGGACCCACTACCCCATTTGAATATTGCTTACATTTGTCAAGCTGATGAGTTTGGGGCACAGGGAAGCCTGACAGAAACCCACTTGTGACAGCCAGCATATTTAGCCTCTTGAAAGACTGTATAATTTAAAAAGTATTGTCATGCACTCACCAGAGATTTCTAATGTGGACAAGTTTCTTTTAATATCTTTGAGCCCAGTCATGAGCTCCTGAGAGCATTTTCCCTTTTTACTGGTGGGCAGGGTACCAAGGTATCTTTTCTCACTTGCTATTCCTTCTAGACCACACTGTCAAATTGAGATCCTTCACAGTACTTCAGCTTAAGGTAGAAGGAGTTTTTTGGAAACAAAGACAGAAAGAACACTAGGGTAATTTTCTGTACCTGGAATGGAAGCAGACTGCTGGACTTCATTCACATTCTCAGCAATAGAATATGCAAGGACTCAGCACCAGGGTCTCACTGTTTATATAATAAAACCAGAAAGTCTGAAAAATTACTGACTCCATGGGAGCTTTCCACCTGCTTTGAGTCAGACAGCTTGAGATCACAAGTTTTGCTGCTGGTACAAAGTAGCCTGTTCCCCTCTGTTTCTCACCTCACCTGGTAACTACTAGGTTAAACATAACCCATTAGAGTCACCAGATCCACTAAATGCCCAGGCTCCTACTGGCTTCCTCTGACTTACTCCACAGAAAGCCCATACCTTTAAACCTGTCAGCACTTTTTAATTTATTTTAGGGTTGCAAGGTCCCCATACCCCATTATAAATATGCTGATACCTGTTGCTGTTTCCTTTACTCCCTAGTTGCCTGACAAGCACAACCATAAGACTACATTTAGCTCAGCCTTCACAGCATTTATTTCCCACTTCACACAAATGTCAAGAGGTATGGAACTGAACTTGCCAGTGATTTATAAGTATAAAATTCAAGTTTGTTCTTGCATTGTAACTCTGATGTGTCTGAATATTAGAGTGGTATCTGTGTCTATATCCAGTGCACTCAAGCCATGGGTGGTCCAGGAACTCCCCATCTAGTCATCTGCCTAGAATAGATAACAGTCTGCTCTGAGACCACAGATCAATCTAAAAATAGGTGACTGATTCAAATCTGCTGTATGTTCAAAAATGTTTGACTGACTGATAAAGGAGCTCTCCAGGTGGAAATGTTGGGCAAATCGAGACATTATTCAGTTGGTCCTGTTGTTTAGTCCAAGTCTTACACTTAGGACTGACAAACATCTTGATTGTAGTGTCACAAAGGTTCACAGCCAACTCCTGCTACATAACTGATCAAATAGTGCACAGTTAATTATAAACAGCCAACAGAAACACAAGAGTCTTTTGTGTGTAGTTATGATATTTAGGGGTTGTTTTTATGTAGTTTAGATAATTTATAGACTGGTAATTTAGGACCACAATCATCTGGATTAAGAGAAATGAGGATAACAGTGATCTGTTGAAACTTACCTTATCAAGATAAAGCCATCATTGAAAGGGCACTTGCAACTGAGACTCCTTTTGACACCAAACAATGAACAACCATTTTGTCCAAGAACAATAATTTGTTGTGCAAGTATTACATTTTGGTAGGAGCTTTGCTGTACCAGGATTAGAGTCCTACTAATCTTAAGCTGCCTTGCAAGTGTTTGGGAACTGGTCTGGTTTTGTCACCCCCAATTTCCTTCGTCCAAAGAAATTCTGATCCTATGCTTAATAAGTTAAATTGCCTATTTTGAGTTTAAAAAACCCAACTTTTTGGATATCCAGTTTAAGCATAGCAGCCCATCAGAGGCCATTGGGATCCTTAATTATATAAGATTGTTGCTTTAAATGGCCAGAGATCAAGTCTTGTGGCAAAAACTTATTTGCTCAGTCCTTTGAGTTCAGTTCCTCTTGCCAATACCTGCTATCAGTCTCCATTAAAAAATCGATGCACTTGTCGCAATTTTTAATTTTTTTTGTCAGCAAGAATATTTTGAAGTGACTTCATCTGGTTTCCTAAGTCTGCAGGTAATCTACTGCTGCCATCTCTTTGCTAAAGCAACATTACACAGGTCAAGGACCAGACTCTAGACTCCAACATATCTTCCTTGTACATTTAATAGCCATAGTGGAAAATGTACAACTACAGCGTTACTAGTTCTCAACAAAGAGATCCTGGATTTCATCAGAGTGATGAAATAAATCCACAGTAAAAAAAAAAAAAGGCGACCTTTGGGCAAAGATAAGAAATGGTCATGTATCCGGTTGCATAATTTCAGAACACAAAGATATGTCTGGAAACTAGAGCACATTGCAGGACATTGTTATATATCCTTCAGTACTATTTAGAACAACAAAAATGAAAAATCTGGAAAATTGCAAACACCCTGTTCTGTTCTTTGGCCTGCCTACACAAATCTATTCTCCACATTTTGCACGATCTTACTTCCATGATCAATATATGGATTTTTATAAGCATAAAGATTTATAGTACAGCAGAACGTATTCCTAGGAAAATTCTCTTAAAGTGTACTGAGAAGAATTACGTGAGCTGGACAAGCCAACAAGTAATGTACCTGAATTTTCTTTAAGTTTTGGAAAATTGGCAGTGTTCGGCACCCCAATTCAATTTTAGTTACAGAAAAGGTCCTTATGGTATATTTTAGTCTAAAAATAAAAGTATTTGTTGAAGTGGAAGTTTTCTAAAAAGTGCTATAAAATAAGTTGAAAGGCCTCAAAATTAATCCAAAGAAAGAAATCTGCATCTCATCTTTCTGTTACTCCTGCACAAATCACCAAGTAAAGAATGCTCCACACCAAGAGAGAATAAACAATGCAAATGACACTTTATAAGTAGTAAAGGCAATGGAAACAGACATGAAGTGATGGAGATTCTTTGTTTTGTTTCTGGAAGAAATTAGAAGTTACAAACATCCAGAACTGTGACATGGAAAATGGTGTCTGTAGTAATCTTCTGAGAGTTTTGGCTTTAAACAAAGCATTTCCAGTACTTGATGAGTTCACCACAAGATAGGTCTAATCCAATCCTGATGTAAATCAGCTGAAGTCCATGGAATAATTAATTTATACCTTTCTCTTCTCTGATTTTTTCTTACTTTGTCTACATTTGCCTTTCTTCCTCTACTCTATTCACCCAGCTTGAGTTACCTCTCTAGATACAGCTTTACATAGCACTCACAGTGCTGCAAGAGCTATGCTTTCTCACCCCTTCCAAATGTTATTCTCATTCCCTTTTCAGGTCCTGTTGTCTGTCTTAGTGTAACTTATTTCTAGATCAGAATTTTATGATATTCAACTTTCAAACATGCTGACAAGTCCAAAAAAGAAGAATGATTTGGAAAGGCAAGACATTTAAAGTTATCAGATAAACTTTGACTAGCAGCCAAGAAAGTGATTCTGCTACCAGCTGTGAAAAGTGGAAAAGTAACTAAAGATGTTTAATAAGAAATGGCAATAATTTGGACAGTGCAGTCTTTCACAGGAAATCTATTATCATGTCAAGGTTTCCAGCATCTGAACTTTTTAAAATAAATCTAAGTATTTATGCCTTAGATTTGTATCCTGCATAGGTTTATATACCTACATCAGGGCTAGAGACAGGTATCTTTTTCAAATGCTTCTGAAATGAAGAAAAACTTATATTTGCTTCTCCTCCTCAAAAATAGCATCATCAGGGCATTCAGGTCAGTGAAGAGAAGAAGGAAGATCATCTGAGTTCATTCAATATGAAGTTTGATTCTGATATTACAGTTGCATTTATGGCTTAATATTATTGTCATTAGATTGTAACTGCACCTCTTTTCCTGCTCCCCTACCTCCAAAAACTTGCCTTTTATTGGTATAGGGTGATTGATTTCCACAGGAAGGACTGGGAAAAGCCTAATGTGCATTTTCTCATCATCTTATGGTTGGGCTGCTTTTTTGTTCTTGGAGTACAGGGTTCAAAGTCTTTTTTTTTCATGTCACAATATCTTGGACATGCGATCAATGCAGCTAAGGTCTTTCTGGATTGCTTTTATAGATCTAGATGCATAGTTTTATGTTAAATGTTTTTGAGTACCTAAGCACTGTGTGGAATAGATTTCTTTCTCTGTAGTGAGAACTAACATCTGTGATATGTTTGAAGTAATTTCAGACTTTTACTACTTGATTCCATAGCAAAAATATTACTGAGTCACTAAACTAAAAGAGAGTGTAAAAGAAGCATAATAGCATATCAAAAATAAAGATATTTATTTTTCCTTATTCAAGTTCTATAGGTTTGAAGCTAACATCATTAAAATTATAAAAGTAAATTAAATTAATGAAAATTAATGATAAATCTTTTGAAGATGTCAATGGTTTCGTGAAAAAAAGAAGTGCTTGTAAAGGAAAAAGCAATTTTGTAGGAATCAAAAGTCATTAGTCAAATGACTTAGCAGATATTTTGTACTTTAAAGAGGGACTTCCTAAAGGCTGCAAACTGATACCTTTGAAAGTGGATGTTGATGAATTAGGAAATCAAACACTATTAAATTAGACCATCACACAGAGTATGTGTGTGCTTTTAAATATTTTCTTAACATTTAACAGACTCTCATAATCCTCTCTGCTTAAATTACGACACTTGTCAAATAAGCCAGATGAACCAAACAAGTCCACAAAACCCTCCCTTGTTTAATCAGTTTCTTTTAATGTCAAATCTATTTCCCAACTTTACAAGTGCTGTCCTACCATACAAGACACCAATATTCACTAACAAACTCTACAGTAATTTTTGCCTATCAAAGGTACGTATAATTTATGGTCTGAAAGTGCTCTGCATTGCTGAGTAAGATCTGTTACTATAACACAGATAGTGTCTCCAAGACACTGAATTTGGAACATCTGTGTAATCTTTGTGTGGTATGTAGAAATTAATCCTCATGCAGATAACTTATCTCAGGGTAAGAAGGAAAGGGGAAATGGAGGAAGTGCCAACAAGATGGGTGGCTGGTGCCACAAAATATTGGTGAAATATAATAACATGGACCTATTCAGAAAGACAAGGCAAGAAACGGGATGCCATCAACAAAGGACACAAAAGGTAAGAATACCCTATGCAGCAAAAAAACTGAAAAAAGAAAAAATGAGTCAGTCAGCTTACTCAATAGGGATGTCAGGTGATACTAAGACTACCCAAGTGTTTTATGCCTTCACCCTTCAGTTTTCACAAAGTCATTGCGTAGGGACCTGTCAGGCAGCAAACACATTTAGCAGCACCTGGAAACATGTAAATAAACCAGGGATAAGAAATGTTAAGATGTATTTAAGAAAGTCAGGAGCTGGCTGGGCACAATGTAGTTCATAAAAGCAGACCTAGAAAAATGCCTCGCATAAATCCCAAATTGCTTGCATTTATCTTTGAGCCCAAAGAGAATGACAACACTTTTCTTTAAAAAGTGAGAAATGAAAGAATAAAGGAATAACAGGCTAGGTGCTTTAAAAACAAATTTCAGAAAGACCTCGAAAGATAACAAGGGATTATAAAGCCACCAAGGTCTCCTACATGTCGTAAAATTATCCTATCATGTTTGCCACCACTTTTGATCAGCCACAGACAAAGCACCAAGGAATCTCACATGGGAAAGCAACAAACAACACATACTATTGTGCGGTTTCTCCACAGTCTATGTCTATTAACCACTTCTCTTAGTGTATTGAAACTCAAGGAAGGATAAGAAAAAAAATGCAGCAAGTAGGCTGTGAGGGAAGTAGTGGATGAAACTATGAGCCCTGTTTCCTGTATTTAAATACTCAATATTCTGGAGTGCCAGCTGTTAAATTTTTGTTCAGAGTATAAATAATACATTTGTTAATAAAATTTATCGTTCTTATTGTGACAGCATTTTGTTTATATAATAATGAAGCTCAAGGGTGTGTTATGAGTGACTGTAATGAATATAATTTCAAGAAGAAATAAAAAAGTGAGTACTTTGCAGGGGACTCTGCACTGGAACAGGTTGCCCAGACAGACTGTGGAATCCTCCTGACTGGAGCTATCGAAGAACTGTCTGGATGCAACTCTATGCCATGTGCCCTAGGATGACCCTGCTTGAGCAGGGAGGTTGAACCAAATGACTCAGTGCTGTCCCTTCCAACCTGACCAATTCTCTGATTCTGTGATTCTTTGATTTGCGTCTGTCTATTGCTTTTCTCTATGGTCTGCAATATTTTGCACTAATAAAGTTATTACTCTGTCTGCCATTGTGCCTAGGAATTGTCAGAGTTTCTAAGCATAGATTAGAGTTTCTAAGCACAGATGTGTTATCATGGTTTCACTAAAGACCAGATAATCACTAAGTAATATTTTTAAATGACAATCATGTGTGAAAAACATTTCTTCCTCATATGCCTTTGAATTTTAATTTTTTGTGACATCAAGCTTCTGCTATCTAGGTGGAGACTATTTGGCACATCAAATGAGAGTAAATCAAGTAAAAATAAATACCTCAGTAGATGAACAACTCTGACTTGATCAGACATGAATGTTGGAAAATATCTTCTACTTCTTGGCATGTAAGGTCTAAAAACAAATTCAGAAGAACAACTGAATGCTATACTGTGGATCATTTCATTTCTGAAGCACATTTTAAGTATTTGTAGAAGTCACCTGTTTCTTGTGAGCAGCTTTGGAGATGGAATTCTAAATATATTGTCAAATCTAGTCTTAGTTATTACCTCAGGTCTGTACCACAAAAGTGTCACGAGAAGTGACACTAATGTCACAGGGAGGACATCCGAGCTCCTTCAGTAGTAGCCTTTTTCTGTCAGTCATTTGTTCGCGGCTCTAAATGGATTTAAGCAAATGTAGTTATCACAAGTCTAAATTCCACTTCACTGACCACAGCATTGTTCCTCCACATTTCCCTTGGTATAACAGTTAACAATTTGCCCATTAAAATTTTTGCCATATTAATGGATTTCCAGGGAGGGGAAGAAGAGAAAGGAAAAAAATCGCTATGAACCAGAAAACTTTCTGATTTCCCACCAAAATTCACCATCTTTTTTTTCTCACGTAGTAGGCTATCCACCAGCTTAAGTATTTCACACGTTGAGCATTGGTTTGAGTATTTCATGCTTGATTTTTCATATTGGAAGTTCAAGACTATCTCTTAATTAGGAAGTGAAAAACTGTAGATGCCAATGGTGTGAATACCTCTCACAGATGCTCCTGTTTGTAAAAAAAAAAAATCTATTTATTTTTTTGCCTCTATGAAAAAGTGGAGCCTGGGACAATATTGACCAAAGAGATATTAAGCTGCATAGAAAGAAATTGCATGAAAATTTAAATTATGCAAAAGGCAATGTACGTGTGAGGATAATGACCCATTTTAAAACAAAGCATTAAGAACAGTGATTTGTACTAATTGTGCACTAAATTATTTTTCTACTCTATTTACTCTAGATTTTTAGCCCAAACCTAAACCAGACATGCTACTTACAGACCTATGGTTATTGTGCCAACATAATTTGCAGGGTTTTGCTAGGAATCTTGTTTTCTGGAAAGAAATGTCTGCCTTTGTGCTTGGTTGAATCTGCCTTATTACAGGTGGCAGGGGTGCAGAAAATTTAATTTAGTGGCTTGCTACATGTATGAGTGTCCAAAGCTTGCACAGGGCGTTGGAGTGAATCCAAGCGGCTTCGGAAAGTCCCTAAGTAAACTGACTTTATCAGTCAGTTAAAACCACCTTTACTGTGGTATCCTTTGATGAACATGTCTTCTTTCACAAATTTTGAAGAAAATAGTGTAATCTGTTTAGAATAATCCCTGGTAAGGCAGAAAAATTTAGAATCTGTTTGGTCATGAATGAGACTTCTTTGGAAAGAGCTTTATCTTGTCAGTTGATTAGTGAGCAATTTGGCAGAATTTTGTAATACTTAGGTTTAACCACAGGTTTTATTTTGATTTTTAGGTTTTGTGAATGTCACTGTAATTTTTCAAACTATTTTTGTGTCAACATAGCTTTCAAAATTACTGTCTAGCTAACTAGAAACTTGGGCTATGAAAACAGTGTTGACTGTGAACTCAAAAGTATTTCTAATTGTTGCAAGAAGAATACAGGAATAAAATGAAAAGTGTAAGAGTGATAGGAGAGCTTAGACGGAAATTAAAGTCAACATTTTAATTGGAAAATAGGGCCATCAAAGCACAAACCAAGAATTCATGTGGAGTTTATAAACCCTGCGTATTGCTTGAGGCCATGAAATTTTTTGACTGGATAGATACAAGGGTCTAAAGTAAACGATATACTTACTGTTCATCTGCCTCTGAGCAAAATCTTGATGTTTTCATCAAAAGGCATGTTTTAAAACATGCTAAAAAGCCAGAGCCCCAATATATGTGATATATTGACTAGAAGAAGACATCATTCTGTATTGCCGATTTAATTCATCAAGCACAATTATCAACACCCTTTCACTGTAATTAAATAAAAGGAAAAAAAAAGAGGAAATCAAGTAAGAGGAACAGTTGCTTTTATGTGTGAGCATGTTTCTTTTCTATGCTACACAAAAGACTTGAAGTCTCTATGGCATATTTGCCTAAGGGAAGGCACCATCGTTTGCCAATAGAAGACAGGAATTACTTTAATAATTGTCAGGATAGAACTGCTTAGCCTTGGGCGATGGAAAACTGAACTTCTATCTATGCATAAAATGATTCTTGTGGTGCTTTTTTAACTGGAATAACAGTGAAATTAAACAATCTACATTACCCTATTAAACACTTTGTAACATATGGACACTGTCCAAAAGACACAGCAAAATTACTGGTGTATTTTCCAAGCTCTGACTCACATAAATTTGGACATAATCAGATTTATTTCTGGCAGGAATAAAATGCTTTATACAAGGGGGAAAAAAATAAAAGCCAGAATTGGGTGAAAAGGGAGATTTAAGAAGATTATTTCTTAAAAGCAAAATAACCACTAATCTCTCTGGATGTGTATGTTTCTGTTTAATAAGCAAGATTCGGCTTTCATTATGAATAGAATATAATGATACATAAATGTGCCTATATAACTTGAAAAATGGAACAACTTGTCTTTTAATGTTAGATCTTGGGTGAAAAAAGTACCACGTACATACTTCCGTTTATTTTTGTCCTTTCCAGTTGCATATTTGTTGAGTGATCCTGTTTTTTCCCAAGAAAATGAAGAAAAGGCATTCTCATGGAGAGAAGACAATAGTCAAGTTACATTCTCTGTATGACTGTATCAGTTTTCATCCTGTGGCCACCAGGACTGCAGGCAGGTCAGGTTGGTTTTGCTGAATAAAAATCCACAGCAATGAAGGAAAATAATTTCAAGAAGAATAAGTAAATATTTCAAGGAAAACTTTTGATGAAAGGGAAATACTGGTTATACTGTCCCAGAGCAATGAAGAACACAACAAAAAAACTTTTTAAAAGATCAAGGATCTTAAAGATAGTAATTTGGCTATTCTCTTAGACTCTGGACCTAATTCAGTTAAAACAGGTTATGTTACATCCAATTGCTTTGAATCCTGTCCTTCATTGTCATCAAAGACTCTCATGCATAGAATTAAACAATTATTTTCTCCTCTCCATGATAATGTTTTACTCATTTTCTCAAGAAGAACAGGATCACTCCATGGCAAATCAGCAGGTTTATCCTGCTTTTTTCTCCAAATAAATCTTGTTAAGTGTTAGCACAGAAGCAAATCACCTAGGTTAGATGATTCAGTGTTTCAGGCCTGAGTAAAAGTGGCTTTTTCTAGTCTGCAACAATATACCCCTATGACTTGCAGGGCCAGAACCAAAATACACCTCTTGTCTCCATGTCTTACAATGATGGAAATGCAGACAAAACCAGAATGAAATTCCTGAAGAGCAATTTAAACAGAGTCTGGGCACATGAACTCAGGAAGCTAGTACAAAAGTCCCTGCCCAGCTGGCAGGACTATGAGATTCTTCTGTCCCTGGGTGCCTGAAGCTGCCTCATGTCCAGGAGCAGGTCAGCTAAAGTGACCAAGGAAACTTCTTAGGATTAAATTTTCCAGTAGCCACTGACTTTTATAAAAATTAAATCTGTAAGTTCAAATGTGCCATTTCTCTAAGCTTCTCAGAAACTGGTATTTGCCTTGTGTCTAACCAGTACTGAACTTTTCTCAGACCCCAGTCTTGCCAAGTACTTGAAGAGAGTTACATTTCTAAGAACAGGATCCATGAAATCATCATGGGGAGTAAGGAACTGTCTAGTTTGGTCTGGCTTTTTCTTCCCCTTCGGACATGTTGACTTCTATATTCCATGTGTTGGCCAAGAAACTTAAGAATCTAGACATTACAAGAATCATAGAATATCTCAAGTTAGAAAGGACCCATAGGAATCATCAAGTCCAACTCCCTGCTCCTCACAGGACTACTGTGATAGTTCGGACCTGGCTTCCTGCCAAATGCTCGAACTCACAGTGGCAAACCTCTTTCTCCCTTCCCTTTCCCTCAGGGTAAAGGAAAAGAACTACAAAAATTGAAGAGCCTGAAATCAATCTAATGATATAAAAATATATATATATATTTACCTATATTACAGTTATATACAATTGAAATACTATGTATACAGCGAAGGGAGTCCAAACACCCCTGAAGGGAAAGGGAAAGGGAAAAGAGGGAGAAAAGGGACAAAAGGGACGTGGAGCAAATATACACAACCAAACCCGAGACTTAGCAAAATAACTATTGAAACAAATCTCACCACATGTCTCAGAGAAGCAAGACCACAAGGCCAGCACCCTCCAACCTCCCGCGTGGCAGAGCAGCGGTCACTGCAGGGCTCAGCCTCTAGATAAGTGAGAGCAACGCAAGGACCCACTGCTCCTGAACCTCACCGGAAAAGGAGAGAGAGAGAGATTTTTAATCCCTCTTATTTATACCCTGGTTTACGTAAAAATCGTGTGGAATACTGGGTACATGGTCACTTCCCTGGTTACAAGCTGGTCACCAGGAAGGCCTAGACCAAAACCATCATGACTACCTAAAACTAAACCATGTGACTAAGAGCATTATCCAGACACACCTTAAAATCTGAAATATTCGGTGCGTGACCACTTGCCTGGGAAGGCTGTTTCAGTGACTGACTACCCTTTCACTGAAGAACCTTTTCCTTACATTTAGTCTGAACTTTCCCTGACTCAGCTTCATTCCGTTTTCTTGTGTCCTACTGCTGGTCTCCAGAGAGAGACTAACACCTCTCCAGATTATTAAAGTTTTGGAAAGAAAATAGAACAGTGGATTGAGTGACTTTATGAGTTTATTTCTCACTGTGGTGACTAGTTGTGGAACAATCACTCACCTAGAAAGCTAATCTTACAAAGGTGGCTGGAGAATCTGAATGACAGTTTCAAGCGAGAGCATAATGTCCCCAAAAGGTGTAACTATAGACAGTAAAAAAAGTTTCCACATTGAACTGAATTTTGAGGCTGAGTCTGAGAGCAAAGACAGAATGTGTTCTTACTATGAAGTTCATAATTAGAATTGAGCATCAGTCTTATAAAGAGAAGGAAGTTCCTCATTTTAGGCCACTTCATTGCCTATTAATTCAGGGTTTTTTAAAGATAAATCAAAGGATAATTCAGAATGTACAACAAAAGTCACACTGTCATCTGATACAAGGAGATGTGGTTTGTTGTGGTTCTTCTCATTATACAAGCAGCACTGAGTAGAAAAATAAAAGCCCTTGTGAAGGGCAGAATAGCTTTTCCAGGAGGAAAGACAGTTAATGACATATATTCTCCAGAGGGATATAAATTGAGAATTACTGTGTGTGTCCAGATGATTTTTGTCCAGTAGGGAATCTGCTACGACCTTGGAGAATCACACATAGGTGTCTGAAGTATCTGTCAGAGGACATACACATCCAGGCAGGCAAGGAAGCATTCAGGGAACAAGGATAGAAAATGTTCAGAAGAACTCTGCTCATCTTCTTGACGAGCATTTCTGGCCTATCTAGACATTTTTTCAATATAATGTTCTCAAGATGGAGTTCCATTAAAAACCGTCTGCTATGATAAATCATTAGGTATTGCATGCAGATGGAGGACTGCATTTGTTTATTCTGCAAGCAGAAGAATTTAAAATAAAATGATTTCTTAAATATGTTCAGAATTAAATATATCCTTCAGCTATTCATCTTATATGAAGTGGAGATCCAAACATTCATCTGAGATAATTAGATCCAGAAGTAATTTTCTAGTTTTACCTCAGATGTTATTCACATGAAACTCTACCTCTCAAATTTTCCTGAAACTGAAAATTTAGTCATGATCAAGAATGCCTACAATAGAAAAAAAAGACACCAAAATTAACATTTAAATTAGATCCAAAGGCACTTAAAGTTCAAAGAGAAACTGTCTGTTTTTGCAGACTGTAAAGCAAAAATTTCAACCAAAAATCTTTTAAGTTCTGCAGAAGCTCCTCAAACAGGTGTTGTTTTGTGGAGCTACAGTGGGGAATAAAAAAAGTACGCACGAGACAGAAGTAAGAGCACTATATGGGGCACATGTTGCTCTGAGGAAAAGTTGACATTCGTTGCCTTGTCTGTTATGGCATTACACAAGAGGAGCAATAACCCCTTGAGAAAGGCAGCCCCAAGGGCGAATGCTTCTCCCTGTATATACACAATGAAATAATGTCACATGGTACAATTAAACCCTATAATATACAAGAAAAAATGGCAGCCAAGCCCATTGCATTTTGAGTTAACACGCATTTTTTCATGGAAGCTATAAAAAGTTCTCTATATAATTTTTCTATTTTGAATGATTTTTTCCCTGTGGTAAGCACAAAGACAAACCACTGTCTGCATTAATGTGGAAGTGTAGCACTAGATGACCATGATGACCCACAACTGTATTAACAGCAGCTATTAGTCTCCTTTATTCCCCTGTCTTTATTTAGTTTTTGCCAAAATGTAATTTTCAAACCCTTGTTCTAAGGAAGCTCATTACAAATAGTTTGTCAAACATACAGTTGGAAAAAAAATCAAAACAGTTTCAAGCACTACACGTTACCTTGTACTGCAGCTTGCACTCTTTCCTTTCAGAGATGATAGAGAACAAATCTTAAAACCAGATGGGCACCAGTTTACTACAGTTGCTACAGTAACCATTTATTGTATACCATAGCTATGCAGATAGAGACTGTGCATTCATTTGGGAAGCACGTCTAACTTTCTGCAAAGTTTAGCGTTCAAACAGAATAACCGAAGATTATTTCATAGCTTGTGCTGTCTTGATAAATATCTGAAGTTTTATAAAATTTGGTTGATCTTTGCATAGGTTCTGCTTAGAGAGAGAGACTACAATCCTTCATAGGAGCTGCAGCAATTCACATTTTGATTATTTAGTCTCCGGTTTGTGTCTCAAAGTATGACGTGTCAAGCCTTTCAGTTGAAGACAACATTCCAATAAAGATGTCCCTCTTGTGTCACCTCTAGTGTTTCGTTTGTTTTTACATCTGTCATTGCCAGCTGTAGCTTCGTGTTTCATTTTTTTCTTTCAACCTTTTCACTTTTTTATCTTTTTTTCTTCTTGAAAAGTTCTTTAGTCTTCAAGTCTCTTACTGAGTGCTGTACACTTAGTTTTACTCCACCTCTGAGAGACATCTTTCTCTTTGCTATATAAGGGATTTTTCTAAAGCATTCTCCTCCTAAATGGCATGCATAATATTATTTTCTTTCATATGCTATTTAGTTTGTAACACTGTCTTTCAACAGCATTTGCTTTCTGTTACTCTAATAGAACTTGTACTAAAAGTCTGGTACCTCCAAGAGGAGCACTACATTGTCTCTAACTACTGCTTCTTTTCCTGATTTCCATTTGTAATAATAGTTGGGTTTAGTAATTTTTTTCACTCTAATCTTGGCATTCTCTCTTAATTTCAGTCTTCTTATTTATAGATTTGCTCTGGTTATGAAAAATACATTAATAGCCTCTTAGATGGAGTCTAAAAAACCAAAAAGTTATCAGTGTTGTCCCTACCATAGTGTCTGCCCTGCTATGAACTCTTGGTCTGTTTCAAGACCAAACTGATGGGACTGGGCTAATCCTGTTTCATCAGCAGCTAAATTTCTCTGAACACATTTTCTTCAGACTGTGAGCACTCTCAGGTAGTTCTTACAGCTTTAAAAAGCACTGAGGACTTGGTAAGCAGAAGTATCTGGATCACACAGCCCTTTTTTCTTTTGTCCACATTTTCATTCTGGGTGCAAAGTGGGGCACAAGGACTAGCCAAAAAAAAAAATTACCCAGAGTAAACAGCAGGATATTGGTCATACTTTTTTGTTCTATACTACACTACTTGTTTGCAGTAATCACTTTATTTTCTTTTAAGAAAGACTTAGCTACTTCTGAAACCAACTTCAGTCCCTGCTCTTTAGCTAAATATCTGGATTGTTGGATGGTGGTTTAGCATTACATCAATGAAAATAAAGACAAAGAAAGTACAGTGTCTCTAAACAGTTTTATTAAATGAATGTTGACAAACATAACCACTACAGTGAAGTGCTTGATCATGTAATTACATTCCAAGAGTCACACAGCTTGATCTTTTGTGGTAAGTGTTTTTTGGTGGCTTTTCTGAAATAGCCCTAGATAAACTTTGAATGCACATCCATTTTTTTGGGGGGGTGGGGGGGGGAAGCCAAGCACACAGTCTGCAACAAAAAAACCCACAAAAAACCAAACAAAAACTAAACCAAAACTAAAACCAAAACAAAAAACCCACACCACCTTATATATTGCATTCTGTTAGAATTTTCAAATTCATTGCTTTACGTACAAGTACACCTCGAAAAACTGATCTACAAACATGCAGGAAAATTCCAGTGGCATATGATATATATAGAGACGGATTCAAACATCTTTTAGTCATCAGTTCTTTAAGTACTGTGTTGTCTGTAGAATTTAGCAGGTTCTCAGATCAGTAGATTGAAAAAGTCAAGATTTGGCAAAGGCTTCTAAAGTTAAGATTTAGAAATTTTAATTATTTTCCTTAATCTATCCTAACATCAGAAAGAAGTAATTATATTTAATTTATTGCCTAATAAAAATGTATTAAACTAGTATTTATTGATGTATTCATAACTGGTCATGAAAGGTTTTTCTAGAATAAATATTGTTATACTTAGAGCAATACACTTCATGTCTGAAATCAAGGTTGCGATAATCATATAAACTGATGTTTTACAGAAGAAAAGTTGAAAATTTTGATCTTGTAGTTTCTGTATCAAACCTTCATCTCTGAGTGAATGACAGAATATCTTTCACAGCACTGGATTTCCACCTGGCATTTGGTTAGTCCTGAGAGCTGTGTGGGAGAAAATCAAATTTAGGTTTAATTTTCACATTAGCACATTAAGGTTGAAGTTGGCAGGGACCTCTGGAGGTAGGTCATTGAGTCAACCTACCCTGCTCAAGCAGGGCCACCTAGATAGAGCTGGCTACCCATGAATGCACCCAGATGGTTTTTGATTATCTCCAAGAATGGAAACTTCACAGCTTCCCTGGACACTCTGTGCCAGTGCTCTGTCACCCTCAGCATGTTGACTTCCTAAGGAAGGGTTTGAGGGCTTTTTCCATAATGGTGCCCTATAACCACTTCCTTGCTTACATGTAAGTACTGAAGGTCAGTCTGCTTTAGCCTCCTTCTGTTTATTCTGTGATCTCTTCCTGTCACATTACCCTACGGCCTTTGTTCTGCAATCCTGTCCATGACTCCCCCACAGGTCTCCTGGTTTCTCTCTCCCTCCCCCATCATTCTCTGCTGTCATGGGTTTGCAAAAGTCCCCCTCCTTGGGGACTGAAAACAGTTTGTCCTGATAAATTTCCGGACAAGAGCCAATCAGGAGTTTAGGTGATGCCTTTGCCAATTACATCTTCAAGAAGAAACGGAAAAGAAGGTGGTGGGGTGGAAGGGATTTTGGGCAGCCATGTAAGAGAGAGGACGTGGCAGGGCCCCCCCCCCCCAGGTGGGGGGCCAGGCCTCTCTGCTGTCCTGGCCCTGGGCCGGGGGCAGGAGCATCCCTGAAGCCCCTCTGACCCAATGAGTAACAGAATGAAGGAGAAAAAAAACCTGTAAAAGCAAGCTTGAACTGTTGCAGAAAAAATTCCAGCCAGAGAGATAACGAAGCCTCCAAGGTCAGAGCTGGGAGCAGCCAGTGAGAGAATGAAGGGGCGAAGGGGGGAGGCAGCTTCTTGTCCCCCTTCTCCCTCTCTCTCCCTTCAGCAGGGAAAAGGACTGAGATATAAAATCCCTGCTGCTTGTGGGACACTGCTGAGAAACAGAGACAACTCCATTTGCAGCTTAAGGAACTCGTGCTAGAGCAAAGAAGTTCATGAGGAAACTGAAATTCCGTGGGAGGCCTGAGATGAAACAGAGCCTAAAAGTGATTTGTGTCCACGGCGAGAGATCTTATGCTGGAGCGAGACGGCCTGGGTGAGATTTGTGTGATCCTAGAGAAGGATCGATGCTGGTGCAGCTGAATTTGTGACCCTAAAGGGACAGCAGAGAATGGAAGAGCTGTTGTCCAAAGGGTGGACCCACATAGGAGAAGTCTATCAAGGACTATACCCCGTGGGGAGGGACCTCCACAGAAAACAGGGGTGGACTCAAAGCCATTATTCCCTGTGACTATGTGGTGAAGACCATGGAAAAGCAAGTGTCCCC
>JAWMRA010000001.1:50138467-50179455 GCA_035584735.1 Pseudotriccus pelzelni | reverse complement strand
AATGGCATGGAGGGCTATAGAATACATAGATTGGGTTACACCCATGAATTGGTCCCAGTTGTTCTAACTAGGACAGTATGCATATCATTTTACTCTTAATTTAGAAGCTGGAAACTGATTAAAGGTATGGATGCCTGGAAATAAGCAAATAAATATTTGCTTCAGCTTTTTCCATTTACAATAGCATTTTTCACCTTTCCATGCTGCACAGACTTTTCCTTGCCTGCAGTGTTCTTTCCGTCAATTTCATTTGGGTTTTTTGAGTCATACAAAGTACTTATTGATGGAAAAAGCTGGGAATACTGAAGGTACATATCTTTATGTAGTTGTTGGACTTCAGATAAAATGATATTTTCATATCTTTGACAGATATCAGCCCCTAGGTCCTGTGAGTCATACAGAAATCTTCACCTCTGCACTTCAAAACATTTTGCCTAAATTGTTTCCAACTATATCACTGACACACCTGCATTTTAGATGTGCCAGAAACACTACAAGCATTTCACAGCTATAAAAGAAATCTAAATATGATACATTTGCATCCCATATTGCATCACAGCATGTATCATTAATGTGGCTCAGAAATTGAAGACAAGAGCAAGGGCAAGGATAGGACAGGACAAGACAGGATAGGAACCTATTACCTATCTCTCAGCCCTTTAACTCTTGACACAGAAAAAAAAAATAAAAAGTTTTTGGTTTAATTTTAAGACCTAAGGAAATCACTAAATTCTGTTTTAATTTCATTTCTCTTAAAATCTCTATATAATTTATTAATAAATCAGTGTCAAGGTTTCCAGGAAAGACTCAATCTTAGATTTCACTGGTGAACAACCACCAGGTAAACCTGCAAAGTCACCTGACTTTTCAGTTTGGCTGCAAAGGAAAAAGAATTTTCATACTAAACCATATGATCTTAATTTGATTTTAAGGAATACTTAAGTATCCTTGTGAAAGAAAAGAAAACATTCTTCTTTTTGGATAGTTAATAAATGCATAGTTTAATGAACTGAGGAAAAGATCTGTTGTGAAGCAACTCTGAGGTATCAAGTTGCAGGGATGGTTTTGATCTGGGTGTTCGGTGATGTCTGTGTGTGTCAGTTTTTCAGACAGTAAATGAAGATTTGTGAGTGCATAAACAAAAAAACTCATGAAAGAACTAATGAGAAAATCAAGTGGGCAGAAATACAAGTCTGCATAACTGTCAAATAACAGCAGGTTGAATAAAGTTCTTTAACAATGGGAGCCAATAATAATAAAAAAAAGCACAATTAGTACAATTGAATTGTGAAAGAAAAAGAAACAGGATTGTGTATGCACAGCAAGCATGAAATAAACCAAAAGGGCATGCTTAAATTAATGTGAACCTCTGATTTCATCAAACATTTAAGTATTCTCTAAGTTCAAATCAGGGTCATAATATGAACTTCATTAAAAGCTACATCAAATGTAGATATGTGGTGAAACCAGAATGAAACATTCAAAGAACCTGAGTAAATCATCCAGCCAAACGAAAACCATCCGGGTGCAGTCAATCCAACATTCTTTCTGATCAGTATTTCTCGTTTCTTCTTATTGTGTGTTTTTCTCTAAAGGTCTGTCTCCTGTTATCATCACATTTCTTTCTGTATTCCCTCTTTATAAAAATATTTGTCCTGTTCTCCAGGTTCTCTCCACTGTTCCAAGATTCTCCTTCCTTTGTTCTTGATTCCCCAGGACCTTCCAGGATCCAGGAGAGACTCTCCCTGCCCTCCCCCCTCCCCCCACCCTGGCTTTAACATGACTTGTGAACTTCTATTCACTTGAATTTTATTACATAAACATGGCCTTTAGCACATATTTTGAACACATATTGATTAGTTCAGCACATGTTCTTGATCCTGGATTCATGGTGCTTGAAAGATCCAGGAGTAAGCACCAGAACAATCAATGTGATCTGAAGCCTTTTAACTGTTCATTTGATGCTGGAAAAAAATACTTGTCTCAATATTCAGGTTCTACTGCTGTAGAAATAAATTTCTCTTTTTAATGAAAGAAAAAGAAAACATGGAAGTATGCTTTTGATGTCACAAGAATTTGGCTCTGTTCTCTCCATATTTATATTTTTCTTAATTGCTGAACAATTACTTTTTATGAGTATCCCATTAGGGACAGATGTTGTCTTTGTTTTGCTGAGCACATGAAAGACTCTCATGTAATGGGTTTGAGACTTATGAAATAAGTGCTGTGGGTTCTTTACAGCTCACTAGTTAATCTTGGAAAAAAAACACTTCTCATTTTCTCAGTGGAATACATATTTTGATTCAGCTCAGCGGAAGAGGCAATACTTTCTGCGGTTCTGTGCTACATAATACCACCACTGCTTGCAGCTGTAAGTTAGCCCAGGCTGCGAACTTCATGCTGTTTTGTCACATCTGCTTCACCTGTGTTCCATTAACATCTGTTCCAACAAGTTTCCAGGTACCAGCTATGTGTCATTCACAGTGCAGTTTGTATTCTAGCTTTCAGTTCTTACAGTATTTGCTTATTGCTCAATTATCAAGAAAGCCATCAAAAAAGATTGGTGAGTTTGAACCATGAAAACGTGTGGAAAATCAATGTTATAGTCCCAGGATTGGTCAGAAATAAAGCTCTAAAGATCAAGGAAGTAAAGGTACCCTGAAAACGTTTTCTTTTTTATAGATCTCCCAAATCAGATGTAGAAAAACAGTTCAAACTTAGCAATACAGTATTGCTTCACCAACTACAGAGCTTCACATCTTGAAAAAGGAAGGCATTTGCTTTGCATCCCTAAAAATACAGGAATTAATTTTCATGTATTACAGAAGTGAACAGCAGTAATATGAGGCAAAGTGCTGTAGCTCTTATTATCTCCATTATTTAATGAAAAAAAGGTCTTTCTGTTTAGAAGAACTCATTAAATATATTTATACTTTTCTTAGTTAGATTTTTTTTTTATATAGTTCTTAGATGACATCCCAAAATTGATGACACCTGGGATGGAAGTAGGATAGGGCTGATGTGGAGGGAAGCACACACTTTCTCCCAGTGTTGCACAGAAACATGCTCTGTATCAAGCAATGACCTGGTACGTATGCACTATTGCCATATTAGCCCTTCCTCTCCCTTTTTATCTTCCCCCAATCATTTCCTCTCTGTGAACTAGAGGCGTAAATAAAGAGCAGTGCTCATAAGATCTAGCTTTAGCCATCTGAAAGTCTGCACTGGCACTTCACCTGGACTCTTGGAAAGTCAATGGAAAAAAAGGATTGCCTTTATCAGTGATTCCTCTCATCCTAAGGGAAGGAGTGGAAGACCTGTGGCTGAATCACTTCCTGCTTCCTATGGACTACAGTTCTCCACCTGGAGGCTGAAGACTAGTTTAGGCTATGTGACTAACCTGAAGACCACAGAATCAAGGCATATTCTGAGTTGGAAGGGACCCACAAGCATCATCGAGTTCAACTCTTAGGGGAAGGAACCCACAAGCATCACTGAGTCCAACACTTAAGTGAATGGCCCATACAGGGGATTGAACCCATAACCTTGGCATTATTAGCACCAAGTTTTAATCAGCTGAGCTGAGGTGGTGACCTGCAAATTCATAGCTCGATTTCCTTTTTTTTTCCATTTTTCTTTGGTAGAAAAATGATGGGATGCTGAAGCCTTCTTTTATAGAGGCAAGAAAGGCACAGCCATAGCCCAGAGATGAACGTTGAGGTCAGGCAACTTCTAATTCAAAGCAGATTTTCAGCGATGAAGACAATCAATCATCTAAACCTATTACCAATGAAAATGACAGATTCCCCATCTCTGGTGTCTTCAAATCAAGATTAGATGTGGTTTTGAATGATAAGCTTCAGCCAAACGTATTAGCAGAGTAGAAGAGAAATGAATGCAATTTGACCTATTTCACACAGAAAATGAAACTAGATGATCTCACATTTCCTTCTTATTTCAAATGTATCATTCAATTAAAAGATTTATTTATTTATCTATATTTAGCTTTGTCTGTCAGAGACTCTTAGATTAATGTATTCTCAAAGAGAAGAAAGCTCATGGTTAATCTAACCAGTGATTCCAATTATTTGGGAGTTGAGGGTTTTATTTGATATGACAATTCTCTGGGTAATTTAATCAAAGTCAGATGGTAGACAGAACATCCTTTTTTATAAGTGTTTCAAGACATTGTAGACTTCTCTCTGTTAGCTGCCTTTCAAATCAAATTATAACTTATTAAAGGACTAATTGATCATTAAATTAAAAAATTATGTTATTAACTTTGTGCTTTATTTGGTCACTAGAGATAATCAAAATATTTAAGCAGAAAAGTGTGGGTTGAAATAATTGTCTTCTATTTGTGACAGATTCCTGGCTAGAGAGAGCCTGCCTCTTGCCACAACATTCAGTGAGTAGAGAACTGATATTAAAGGTCCAAGGTTTTTATAGTAGAAACTTGAGAAGAGATGAGTCTGAGTGTCTACACAGGGATCAGTTTAGCCTTTTTGGCCCCTTCTGACCACCCTATCTTTCCACTTAAGAAAAGAGATATTGCTGGTATTTATCAATTCTTCCCTATCCATTACAACTGGAACACACAAAACTGACAAAAAATAAAGGGAGAATAGCGAAAAAGCAGTTTACTGAAAGCACTTCAACTGCCAGACAAGTCACCTGCATTTGCAGTCCTTATATGAGATAGGGTAGATAAAATATTGTGATGTGTTCAAATTGTTGGGATGAATAGAGAGACCACAGAAATTCACAGAAGGGTTATTTCTAGGGAGCATCTGGGACCATGAGCTTAGAGAAGCTCTTGGGAGGCAGAATTGTCACCACCACTGCATTTGGATCATTCTATTTCAAGGAGCAAGGGAGAGAGAATGTTGCTACAGATGTTTCTGCATGAAATTAGAAGCAGTGATGCATGAGTCATATTTTAATTTCTTTTGTTTTAAAGGCAAAGACATCTAAAACAAAACAAGTACATGATAATGGGGCAATGTTGAGAAAGCCTTAGAAGGGAGAGGCTAAACTCCTTGAGACAGCATCTCAAAAGGGGGGGTGAACATTTCTGGTTTTCCCTCTATTCAGACTCAAGATATGCCACAATCAACAAAAAATCTGCCCTGAAAAGGCTAATGCAGAACCCCTTTTCAAGTAGTAGGACCTTGAGGGATTTCAGGAGGACATTGCATTCAGACACTGCTCAGAGTAGAGTCATCTTCAGTAGCAGAACACCTCGTCTTTTAGCCCATGCTGATATCAGGCATCTGCCCAGCCTTTCGTTGTGCCATGAAGGCATGCCTAAAGATAGATGTGACAAGTGCATTCTAATTCTGTTTCTAGGTAATCAATTTGGCTTATATTTGTCTTTATTAGCTTTCTTGTAACCAGGACCTGATCCTGCAAACTTAGAGTCATGGAATCATAAAATGGTTTGGTTTGGAAGGGACATTCAAAAACCATCTGATTCCAACCTCCCTGTTGTGGGCACAGGCATCCTTCACTAGGTCGTATTGCGCCATCCAACGGGACCTTGAACGCTTCCAGGGATGGGACATTCAAGGTTCGGGTTTTGATATGGTGTGTTTAGGCATTTTTTAGTATGAAACTATGTGTTCTGTAAAGATTTATGTGCCCACCATATTCAGTTGTTGACTCCCACAGCAGAAAATTCAGCGTAACAGCACAATTAATTTTCCTCAGTATAATATGATCCTGAACGACCTTATTTTAAAATTACTCCACACAAAAATTGCAAGGATTTGAGTCACTTTTCCTATGAAGAGTACATTACTTTAGATGGAAACATTTTTCTATAATCTGGAATAAATTAAAATGAGTCTGTGAGTTTCTAATATGCACTGATGCCAATTAAAAAGTAAGAACTCCTTATAACCTCTCTTTACAACGAAGTGATATTCATTCCAAAGTATGCCTTGGTTATCATGAGGCTGCTGTCAGTTCTTTTCCCAAGAAGTAGTTTGTTTTAACTGGAGTATCAGGCAGACTTCCTAAACTGAAAAAGTACACTGAAGATGAAAAGTCAGAGGATATGGGTTAGGATTCCAAAGAATATCAGTACTGGCAGGAGGCACCTTTCTAATCAGTAAAAACAGTGGAAAAAACCCCCTAAGTCCTAATCAGAGGCACACATGATTTAGTGTGATATTTACACACTGTGTAGAATTACTGCAAAGATGCGAAGCAATATCAGGTGTAGTTGTAATTTCGATAACACCTATTCATTCAAGGCTTTTGTGCAAGTCTTGTAGACCACACTGCTTTGATAAGGTTATTCTTATTTTGCTTCATTTGTCTCTGCTTCATCCACTCCATATTGCAACTACATTTCAGACGATATATTAATAGGAAATAAAAAACTGGGACAGTGTTGAGCATTGTCTGTCTCCCAGGTAAAAAATAGAATTGCAGTTTGTATATGTCCCAGGCTATTTGGACTAAGACTGCTTTCAGGAAATTAAAACCTTTCCATTCAATTACAGCACTGTTTTCCTTCCTGGCAGGTTATGTATTTATGCATGCCTACATACATCTTAGTGTTTGGCTTTTCGTTTGTTTCTAATGTATGTGTGCATGCACATCACACATTTGCACACATACATACAATTTTTCCTCTAAAGCCAAACCTATAATGCCCCTGAAACCCAAGATAGCAAGTGGCAAAAAGTCTATGGCCTGACATCATTATTGGTAGATAGGAGTCTGTCTGTCTGTTTTGAACTTTAGGAGACTTCCTATGTATATACTTCTGAAATCAGATCTTGGGCATCTTCCAAATGTTTGAAATGGTCTTAACCAAGAATCCTTCAAGATTTACCCTCAAATAAATCAGCTGTGAAAGCATTACTTCTGGAGCTGAATGGCTTTCTGATCTTCCTGCGATCTAGTTCCAGGGTTTCTTGAATGTTTCTCAAAACTCAGATTTTGCTTCCAGCTGTGAATTAGATTTAATAAGTACACATTTGTTTGTTGTGATTTGTTATATATATATGTCTCCAAGAAAACATTTGAGTACAAAGTATTTGAGACAGGTCTGTTCAGATTATATACTTTTATTGCATGTCAATATCAAAAGTTCACTTTTACCCAGTACACACGAAAGTTGGTTTCCTCTTCCTGCAATGGGTGGCCAAGGAGAGCTGTTGCAGGGACTGCGGTGTTGACAACAGCAACTGCAGAGCTGTAATCAACACACTTTCTCTTGGAACAAATAGTCACTAGTGCTTCAACCATTATTTAGAAAAAGATAAAAATGACAGGGGAAGACAGATGTTGATTTGCAGCTTCTTTCATATAGCAGCTTTTTTCTCCTGAAGCACCCAGCAACCATGAAGCCAGACTCAGCTCAGATATGAATGGGCCAATATTGCAGTAAAATCAGAAGTTATTTAACAAAGCAGAAGTCAAATAGGCAAGGTCAGCCAAAACATGCACAGTTTGATATTCCAAATGCCAAAGTTTAGAATGTCATGATTATCCACCAAAATAGTAGTACATTAGCTATGAGTTATAACTGGAGAATCCAAAAAGAACTGTGTATAAATTAATAGCTTTGCATGCACAAGAATTACTTCAAAACCCATCAGTGCCAAAATAAGCAGTAAAAGAGATTTGTAAACATGGATGTGATACTGCTAGTCTTTTACTTGCTGTTGTAGAACTGACATATGTAACTAACAATTTATCTAATACACAACTCTTGTTTACTATGCTTTTTCTCTTGCAGAAATGTTCTTATAAACAGATGTTAAATACTCTTATTGTCACAGTAGACTTGATTGTAAAGACTGATTTTGGTTAATGTTTTGTTCTTATCATCTACTTGTAATATGGATTAGAAGCACCGATGACTAGCACAGATACATTTGACTCAGTGTTCTATGTGGAAGAGTTCCCAGTACAAAAGCCAATATTAAGTATTATTACAGTATTTGTGATCAATGGTGTCTTTGGCAACAGGAAAAGTACGAAGTGCATTTTGAAATTTTGTGACAAATATGACTACAGAGATTAGACTAACCGATCTTTGAACTATCTAAAGATTAAATAAGTTGGTGGCAGGTGAAGAGAACTTGAAGACAGGATGAAAAAGGTTCTGTATAGCTTTTAAAAGCTACTCAGAAATTTAGACCAAATTGAGAAAGGACACTTGTTTTCTGTTTTATCAGCCTGATCTGCATTCCTATAATTCAGTTTTAATTTTTGTCTTCAAATGAATCTGAAAACGTTCAGAGACAGTAAAGCCCAGGTTCTTGGGTCTCTTTGCTGATGCTGAGCCCAGTACTGCCGTCAGTATATACTGACAACTGTGGATTTCCTTGGCATTTTTTCCATATAATTGAGTGAGCAATTAGCTGCTGCATTATTTTTTCAATTTTAAAAACCTAATGTGTATGAGCCTTGCGCATATTTTAGCCACTCTGAATAAGAAGCACATTTCATATAAACATCTGTACCTACAGTAATAAAGATTTGGTTTTAATGTAATTACTCACTGATCTCTCTCAAATTAGCAAAAGTATTTTGAGCAAAAATGAGGGAAGAAAAGACCCCACAGAATTACACAACTTTATTTATACATTAATCAAGTTTAAGTGGATGAGGCACAAACATTTGCAGGAATGTCATGTCATTCTGGCAACAAACCCCAACTAGACCCCACTAGGGAGTTAGGTCAATTCTGTAGTACTCAAAGCCAAAGTACTTGGAAAACAATAGATAGGTGCCTGGGGGCAGTGAAGACTTACCAGAGTAATCTAAGCCTACATGGACACAGAAGGTATATTTGTCTCCACTGATTGGGTTTTTTAAAGGAGAGCCTAATGCTATTTTAATTGCTGGGACTGTGCTATCTTATTCAACATTATACATCTTGCTCCAGAGATGGTCATGTAAGATTTAAACCCATAAGGATGACAGCTCTCATTAGTTTTGAAACAAGTTTTCATTGGAAAATATTGGTTCCATATAAAATAGAATTTTCTGCTGGTCTGTCAGTTTCACACATAAGATTAATTTAAAAATTTAAATCTGTCATGATAAGGATAGCATTGCTATAACAGAATGCCTGAAACTTTCATTCTAATATTTTTTTCCATCATGATTGCATGTTTTTTATTCTAAAACAAAGTTAAATTAATAGATAAATTTCACACCAAATTTTTCTAATAAGTGGGAACAGTGTATTGGGAATTTATTTTGCAGGCAACAACAAATTGTTTGAGAAGTTTCTTAGAACTCAAACATACATTTTGAAATATTGGCATTTTACATGGAATTCCCATGCTAACTCACCCACTCTGATAAATGCGTCACTGAATTAATAAGGAATACTACATTCTCAGACATAAAAAAAAGAAATTTCTCATGAAGTAGCTTCTTTTGCTCTTCTGCTGGAGTATGAAATACTTTCCTGATATTCTTCTCCTGCAAGGAAAGGGGATTGTGGAGAATTAAATATTAATTCTATGCCTAGGGCACAACATATACAAAGAGGGATGCTGAGCTGAATAAGGATGGGACAGGAGAGACAAAGACTGCACAGCTTCTACCATATGTTTCAGATTGTTGTGCCACATCAGCTTATGGAGATGGTAAGAAATAAAATCCTCCTGTCTCTCCTTTCTCGGTAAATTCACTGCACACCATGTCCCTTCACAGTGGTTTATTTTGGTTGGTGACTATACATTATTTTCCCACTTGATCATCAAAGTCAGGGTGCACTAAGATAGCAGCTGGGTCAGTGGACATAACAGCACAGCAGTTTAAACATCTTTATTGTGTTCAACTACTATAAAGAATGATACAGTATAAGCTAATAATGTAAAGAGTTCCCCAATACAGCAGGTATGACTGAGATCATGGGGCCTTTGGGATGTTAAATCTGTTACACACCATTCTTGTTTTCCTCTTCCAGAGGCTGTAACACAGTCTGACAGGACTGCAAGAGACATTTCAAGTGAAATCCAGTGTCTGCATTTCTCATTTCTGTTATTTTAATTGTATTCTTCAGTTTCTTCTGGCTTCTCTGCAGGAAAGTTTGTTTCAGGAAAGTCTGATTTGGGAAGGCAAATAGGTGAATCTGTCCTTCCAGACACACTGTATGGCATAAGTGTCTAGAGAATATTTTTAGAGTAACTCCTGAGGTAAAAATGTATGAAAATCAAAAAGGTGAAGGCAGCTGAAACACATTTGCTAGGAACTTAAAGACATTAAGCTAACCAAAGTGAATCAGAAGGATCATATAAATTTTACTATTACAAATCCCTCATTATTTGTAAAGTCATGTTTCACATATATATACATATGTGAATATATGTTGCGTATATTTTTGAATGGTCCAATAAGACAAAAAAAAGGCCTACATGCTCGCTGAAAACCTCAAATAAAATATGTACAATTTCCTACCCAATTTAACCTCTTTGGATTCATTGAAAAATGTGAACATTTTTGCTAATGTCTATAAGCCCTAATGAAATTTGCTTGTTTCCCTAATTTCATGTGAGTCATAGCTGTGCAAGTGAATGATGAGGCCCTACAAGTGGAGATGCCAGTGAAATAGTCCCTATACTTCGTTCCACTGTCTTTCTCTGGTCAAATGTGTATTCATGTAATCCAACTTTTTGAAATCAGATTTTACACGTGTCCTGGTTATTGGAACAAGTGCTGAGAACAAACTCAAAGCCTTCATGTGAAACCCCATTTCCTGAGTTCAGAAGCAGGGGAACCAGAACAAAGGCTTGGTGATTCCTTGATTTGTCTAGAGGAAAAGAGAAACAGGCAGTGACAGCAATAGCCAAAGGAAATCACAGTTCCTCTTTACACTTGGCTCCCAGTTGTCCAGCACTGACGTCCTGGTGTCTTTGTGGTTTTCCTTGGTGTGCTTCATCAAGTGATATAGTTGTATGGTATGATAAGCTTTTACACATAAAAAAAAATCTGTTTAAGCAGATTAAATTAAAACTGTAGTTCTTATTCCCATAATTGCATTTATTTCAATTTGATTCATCCTGGGCATAAACACTGTTGTACAAGCAAATAAAGGCGCTCCACGTACTCATTCTGTTTATTACCAGAAAATTATCTCAAATTACATCTGTTAGCATTTTTAACCAACTTGTAGTATTCAAGGAAATTTTCAACCACAAATTAATCAGATTGTTTATATTGTATGTTCCTCAGAAATCTTGACCATGTGGATTTGATGTGCTTAAAAGAAAATATTTTGTGAAAAGATTAGATACACACAGTGAAGCCGCATCTCCCTGGGACATGGACCATTTTTCCTTTTAAAACCCACATGGCTTTACAGAGATAGGAATCTGCTGCTTGTGTGAGCAGTGAGTTTTCAAGTGTTGCTTGAGGCAGGGAAGCCTCCAGATACCCCTGGATGCTGTGTGTCACCATGGGACTTCCAGCAGATCAAGCACACACAAAGCCCAAGGGCTAAGGCAGCAGTAACTGCAGTTGGAGAATCTTCTGCAGCTGTGCCTTGCCCATGACATGACATTTCTCGCTTAATTTGGACAGGCAGTGGTTAAATGTCCAGCTGCAGGTCCCAACTTCACAACAAACAATACCCAGCAACATCTTCCCTGTTCATCCAAATTGAATTCATCTTTCTTGAGCATGGATGGCTGTCATACACCACAATGAGGGTCATACCTCTGCCTGGCCATTTATAGTTCTTTTCCCCTATAGGAACAGCAGCACATCAAACTTCCAGGAATCACCAGCTTCTTTGTCACAACTCCACGGTTCATCTCATTCTCCCTTTTCATAATTTCACACTTTGTACCTATGCATTCTGGCATCCAGGACAAACTTCAATCATTTTGGATTTCCACTTCTGATATACTTTAGTTCTGTTATTGATATCCTTCTCTGTGGTTGATCATCATCTGCATCTTAGTTAGAATATCTTTTTCACAACTTTTTTCTATGAATATGAATAAAAATTCCGGAAGGTTTTTGCACCTATTTCTTAAAAATTTCAAGTTTTTCACTCCCTGAGCTCAAAACATAAAATCACTAGCCTGCACCTTTATTTTATCAGTATTTTTCCATTGAAGTAAAAAATATTAGTTGTAAACATACTTACGTGTATTTTCCTGTTCACTCTATAAAGTTCTACTGTCTCTGAGTGATTTTTTTCAGACAATTTTATTTTCTTTTACCTATCTTATTGCTTGTGCCTTCATAGTCTGTAATCCATAAAACTGACTTAACTTCACTTGTACCTCAATCTTCCCTGAACAGCATATAGTTTTCAACACCTATGTTCCAGCTGGAAGCTATATTTTTCTTAGCCTATAATACTGACTTTCTTATCCTAAAGAAGAAATTCTGGCTTATCCATTTTGGGGGCATTTAAAGTACCAGTAGTTCAGTCCTACCATGTTGTTCATAGAATCACAGACTTAAAGTGTTGCAAGGCTGGAAAAGGCACTTCTGGAAATTATTTAGTCCAAATTCCCTGCTCAAAGCAGAGTAATCTAGAATAGGTCATCCAGGACTGCATCAGGTCAGGCTTTGAATAAATCCATAGATAGATATTTCATTACCTCTTGGGCAATCTGTTGTAGATTATTTCTACAAAGTTCTGCACTTTGCTGTGTGGATCCATCACTTAGGTGTTATGAAACAAATACTGTTAATGAAAGACTAAATATTAGCATTAATATTTTGGTAAAATTTATAAAAAGGGAGGGTTTGTTTGCTTCAATGTGAATGCTCTCCTTACTTTCACACTCTAATCAGTAATGCGAACTTAAAATACTTATGCACTTCAAGACAATTTGAAAAAGAATTTGCTGGTAGATGCAGGGAAATTTATAATCTCCAGATAGTTCAAATAACCATGCTGTTTGTCAGTGAAGAATAGCAAGTTCAGAAGCATTAGATATTGAGAATTATTTTCTGGTTAACACAATAAGATTTTATTACAAATACAAGCATAGATCCAGTTCTTTCCAATCTAGCAGCAGATAATTCAAGAAACTTGGATCAGGCATTGATTGCATACCTTGATTTCAATGCTGAGAATTTTTCCTTACTGAAAATGTTGAATGGTTCCTTTTGATTATTAGAGCACTTCCAAAGTGCTTCTTAGTAGGTCATCCGAAGTGAAACTTTGCCTAAGGGAGTTTTTAAAATGTCAGCTGTTTCAAGTAGTCTGGCAGATCTCTAATTCTTTCCCTAACATTACTTCATCTCCCAGTCCCTTTAAAATGTTGAAACTAAGCTGGAACTGTTTTGCCCAGCACAAGAGCATGTGTAACTGTCAGCTGTGATTCCAGACACCAAGAACAGGTGACTGGATGTGGCTGCTGTTGGTGTGTTTTCAGGGAAAAAGAAGAAAACAGATGTCCAAGAATGGCTGAAAGTACAAAATTTTAGAAATCTGCATCACCTTCAGAATTAACCTCATGTTAAATTGCAAGGAGCTATAAGAAAGCTGTTGGGGAGCCTTAAAATACCTGTTACACTGAGGAGAATGATACTTTATAGTTAGCAAGACCTGCTGTTGGTATCATCTGCCATCACTGAGTCACCATGGACCTCATATAAGGACCATTTGTGTTTAGGAATAAACATATATCTGTGTCAATGGGGATAAAGCTGTTTTATTATATATGTGTAACACTGAAGGTGGAATTGCTTTAATTTTTAAATTTTTAACTATCTATAATTGAACAATTATTTTAAAATAAATTCTATTTATAGATGGCTACAATTACTGACTGACACCTTCCCATGGAACTTACGGCCTTTGGAGAAGAACAAGTTTTCAGGCAATCTTCTGTGCACACTAGGAGTGAATCTGATTCCTCAGAAACTTTGCTAAAGTAAGAATTTATATAAGTTACAAAACATAGTGGGATACAGATTGTGTATTAAAAAGAACCCAATAAAACTTATGAAACTACAAAGCCAAATAGCTGCATGATACGCTAGTTAACATATCAGTTTTATATAAAATATTCCTATAAATATAGCACAGTAATGGAAATACAAGATGGACTAGTTACAATTCACAATTATGCCAGACTGACTAGCTTTCCTTGTTTTAATAATCAGTTCAAGATCATTTCTGTGCCATTTATTAAAGAAAAAAACTGCTAGGTTTTCACCTTCTGGGGTTTAGAGGCCAGTCTGTGCCTAACACTGGCCAAAAGTCTGAAAAAAAAATATGTAAAATATGCAATATGATATAACTCCCAGAAATAACCTCTTTTATTTGGAGCCAAAAGTTGTTTGTCCAAATTTTTCATAGATTAACCAAATCAAGCAGAAACCACTTACATGCTGTCCTAAAGACCATAATCATGGATTTCTTCTTTCATCTACTACAACAGCTTTTAACCAGCTCATAAAAACAACATATCCAGTAAACGCTCAGAAAGTGAGTCATGGTAAGTAGAAACAAAGCATTGCAAACAGGAGTGCCATATTTTCCTATATCTACTCGGCAAAATATTGGTTGATAGAAAAAGCAAATCTTTTCCTTTTCTCTGAAATGATAATCCTTCCTTCAAAATGTGCCATTTAGCCTGCATAAATTAAATACAAAGATAATGTCTACACTTCCATCCTTGTGCACTAGTGTCTGGCTAGTATACTACTTAAATAACACTCGTAATGAACAAAACAGTTGCTACCAAAGAGGTAAAAACAATGTATCAGGAAAAAAGTACATTCCAACTAACAGATTTAAGAATGAAATTTGATATTTTAGCATTTGAAGTGATATGATGGTCCATGGTAGCTAGGTATGCGGACCAGAGAACAAGGGATCCCTTACAATCCAATATTTATAAATCTATAAATTTACAGTCCAGGATTTATAAACAGCTGTGCAGGACAGTAGAGACTTCTGCTACATAGGACCATTTTCTTCAGTGGACTATACCGATTTTTATGTTAGCTAGTAAAAACTGAAATACACCACAACTCACAGTTTATGATATTATATTAAGGACTGAGGGCTAAAAGTGCTACAGTGCGTTGTTCTCCTAAAAGAGGAAAAGCAAGAGCCAGAGCATATGGTATTGTTGCTCTAAAAATTTATCATCTGAGGTGTCAGAAATAAGGCTAATATTTTCAAATGCATATTTTTCAGAAAAAAAAAGACCCAAATTCAGCAACTTGAAAACTTTTCATGTGTTTGTTTTCCTATTAATAAGTTAACTCTTCTTAAGTATTTTGTTTAACAATTTCAAAATATATTTTAATTTTTCCATCTCAGATTTCTTTTAATTTTTAAAAATCTGTTCAGTTTTGTTTTTAACTAGGTGTCAGAACTGATTTCCAAAAAGATAATGAATGCAGGAAAATTCACTTTTTCTTCTTTTACCTGACAAGGAGTTTTTGGAAAAATATTGAGAAAGTGACACAAAACTATGTTTTCATTTATATAATTATGTTCAAGAAAAAAAGTTACTGAAGTGAACTCAATGTTCAGAAGACCACATTTGTTGTGTCTTTTTGTCTGATTATTAAAATGGCTTTTAAGCCTTCTCCAATCTTCCTGCTCTTAAAAGAGGTTTATAAAAAAAGAAGGAAAGCAACTTTTTACACAGGCAGATGGTGATAGGATAAGGAGAAATGATTTTAAACTAAAGGAGCAGAGATTCAGATTCAACGTTAGGAAGTTGTTTTCTCAGAGTGCGGTAAGGCATTGGCACAGGTTGCCCAGAGAAGTTGTGGACGTCCCGTCTCTGGAAGTGTTCAAGGCCAGCTTAGACGTATGACACCACAGTTCCCTGCTGTGCCTGGTAAGCTGCAGCACAAAAGCACTTTTGGCACAATCAGGGTATTTGAGGCTATAGTGCACAGGGACTTCCAGGAGCAGACCACATGGATGTTATGCAGTAAGCAGGGGGTTTTACCAATTACAACAGGGAAGAATCCATCATTCCATCTATCATTATGTGGAAATTGAGAGATTTGGGTCTTAATGTTTTCCAAGTACGGTCAAAAATCACACATCTAGTCTGAGATACTGAAAAAGGAGCCTGGTTTAAAAGTACGGCTGTTACGTACTTCTTACCGCTGTGAAAAAATAATGAACTTACAGATACTTCTTTCAGCTCTAAAATTTAAATTTGATATAGCTAGTACAGAGGTTACTTTAAGTTCCATTTTTAAGCCTGCAAGTTGATAACAAAATTTTTCAAATAGGCAAATTAATTTTAATCTTTTCACCAAATAAATTCAGAAACAGATGGACAAGAGGCTATGTAAAACTCAGAAGAGAGAATAATCCCCTTCCTAAATTTCTAAAACCTTTGCAGACATTTTTGCATGCATTTCTAAAACCTTTGAACACTTGTGGCACAAAATTTCATCTTTGTTTTGTTCTCCTGCCATGACTCCAAGTCACCACAATAGCAGCTTATTCCTGGCAGTAATGAGCCAACAAAGCAACTCTCCAGCAGTTAAATCAATGAGTTTGGAAGTGCCCTTCTTCTCAGATCTCTTGATAATTTAAAAACAAACAAAAAAACCCAAATAAAACCTTTTCAGTTAAAAAATCTTTTATTAGCTTCCAAATGCTAGATGAAATAATACCTGAGGAATATTATAATCTACATTTTAAGCCAAATGTAGTCTGTATTCTTTTTGAAAGAGCACACTCTTAGCCTCATTGGATACAAGGTTCCATAATACTTTCACTAAAAGTATACCTGACGAGAAAAATAACCTCTTCCAACAATTGCTTAATTTCTAAGCTCTAAGAGACCCAAAATCGCAAAATGTGCCTTCTTGATACAGTGACATAAATTTCTTCACTGAGGTTAACACTGAAACCAGATTTCATTACTCTGATTTTGCTAAACCTCAGTAAAGATCCTGGTGACGCAGGACTGGTGATTAATCACATTTGTAATTAACACTTGCTGTTTAAGAATCTTGTTCTATCAGTATGGAGACAGTTTTATCTCACTGAGGGTTGTTGACAGAAAGACTCCTGACTCCCATTTCAAGGAGATTAAAACTTTTCTGACTATCTCCCCTTTGTCTTTTGGGTCTCTCAGAAGCCTTCACTCAGCCTTGTGCTGATTACTGTAGAGTGAATGTAGGAGATATGCAGGAAATATGCAAAGCATAGAAGGGAAATAGCAAGGAATATTTTAAAAATATGTTTTTGAGAGGAGTTTTTTGAGGGGAATTATATTTTAATTGTTAAAGAGAAATCCCATCCTCACAGAAGTCAACAGGGTTTCTCACCAGCTTCAGAGAGGCAAAGATTTAATTTGCCTTTAACAGCTCTCCTAATCCTTCTTCTCTGGATCTCTTCAGCACTGTGATTCTGTGATGTGCCTTGGGATAAGTTATCAGATATCTTTTACTTGAATCCAGAACTTTTTTCACAAGAAAAACAGCTGGTTCATGGGGAAAAAAAAATATATACAAGTTGAACACAGATGTACATCAGCCAAAGACCAGCATATGCATTTCACCATTGCAGTGCAAGCATTTGTTTTAAAACAATTACACTATTTTAACCTGAAAATATTACCTTCAGTATAATTTGATCTAATTTATTGTGTGTTAATTGATAATTCTCCCTTTCACAAACAGAAGTTTGAAGCAGAGTCCACTTCTCTTTGTTTCCCGCTTGGACTCGCTCTATTTGCTAATACAGTTCATCATTAAATTCCACTTTCTGGATTTCAAATGAGTGGGTAAAATAATTTTAGGGCTGTTGGTGCACAGAGCCCCAAAGAATTGCAGCCACAGTTGCTATATTGTATGTAACACTAAGACACTTAAATACTTGGAGTAGAAAGAATCCAACAATGTGTCATCTCTTTCCAAGGGCCAAGTTGTTGTGCTGTTCTGGCAGTGATTAGCAGCAGATCTGGGGGTGAGTGCAGATAAACATAACCTGCCTGTCCCCTCTCTGTTAACGGTTTACTCAGTTTCCACTGACTGAGTAAGTACCTGCTCTTGTATTTAACAATGTAGTAAAGGTTTGCCTTCAATACCTGATTTGTTATAGCACTGCTGGTCCCATCTGGATCTACTGTCACATCTACAATGGCATCAGCTACCACCTTCAGCCCTGAGCTGGGTAATGTAAACACACTACAAGGAACTCAACACAATCCAGCTTTCAAGGTTTATTGATTTTGTTTTTCTTCCATATTCCTTCAGTTATCACCTTTTCTAGAAGTAGGCAAAGGCAATACTGGAAATTGTTTACACACACCAAATTATGTATGCAAGTGGTTAGCCAAGGTTTTAGGTCTCCCAAGGTCTTTTCACCAAGAAAAACTGAAAACTGAGTCAGAGGTCTTTGTTGCAGAGTTAGTTATTTGCAATAAAATTAAAGTGAAGCCCCATTTACTCCCACACTGCAGGAATCAAAAATAGACTTTTGCTCACAGCTTCAAAAATCCTTCACCTGATATTTATGCCCTGAAATCCCCTTACCAAGCTTTTCTAAGTTTTTCTCATTCATGTGTGGTCATTCTTTGCTCCCTGTTTCTCACTTTCTTTGCTCCTTAGCCTCTGCCTCGGAAAGGAAGTCAGCGAACACTTCTCAGTTTGTAGGTACACCACACATGTACATTGCTGGTACTTAAAGCAGTTTCTCAGTGTTTTTACAGCTGACCAAAAGAATAGCTATCTCATAGTAGCAACTGCTCCTGATGCCCATTTACCACCTCCATGTAATCTATAGTTCTGAACTCCATTAAGGAAAAAGCTCGGCTCCATCTGAGAAAAAAGGAAATAAACTGTGAGAGAAAGGGATGAAATGAGATAAACTAGAAGAATACATGGCATTAAAGCATGTGTTTAGAAAACTCTTTGTGAGAAATATCTCTGAATAAAATCTGAAAGACGGCCAAAAACAGTGAAACAAAGAACTTTTTAATTTCAGCGCGCTGGGTGCAGTCGGGTCTACCCCATGTCGAAGCCCGGAAAGCACACCCGAAATGAGGAGGGGTCCCTTTTTATAGGGTCCCTTGGTTTTGCATAACCACTCCCTTTTCCCTCCCATCTTCAGTTCCGCCTCTTTTCCTTAAAAGGTGATGTAGCCTTTTTCTGGGATTTGATTGGATCTTCTCGTTGTCAGCTCACACCTCATTGGTTGTCTTAACGGACCTATCAAATTGTTTCCCTTCCCTCGGCCGCATGAATCCTCAACAACGAGCCTTAATAGGCCCTATTGTCTCACAATCTTCCCGGTTCCCTTATCATAAACAAACCTATTAACTTGTCATGCCTGAACTGCAGGCTATTCCCTGTCACAAACCTCTTCATAACAAGCTAACAACATCAACTGTGCTTGTAATAAAACTGCCTCATTTATTCCTTACATCCTTAAATTATTATTAGCCACTGAAGACATGAAGAATTTCGATTAACAACACATGAAGAGAAAGGCCACAGGGTTGACTAGGTAAAGGATAGCCTACCTTACACTATAAAATGCACTTTCGGCCAATCAGGACAAAGGCAGGAAGAATTATCTGTTATTATCTGTAAAGTCCTACTGTGAGGGTTAACATGGTGCAGGAAAGGCATATTTAGGCTGGAAGATAATATTGCCCTAGGAAGGCCAGTGATAAATTCAGCTTGCAAAATAAAAGGCTTTTACTCATTATGGCAGGTTTTGAAACAGCCATTCATAATGAGTAACCTTGGGACAAAAAGTGAATTGATATTACATTGGATCTTGATAATTTAATGAAAGTCATAACATGATGTGGTGGAGTATTTTGCAGTAACTAGAACATCGACTTCATGACTCAGAAGGTCTTTGCCAACACTGCAGTCTGGTATGAATCTCAGATCATGCATTCTTAGCTATTTTCATCATATTTTTCCTTTTGATTAACTTTGGATAAATGATAGCTTTCTGTCACATTGTAGTGCCATTTAAACAATCTCCAGAGTTTTTTTTCCCATGCCAAGTTTATATTCACCCAGGACCTGAGTAATAACTTGTGTTCCTGAGCAAATCAGCTCTCTGGGGCAGATTCTTTTCTTTTGTTGTGTTGGAAAATTTCACTCTTCCAGAATGTTTCCACAGTTATGTCCTCAGCTCTGTGAGGTAAAAAAAAAAAATCACCAAAACTTTCACCTTCACTTTTTCCTCATTGGCTTTTATGACTATTTAGTTTTTTCTCCAAGTACCCAAATGTACTCATCTCCTATTTTAAGCATTTAGATCATTAATAAGACAAATCTGAGTTTATCCTCAGCAAAACTCCTTTCTTTTAAGGTGTGAAATCAGATTTAATGTGCTTCTGTTAAAATGTTTATTTAGGGCTATACATCACAAATCTCAAGGGTCCAAAGTCCAGGACTTTGAGGCCAAATAGTCCAACTTCAAAAATCTATACAAAAAAATCTTTACTTTCTGAGAGCCACACACAAGTGCTGACCAGATGCACTTTATATTTCCATTATTTCCTCCTTCCAATTTTGGTGGTAAAACCACTCAAAGGTATTTGTAGTAGGTTGGCCTCTGATACAAAATTGGTACAAACCAGACAGCTCAAGCCCTGGAAAGTACTGAAATAAAGGTTTCCGCAAGAGACAGAGAGGAGGCACAATAGCCAGTCAAATGCCAGAGTCCCCAAACTTTCACAAGTCTGCAGTTCTCTGTATGTATTATTTCATTCCAAAACTTTGAATAAGCCATTTTGATGAAATGTGGTATAGAATCAGTTCACTGGAGCTTCTGCTGTCACCTCAGCTACTTGATTTCTCATAGTTCATATACCCAATTCAAATAAGATCTAAATTGATGAAAATCTTTTTGGACTTCTGAATTTCATAGGGTGCCTTTTGGGTTTTGTCAGACAGGTTGCTGCTCTCCCTGTCAGTTTGTCTTTTGTGTCAGTGAGTATATCCCACAGACAGGCTTCCAAAATTGCTCACGTCTTTCATAGATGTTGTTTCAAGAAAAGTTTCACTTTCATATCAGTTCTCAGGTTAACACTCTTTTTTCAGAAACACTTAGGTATCAGGCAATTTTTTTTCCACCCAATTTCATGCTCAGATACGTAAATGCAAACAAATTTCTGATTTCATATAGATAATTCAGATGTAATTTATTATTTACATTTTTCTAATAATATATTTCACCTGATTTCACTGTATCTTCTTTTCTTTTTCCTTTTGTTTTCCTTTCCCCTTGTTTGTATATGATACAACTAGATACAACTGCTTTTATTCACTTGAGGTATTAATAGCTGTTTCACTGGAAAAACCATGAGAGAAGAGGGAGACTTTTCCCATCATCTAAACAAATGAAACCTGGTAATAGTGTATTTAAGACAATGCAGTTTCTAAGGAAACAGCTCTGAAAGTGCATGAAACAGTATTTGTCATATAGCAAATTAAACCAAGGTACCTTAAAGCTTCTTTGGTGACTTTACAGGTAGCTTCTCTGGACATCTAAACACTAAAGAAATTATGTATATTTTTCTAAGTAGGATCTCAGTAACTTTTCATTTGTAAAACTGAATAAGTCTCTGTTTTTATAGCCCCCTTTGAGCTTTCAGGCTTTTTTATTTATTACATTTCGTTATATATAAAACCAGCTAGATTTAAGCCATATAATTTCAGGCATTATTTGGGATGAATACAAGTTTTATATATTCTAAACAAACTTGGAATGTCCATTGACGTGAGTCAGTCAACCAGAAACAGTATGTCAAAATATTTTAAGCTCCACAAGTATTATAAATCTTGCTAAATCAATTTTACTTTATCTTGGATTATGTTGATTTGATAGAATATGCAAATAAAGCTAAAAATTTTCCGTTTGATTTGCAAGCTTTGAGAAAAACCATGGTTACTAAAATTCATGGCATAGCTATAAAGTACATAAGAATTGCTTTATTTGTGTACAAACATACAAGATGTTCCAGCTGTGAAACCCTGAGCTGAGATCCAGAGAGGTGGGGGAGAAGAACACAATTAGAATTAAGTTAATATCTGGAAGACATCAGTGCTAACCTAAGGGTCCAGGCTGAATATAAATTAATATGTGTTAATAAGTTAATAAGGAGAAAAAGAAATTCAATGGGCACATTGCAGCAGAAGATATTAGAGCTTTTGGAATTTAGGATTGATGAACAGAAGCTGCTTATAAACAGGGGACCTTTACCTTATGCTGAAAGTCTTTCAGGGTGTGCTTGTACCCAACACAGTATGAAACACATCTGAAAATCCAACTTATACCAAACCTCTTTGACTTAGCTTGCAAATCTAATTGTACAGGCATGGTGGAGCCGTCTGCCAAGTATGAGCCTAAATGCTTTAATTGATGGAGATGCAGGTTAAAGAACTCCAGAGAAATCTGGTGCTGACTTAAGCATAGCAACTGATTGCAAGAGGTCCTGCCTCTGGCATTTTCAGAGATCATCACTTTGCTTCACTGCAAACATACAAACTAAAGCCTTTGCTTTAAGTGCGGTTCTTCAAATGTCACTTGGAAGTTAGTACTGCCTCTGATTTCCTGAGTTAGTGTCTCTGATCTCTTCACCAAAACCTTAATCAACCTTAGGCATTCATAATAAGCATATATGTAGTCTGTTCTGGTAGCTAAGGAGCCTCAGTCACTGGCCAGGACCACTCTGTGAAAACAAGACAAAAAACTAAAAGGTACTCCAGGCTGTACAACAATAAGCTGTATCTCCTTGTCACGCAGTTGCACAAATGAAAATGTACTTGTACAAATGCACTTCTTCAGTATTTCCAAATTCATGATTTCTTGGTGATTTTTTAGTTTATACTTATGGAGAGAAATATGACCTTCCTCACAAAAAACGGAGTGCTTGTTAGGTATTGCAGCTTAGAAAAGAAAGCCACCAGCATAACAGCAATGCTTAGAGGGAAAACATGTGTCTCTGGACAGCATGTAGAGGAAGGAATCACAATGCAAACAAGTGAGGAGACTCAAGGAAAAAGCTGCATGAGCAAGGGGGAAGAATGTCACAGGCAGAACCAACTAAAAAAAGCAGTGTGCCAGAAGGACACAAAAAAAAAAAAAAAAAAAAAAAAAAGACAGAAAAAATTGGGTCAAGGGAAGAGAATAAAATTAAAATTAACAGTTTTTTTACCTTACAGGGAAACAATAAACAATATAGTACTGATTTATAACTGCATCTGAAAATTTCCTCTGTACTTGTCATCGGAGGCATTAGATTTGGAAACAGTGAGTTAGTTTCTCCAAGAGAAAATGCACCTGTCAAAATGCAGTGTACCTAATGAAAATGTATGAAACTGTCAGCCTAGAGATGAGACAGTACCTCATAAATTCTTTTTGCAAGTTTAATGCAAATTGGCATGGGAAGCAGGATAATCTGGAAAGCTGTTAACACAAGCTAATCAAAAACATACAGAAAGTTTCCATTCAACAGTCTTAGATTATTTTCTTCCTTCCTGATCTGTGTAATTACAGAGCCAAAATAACTTCATGTTTTATTTCTCTTTAATTAAGTCCATTTCTTACTATATCTAGCCAGTGGTTTTGTGTTGCACATGAAGAGGTACATAAATAAATCGGCTGAATGCATAGTTCAAGTACCAATCTAAAAGCTAAGTACCAACCTGTGTTTTCCAGTGCCAGAAACAAATTAGTTCTTTCTCTCTTTCACCTTCTTTCTACTTCCTATCCTCAGTTTATTTCATTTTTAAAGTCTGAGAGCTGAGTCACCTGACATGTCTCACTTATCTGCAGAGATAAGGGTCCGCTGGTGAAGGCTGGTGCTGCAGAGGTTATGTCAGGGTGTAAACAGTGGAAGAGGCCATTTGATCGGAAAGGCTGTTCATCTGGGCCATCAGTGTGCCTCATATTCTTACTTGGGTGCTCACCAGATGAGCTTAATTCATTTTCTGCAAGCAACCACTTGAAAAGATTGTGGAGTGAGATGACTAACTGTTACATGACTTGTAGGATAAATATTTCCAAAATAAAAGTAAAGTTTCATAAATAAGTGGGGGGGAAGTTTTATGCTGACTACTAGAATAAACAAAAAAATGCTTATCCACAGGGGACTATGTAAAGGGATAGATGAGGGTGCTTTTAAATAACTTTTGGGAAGTCTGTGTGTATTCTTGTTCTCTATATGGAATATGCCAAAAGGAGAGCGTGCCAAAAGGAATTATGTTGAGATTTTTTTAAAACCACTAACAATTTTGGCTCCTATGTTTTCAGATGTCCTATGACAGCTGGATTTAAAGGTAACAAAGAGTGAATTTGGAAGACACTTAATGATTTAATAAGAGTATTCAACGTTCATTTCTGAAAAAGCAGATGCTGGACACAGCCTTCAATGTCTATTCAAGTCCATGAAAAAAAATACTAACTCCATGGAAGACAATGAGCATTTTGTCTTCAACTACAAAAGGACCAAGATATCACCAGTTGAAATGATTCACTTGATACAACCCTGAAAAGAAAGAGGAGGCACTCTGTGATGATTACTTGCCCACTTGCCCTTTAAAACACATTATCTTCTCCAATCCATCTGTGCCTTCTTCCTTCCTAGCAAAGCTGTGACAATAATGGTCATTTCAATCCCTGTTGAAAGTCAGCCTTGTGTGACAGTACATGTCACTGTGCAGAACCAATCCTTTGAACATATAAAGAAGTATTAAAGTCAATGTACCTTCACAGGCATCTGATGTTAATCTTGTTTCACTTAACAATGTGGTGCTTTATGTACAAAGTATGTATATTACAGGTGATCTTCCAGGACTTACTCAAAAATATGTTAAAAGATTCAGCTGAGATTCTTTGACAAATAATCTTGGTAACAGTGCTTCAATGTTTCTGTTTTGTTGACATTTTAGGTGCAGTAAGGCATTCAACACACCATCAGAAAGGAGTGTAAGGCACCCTATAAGCCTTGCACTGTGGAGAACTGATTAATCTTTCTGACAGTGCTATAATGTGCTGTAGCCAAGCTGGAAAGGGGGCAGAAAATTAGGCTGAAAGCAAAGCAACACATAGTAACACAGAGCAAATCAGCTGCTCAGCTCAGTCTCCTCTGCACATCAGCAGAAAGGAGGCTTTTTGGGATGTGAAACTCTGGAACACTTTCAACTTGAGTGCAGAAAGCCCTTCTGTCTACCCAGGGAAAAGAGTCAGAAATAAATTCCTCTCTGCAAGAGGACTAAATTGTGCACTTTGGGAAAGGAAAGGAGCTGAGCTCAGCCTCACAGGATGTTTGGAAAGGGAGCAAGCACAGCTCAGGCTCTGAGACATGAGATTCTCCGGTGGTGAATTGGGAAGGGGGAACTCCAGGTCCTGGGATCTCAGCCCATTACCTGGAGGGGAGATGCTCCCCCCTTCCGCCCACCACGTGGTCCTCATGGAGCCCGTAATGAGCCACACAGAGACCATCAGGAGAGAGACAAGAGAGAGTTTACTGTAAGGGGTAGGGGGATATATAGGATTTGGGGGGGTTTACAAAATAACCAATTGGAAATCTCAGAGGGTTTACAGAACCACCAATTGCAGGCAAGGGTTAACAACCAATAGAAAGGGGTTAACAAAGCCAGTGAGAAGACTTCCCAATAACTTCCCAGGACATTCCTAAATAGAGATAACAATTATCCAGGGGGGTTTTGGGAAGAAGAGAGTGAGTTTGCAAAAAACTGCAAAAAGCCATCTTGAAGCATTCACTTAAACAAACCTTAAAACTTCTGGGTTTTTTATATACTGCAGATACACTGCAACAAGATTCTGCACTTTCAAGGGCTCTCTATCCAAGGAAAAATGACACTTATTTTGACCAAATGATTTGTGCATTAAAGACAACTGGCTGGAAATGGCTGCTGACATTTTATAAACTGAAAACTGCCCTAGACAGAGGAAAAAAGGTGTTGGCCAAGGATGATAGGCCAGGAAATACTCTTTGAATCTCCTACAACGCCAAGCAAGTAGGACATCTGACTCAAGAAGCACAGAGCACATCTGCCCTAGACACCATATAAGATCCCAACATTGTTTCCAACACCATGTAACAAGTTTAATGTTGATGTTAAATGTCATAAGAATGCAGGGGAGAAGAAAAGATGAGCAGACGTCTGTATGACACTCAGTATCACCATGAAACTTAGCAAGGTCAAGTAAGCCAAGTAGGCAAGTATCTATGTGATTGGAGTTAAATCACAACAGGAAGGCCAGCAGGTTACATGTTCCTTCTTAAATCTATTTATTTATTTATTGTTAGTGATTCTTTAACACCTTTTAGGGTATTTTTAAACCTTATGCAAAGCTTGTGCATAGAGTGAATTTATCACAAGTCTTAGAAGGTTACACCAAATCTCCAGAGGACTCACATGGAAAAGTGGGCACAGATGAATCACTAAGATTTCTGTGTTGGTCCAGAGGGCTGCAGAGACTCACAAGAGTAAGAAACACATAAAGTGTGTCCAGAAAATACATTGACAGAAGCAGGAAAGGAAAGAGCCACTGATCCAGAGAGGACTGCAAACAAACAGAAAAAGCCTGTGGAGCATGTAGTATATTTTGTAATGTTATTCCCGTAGAAAATTTATTCATTTGAATGCTTCATGACCTCTCACAATTTTCATTTAAAAAAGTTAATAATTCTTTATTTCATGGAAATGCCATTAGGTACACTTAAATGGTGTGTAAATTAATTCTGTAATTACCTCTGTAATTCACTGCACTAAATACTGCCTCAAGAAAGCTATGACAGTATTTAATCAACATAAACAGTCCATTAACACCCCATTTTGTTCTTAAATAAACTAGACCCGAGAGCCAAGTAATTATGATATTGCTGTTTACTGAAGTGTACTCTTCCCTTCTTTGGTAGGACAATCACTCCCCAGAGACCTCAATTACACCTGGGCCTTTTGCTCCATCAATTAAATCATAGTATTACAGTTTTTTATCCTAGAATGGATGGTGGGAATAAAGTTTCATCACTAAGCTGGTAAAGTAATATGGAAAAAAATGTGGATCCAACATATTATGATAAGATAGGGTGACACCTAGTTTAAGCCTTGTAACACAATGTCATCAAAATGTCCTAGATACTATTGAGAGGAAGAAGAAAAAACACTTCTCTGGTGTTAGCAGACAGATTATATGGTTTGCAGGCAAGACTTGTCAGAGATGCAGAAACTTTAGCGCTGTCTCAGCACAAAACATTTTGGGGTGAGAAAACTTACTAGGTCCTGCCTTATTAGGCTGCATGCTGTGCAAATAACTGCAATCCTGTCAAAGTCACCACATCTCTGCTTTTTGCCATCATTCGTTGACTACTAAGAGCCCAATGGCTACACCTGCTCTTCTGTTGGAGCCTGCTGTCTATTTAAAAAATTGTTATGATCTAGTCAAAAGAGAGAAAAATTAAGTGGATCACAGGAGAAAAAGGTTATGTGGGAAAGAATGTATTTACTTTGGCTTAATTTCCCCTGGTTACATTTAAGGAATAAATGTTTTGTTCTTCCATGAGTGAGGGCAGGAGAAGAGAGTCAGGGGAAGAATTTGGAGGGCTGAAGACAAAAATTATAGGCTGAGAGTGTAGCCAAGCTAGTGAGGGGACTGAGGAGCAGAGAAACACCAGGGCAATTCCTGGCTCAACCACAATTTTAAAATAGTCTCATAATTCTCTAGAAGGCTGCACTAGGAAGACAGGGAGGGAAGGTGAACACTGGCAGGAGCTGGGGATGCAAGCCTTGTACCACATGCTTTGTCAGCAATGTTATGCCCGCAAGGTGAAAGCTCTGTCATAAATCAAGGACACTTGTCCAAGATGCTGAGTGACATTTTCCCCCAGGCTGGCACCCCTGGCAGCTCTGTGCAGGATGTGCTCTGAGACACACTCCTCAACTCCCGTCCCTACCCTGGAGATGCCTGGGCATGGCTCACTGCCAGAAGGTCCTCCTGGGCCAGGGAGGAGGTTCAAGCTTGATGCTGTTGGCAAGCTCACCCGTGCACTGGCAGGAGCTGCTTAGAGCATCAGCAGTGACCTGCTCTATCCCAGACTTCCCTACAAGACTGGAGGCTCTTGACAGCCTGTGTTTGTGAGTAAAACACAAAGGGAAAGATATTAGATGGTTTCGATCAGTGCAGCCCTTGAGTAGCAATGCAGAAATACCCACTCTGTAATATGCACAAGTCTTATACTCCACAGCTGTGATGGAACTGACCTGGAGTGAGGTGTTTAGGGTGGGTGAGACCCACACCTCCTCTGTCAACATATTTTCTCACAAGGAGGGAACAGCATGGCTGTCCACTTAAAATCATACACCTTCTGTCCATCATGACTCAGTTTTGTGTATTTCCTTTTAGCCCAACCTTTTTTCATGCCTTATACAAAGACTGTGAGCTCTACAGAGAAGAAAGAATATCTCCACCTACTGGTTATCTCTTGCAGGTTTGTCCACTGATATCCTCCATTGAACTTCTGGGCCTGCAGTGGGGCTACCAGTTTCCCCTGAAAAAATGTTAAATCCATACTAAATCCCCAAATTAGGGATGTATATCCACCAGTGTAGGGCAGAAGGCCCACCACGCCATGGCAGCAATCTTGCCCTGGTCTTTCCATCTTCCTCTATAGGGCTACAGTGCTCACACTGAACCAGGACAGACTTTCTCAGTCACAGATATAAGTTCTTTATCCCAAGGAAGAAAGCCTACAAGCCACAGAGGGTCTGGTGAAGTCATTTTTATTCTGCTGCCTAGAGTCTAGTGGCTTGATCAGGCACCTCATCTTAACCAGACTCTTCTAAGAAGCAGCAAAAGTGAGTGTTCAAACCCAGCAACTGTTTCATGACAGATGAACGCAGGAACAGCAGCACTCAGAGTAACCCACACTTCTGCTCTGGCATCTCTTCCACGGGGCTGCTCCATCACTGCACCTTGTCCCCTCAGGCTACCTCTAATGCACACAGATCCAACTGCCTAGCAACCAAACTCGAGGCGCAAACATTCACTTGTAACACATTCAGGCAGGACCTGAGAAAGAAGGAAGGCTATTGACTTGTGTCCAAATAATTATTTTGCTTCAGGATGTTAATATAATCCCTAATTTTGGGAAAATAAAGAATTCTAAAATAGCTATGGATAATTATAATTAAATAATAGCAATAAAAATAACTATTATAGTCACCATGAATCATGAGAAATGTTTTCATGTGTTTCTGATTCAGTATTTTTGTCATATCAAAACCCAACTGATTTTCTCTTTTTTTAGGTCCCTAAGTTGTGAAATTTTCTTAGAGAAGAAAGAGTCAGTGAAAAACCTTGGGGTTTTTAATTCAAAGTCCCAAGCATTAAGTTTCCTGTTCCTATTCCTGTTTGCATACTACTTGGATGATAAAGCTGCAGACATGGAAGGAAAAATAGGGCACAGTTATTAAAAACATGCGTGTGAGTTCTTCATCACTTCAGCTTAGAGTAAAACCAGCACTTCCTCTATTACCCAAGACAGGAGATGTTCTTCACAAAAAAAGATAACTTACAAAACTGAGGAAGATGACGAATATCCATAGTGTGCTGAGAAGCAATAGAGTTCATGCATTATGAAAGTAGACCTACAAAATGCACAGGAAAAAGTGAGGGAAGAATTCAAGGTTAGGTAAATGTTGCTTTTGTTTTTAAAGAAAAAATAAATGCAGTCTTCTGCAATTTTGTTTCTTCCTTAAACAGACATTTTTAATTTTCTTTGGTTGAAAAAAAATCAGTTAAAATTGTAGTAATTCCAAAACTACAGAACCAGGCAGCTCATGCTTTCACGTCCTTTGGAAGTTCAGTAATTGGATACAACAACTTATTTTGTATAAAGTGATGTGAATCTGTCAGTTTATGGAATGGCAGCACACACCTGTTTCTATATGAAATCCAGGGTAAGACAGAAAGCTCCTGCTTGACCCAGCATATCTACAATCAGTGAAAAGATTTCAGAGCTTCAAAGTGTTTCTACGCTGAGGTCCTTCGAGCTATCCTCAGATGTATCATGTGCAAAACATAACCCAAACCGCAGACGATCAAGTATGAATGCTCATTTTTCTTCCATATTTTAGATAAGCTTAGCACAGTTGTATGCTTTCTATCCATTTTATTCAATTTTTCTACATTTTTTTTTAAATGCTATTATAAAAAGAAATTTGTATCAGTTTTATCCTGTTTACCAAACACCTGACAGATTTTTCTGGGACATCTCTTCCTGCAAGCTATCTGACTCACCTAAGGCAGGACCTTGCAAGACGCTTGGGGAATGTCCCTATTCTAAGAAGGCCAATACAAAGTACAGATGACAATGTCATGCTACAATTTGTTGCAGGATTACTGCTTGCTTATGGAGATATGCTGGATCAGGATGTGCCTACGAGTCTTACTGTCTGCCATTCAGTACTGCCTCATGTGTCAGGCCCAAAACCCACCTGTCCACAACTGCACTGTAGTGAAACTCTCCCTAAGGTGGAACTAATGTGTAAAAGAACCCTCTTGTGGGTCAATGTTATGTAGGGCAGATCAGTGCAGATACAGCCAAGGCAAGTCAGTGGAATCTTTTTCTTAAGGGTCACAATACATTTATATATCTTGTATGATAGTGTAAAAAATAGTTCAGATATATTTGGGTGAATTGGGGGCATTGCCGTGGAAGGATGTCTGATTCCCTTTCCTCAGAACTGCATTTTACTCAAGACAAAATAAATATACAGTTGTGCAATAAGACAACATGACAGTCTGGAGCGACCTGGTGCTCACTAATGCAAATCAGACTCCACAAGCTGCTTAATTGCTCCTCACAACTGTTTCTCCTTAGTCCTCTGCTATGAAAGTGGAAAATACTTAACATTAGGATTTGTTTTTCATTTGTCTCCTGGCACTCAGCTATAGTACTCATACTACTATTCTTACATTTGCCGACAACCGTCATGTTCATCATCTCTTTCCTCACATTTAATTTTTTAAAAATCCATCATTTTAAGTTCATATTTTCCATGTCCTCAGAAATCAATGCTTTGAGTTGTAGCAATTTAATTCTCTTTTTAATTATCAAGCTAAAGAGAAGAAACAAGAGGTATAGGGAGTTAGGTGCCTCCAAAATCCCTCTCTCTTGCATACAGAGTGGAAACCAGGCCAGATACAGAAGGGCTGGAAAGGCTGCCCAAGATAGATGGTGTTGTCATTACTGAACATGTCCTGTTTCCAATAAGGTAGGTTCAAAGTTCAGACTCTCTGTCAACTCTTATGATTTAACATGGGCTACTATTTCCATCATTCTGACAAACCAAGCTATCAGTAAATCACTTTGGTGTGAACTTAGAGACATGAAGACTGCATCCTGAGACTTTGAGACCACACTTCTGAGACAGAAAAATGAAGCTAAGCAGCAGATTTACTTCATCCTTCATCCCCAAGCTGAGCTGTGCCCACTGTGACATCCCAGGGCCTGTGCCCTTTTGAACCCATGAGAAGATGAATCTTGATGGTGCCCTGAGTCCAGGTCACTCCTTATTTTCTGTGAGGAACCACAGTGAAATAAGTGATCACAACAGCTCTCTCCAGTTACCAGAAGTGAAAAGCAGGACATTGTGTTACCTCATTCCTGCATGTAGCTTTGCGTCCTAATGACAGCTTTGCTTTGAAACTAGTCATGCTTGTTAACAAAATTTTAAAGGGTGCCAGAAGTAGAAGAAACCGAGTGCCAGAAGGCCCCATGCATTTCAGATGGCTACTACAGAGGCCATGTAACTTCATCAACCCTGATGGCTCAGAAAAACACTGTGCATGTCTGGAAGGAATTCAAACAGCAAATTGAACATTAAATGAAATCCAGACAGGCAAATAAGCTACAGATCCAAGATCTTACAGCCCCAGTCAGCAGTGGCGGGCAAAGAAACTCAGACAGCATTCAATGCTCTACATGAGAATGGAGGTGCAGTAAAAGAGGGAATTTTTGAAGAATTGATGAAAAAATTTAAAGATAATAATATCTAGACTGCTTCTTTTCTTTTTTAAATAGCTGCTTGGAGTAAAAGTAAAGGATAAGAGATAAATAGGATAAAAGTTTTTCAGAGATCTCCATCTACAAAGCAAATTTTGTGAATATGAAATATTAAAAGGCTCTTTAGATGACAGATTAGCCTGGCTCTCAGCAAAAATGTCCCTGTATGATTACTGAGGAAGGGCATTTGATACTAAAAAACAGCCCATTACAAGAACATGCATAGAAGACTCAAAGCAACATCAGAATAAAACAGCTAGTCTGCCTATGTTGTCTCTGGGTTGAAGTTGTTGTGCACATAGTAAAAATTTTTTCAGACCAAGCAATCTAATAAGAAAACTGTAAGTAGCCAATACAGCATTGCTGACTCTTATCAATAGATCATTTAGGGAATTCCTTTGTAACTGATGCACAAATACTGGACTACAAGAAACAGTACACACGATAAAGGATATCTTAAAAGGTGGGATTGCAAGAAAAAGACCAGAATGCCAGAATGCCAAACTCCAACAGAAAAAAAATAAGGTGGCTCCCATCACAACATATAAACTGACCAAGAATTTGGGGGATTGACACTGGTCAGTCTAAACTTCCTTGAGGTAAAAATTATCTAGTTGTTTATGCCTGGAGACCCTAGAAGAAAGTGAAATTCTTGGAAAAAACATTGAACACCAGCTCAGGACACCTCGAAATTTAGCAGGCAGAAGCTGGAAATGATTCACACACTATTTGTACTTGGTGAGTAAGACCAAACTGTTTGTGACCAGTAACAACTCTCATAACAATGTTTGTTACTATAGGACAGTTGCTGAAGCAGCGAGCATATAGATGGAGACAGAGGCAGCCACAAGCTGTGTTTGAGCAGCATAGAGCAACATAAAGGGTTGCTTTCTTACATTTGTCATAATTTCTGCATTTAATCTAATCATGTGCCAGTTCTTTCAAAAACAAGGTCATATTTCTCTGCATGTAGTTTTCTCCATGTTTCCAGTGACACACTGGCGCTAAATGAAAACATGTGGAGCAATATAACTGTGCAGGCTACAGCCACTGATCAGCAGAAAGTTCTTGTTACCTTTTTTCAGCACACAACTTCATTTCTTCTGGATTGAGACCAATGTTTGCTAGTAGGATTTTTCACCTTCGTTTCATAAGAACTTCATTGGAAAAACTGGGCTTGTTGCACAACTGCCCTTAAGCTGTGGGAGCCCACCTCCACCAATGCAGCCAGAGACAGAGACAGCTCTCTGTCAGAGAGAGGGCACATCTGTGTGCATGCGTCCCACTGTGAAGCATCCCCTAGAAATGGTAGAAAACAGATTTGGCACTGTTAAGCTTTCCTGGTGATGATGGACTAAGCAATAGCAAAAAGAGGCAAAGGACATAATGATCAGTTTCTGGAAGGAGGCGAAGGAGGGATAGGCATGGAAAAAGAAGGTGGAAAACCCCCAAGACAGCATGGAGGATTGGCATGGGGGTTTGCTCGGGATGGTGAGGACATGAAGAAGGAAAGCAGAGACAATGCAGAGATGCTCACTAAGTGCTAAGGAAGGGGAAACACTCATGCAGCTCCTACAACATTAAGAAGACATATCTTTGTAAATCCCTAGCAAGGGTGTCTTCATACCATGTATGAAGCCAAATGACCCCACACTTAGTGATTTGACTACAGCTAATATTTTTTTCTTAAAACCATGAAGAAAGTGAGCTCTGGCTAATCCCAGAATTAAAAAGTAGGGTATCACACAGAAAACTGGAAAATTAGTAGTAATACATACTGTAGTACCCCCATAGCCTTTGCACTGTATCCTTTTTTATAGGTCAGTCCTTCTCTGGAAAAAAATGGAGTATGAGATAAATGCTTCTTCCATTATAACAATCACAACAATAGCCAAACTTTAGCCAACAGAATTCTTAAGGATCTGGATTTTGCACATGTGAAGGGTGTGATGAAAAGACAAAAGAACTATTTTGCAGGGACAGATCCAGACACACACTATCAGTGCTCTGGGGTAACAGGTATCTCTCGGTAACACCAGTGAGAGCTCACCCCAGGCAGAATTAAGGTGGTTCCTGCTCCCTCTGCACCACCTGTGCTGCCTGCTCCTGTGGAGGACTGAGTGCTCAGCTCCCTCCCTCCCTCCAGGTCCCACTCACATGCTAGATCAGCCATGTTTGTACAGTTCCTAGCACAATGACTCATGGCTGCAAGACAGATCCAAATCATTCATCATAGAGGAATCAGGACTCATACTGGCACCCTCTTACAGCATAACTGCCAGCAGTGGTTGTGTTCTCAGATTATAATACTATGACCTTAACTGTCTCCCCTGTGCTTTGCAAGACTCAGTGTAAGCTCTAAAGCTTTCCTTTCCATTTTCAGTAAGGACTGTGATTTTTAGAAAAGTCTGCAGTACCCCTGTTTGCCCTTCATTTCTTGCAATGCTTTTGCTCTTTCAAGTTCTAACTTTCTACCCTGGATTATTCAGAAACAAAGACAGGATGGAGGATGTGGGAGAGGTGTTATTTAACTAGTTTAGGTGATTTTAAATACCTAACTCAGGTGCATACTGGAGTACTAAAGGTAAGAGTTGACGTCCTCAGGAGAGGGAAGTCATTCTGACAGCAAGAAGGGAGAAGAGCATTAAACTAGATTTTAAGCGGCAAAAGGATAATATCAGGCTTGCTAGAGATAAGCCTGTGGGCAGTGGGCAGTGCACCAATATTTGAGGGATGGTGTGTAGTGAGGTCCTTCAGTCTGTGGTCTCCGTAGAGGTAGGGGATAGAGATCCTTGCAGCAGCAGCAAAGATGCAAGGGCTATCAGTGTGTTAGAAACCACAGAAGTCCCTGAGACTGATCACAGAGGAATTTGGGCTTCTCTGTCCAAAAATGTGGCAGGTTCAATGACCCAACTGAAGTACATCGACACTAATCCATGGGCAACAAACAGGAGGAGCTAGAAGCCATTGTGCACTGAAAACCATGACGTAGTTGCCATCACAGAGGCATGGTGAGATGACTCGAACAACTGAAGTGCTGCAATGGATGCCTATAAACTCTTCAGAAGGGATAGGCAAGGAAGGAGAACTGGTATGGTGGCCCTGTAGGTTAGCGATTGTCTCAATTGTCTGGAGCTTAATGATGGTGACAATAAGGTTGAATGTTTATAGGTAAGGATCCAGGGAAGGCCAACAAGGCAGATATACTAGTGAGAATCTATTCAGAGCACTCAAGCAGGATTAAGAGGCAAATGAGATATTCTCTAAGTGACTGGGAAAAGTCTTACACTCGCTAGCCCTTGTTCTCATGGAGTACTTTTGATTACCAGATGTCTGCTGGAAATAAGATAGAGCAGAGAGCGAACAGTTCAGGAGGTTCCTGGAGAGCTGGTGGAAGTGCTCACTGAGCTACTCTCAATTATTTACCAGCAGTCCTGGCTATCTGGGCAGGTCCCAGCTGACTGGAATTTAGCAAAGTTCCTCCTCAGCAAGTTCACTCATGATACAAAACTGGGAGGAGTAGCCAATACCTCCGAGGGCTGTGCGGCCCTTCAGAGGCACCTCAACAGATTGAAGAGACGGGCAGAGAAGAACCTTTTGAAATTCAACAAGGGCAAATGCAGGGTCTGGCACCTGGAGAGGAATAACCCTGAGCACCAGTACAGGTTGGAGGGTGACCTGATGGAAAATAGTTCTGTAGAGAAGGATCTGAGGGTCCTGGTGGACAATAAGCTGTCCATGTGCCAGCAGTGTGTCCTTGTGACCACAAGGCCAACAGAATCCTGCAATGCATTAGCAAGAGCATTGCCAGGAGGCTGAGTGAGGTGATCTTGCCCCTCCACTCAGCCATCCTGAATTGTATCAGCAACAGTGTGGCCAGAAGGACCAGGGCAGTGATTGTCCCCCTGTGTTCGGAACTGGTGAGGTCTTGACCTCGAGTGCTGTGTTCAGTTTTGGGCCCTCACTACCAATAGGAGATTTAGGTGCTGGAGCATGTCCAGAGAAGGGCAATGAAGCTGATGAAGGGTCTGGAGCACAAGTCACATGAGGAGTTGCTGAGGGAGCTGGTGCTGTTTAGGCTGGAAAAAAAAGAGGCTCAGGGGTGACTTCGTTGCTCTCTACAATTACCTGAAAGGAGGTTGTAGCCAGGTGGGGGTTGGTCTCTTTCTCCAAGAAAAAAGTAATGAGAGGAAACGGCCTCTAGTTGTGTTAGGAAGGTTTAGCTTGGGTATTAGGAAGAATTTCTTCACTGAAAGGGTGGTCAGACCTTGGAATAGGCTGCCCAGAGAAATGGTTGGGTTTAAAAAATATGTGGATGTTGTGCTTAGGGACGTGGTTTAGTGGTGGCTGTGTAACAGTGCTGGGTTAACAGTTGGATTTGATGATGATCTTAGAGGTCTTTTCCAACCTAAATGGTTCTAAGATTCTATGATCTATCTGAGATACCTATACCAATCATAATATCTCTCTCTTTTGTGCATTTCTTTAACCATCTTTTAGTCAAGGCTGTTCTTAGATGGTGCCTGTCTTGCATTTCTTTTTCCTTATTTATATATGTCATACATATTCATTGCTATCTGTCACAGCCACCTCTTTTTATAAGGTATTTTGCTATACCTGTCACCAGTAGCACAACAAGAAGTATTTTTCTCTCAAGGCAACACTGGCCTTTCTCTAGCTTGTTTAGTATCCAAAAGGCAGCACAGCATAACCCCACCTTATCAAAGAAATGCACTAAAGATTGATCACAACTAATGCTCATAGTATCTTAACCTCACAACATATATCAAGTTCCGACAAAAGCCCTTATTGATTGATTAATTAGCAGAAAATAGCTATATTCTACAGGTAAATGAGAGGATTACATGAATACATGCATCCATTGACATGTTTTGGCAAACGGAAGCATCTTATGAGAACTGTGATCTTTTACAATCACATGCTTCTGCTTTGCAAAGTATTTTCCAGAGATTGCAGCTCATAAATATCTTTTAACAATTTCATGTTTTCTATGCTTCAGCAAACTGAACTTATTGCTGATGATTGAGCAGGGTCTGGATGCTTTTGATGTGGTGTCACTAATGGGTGTTTCCTCTTGGGAGGTTTCCAAGGGAACATTTTTTTAGTGGAGTTTTCTGGCTTATCATGATCTGATGGAAACAGTCCCATTTCAACAAGACCTGTCAGGTATGTCTTGCTTGCTTTTCCTTGGCAGATGGCTGCAGTCCTGCACAGGCAGTCCCTGGGCAGGCAGCAGGCAGTTGTACCACTGTACATCATTAATTTTCCCCAAAGGATTTTGAAAATGGGAAACCCCGTTATGGGATTTCTGCAACTCAAGTAAATAAACATTTCTGAAATTTGAAAAACCTCCATGCAAAGAGCTACTCTTCATCAAGCACAGGGCAATTTCCAGATTCTCAACCAGATAATGAAAACAGAAGTTATATTTTTGGATATTAGATCCAAATGTAGAAGACATATTTCTAAATCTGCTTGTTCATCCCTTACAACAATAAAGCAGTAAATAGAGAGAGATATAAAGACAGCCCAAGTACCATGCAGACTTTTTAAAGCCCTTTATTTTCCCTCTTCTGTCTCATTCTGTTTCTTCTCACTGACAACTTGGTCACTACTTAACCCATTTCCTCTTTGCTCTGAATATTTGTATCACTCCAGACTTTATTCAGTGTAACTCTTTTAGGTGATGTTTCATGTTGCAGTTTTCAAAACCATTTAAATGGGAGTTCAGCATCATTACTGTAGTTCCTGAGGGCTTTGCTGTCTCTGTTGTCTCTTTCCCACATACCATCTGTGGGAGTTAGAAGCTGCTCAGATGGGGAAGCCAGCAGGAGACAGAGACACCTGCCCTGATAAATGAGAGGAGGTTGAGAAGCCAGCTCAGCCACTCCACAGGGTCTATCCGCTCTGCTGTAATTTCAGCTTGTTCTGTGTCTCAGTTATGTTGTGCTTCAGCTAACTCTCTCCCAGGCAAGGTCTGAGTACAGCTCTGGGGGTGGCTTATTTCAGTGACCCCCTCCAAAAGGCAATACAGACAGCATTACACCACATTTTGTTCCCGCCCTTCTATGTCCTCAGATTTTGTCCACATACTTCTTGGGTCCCCATCCCCAGAACTTTCAATGCAATCATATTTTCGGGTTATGAAAATACAATTTTACAGGCTGCAACACAGACCTTGTTTTAGATACTATGAACTGAAGCCGAGCACATGCTCTTTAAATCTTAGACTAACCAGGCAGGGTCTAAGGAAACCCAGGATAAAGAATTACATATATAATGTGGCTCCTATGTCTTGCCTAAGCTTATGTAGAAATCCATAGCAGCTTTCCCAAGACACAGATTATAGAGTCTAACTACCAAATCATCCTTCCTTACTAAGATACTGAACTCAGTCTTCCTACCTCATTTTTGCTCTTTTTTGCTGGTCACATAGACGTCAGCTGACACTAACTCTTAACTTCCCAGGAGTATGGTCACTATGCAGTAAGATTGAAGATGTCAGAGACCAACTTCCTCCCAAATATTTTTTAATCTTTTCCTGATGTTTCATTCCTTAGTGCCAGAGCACTTGTTCACAGCCCATTCTTTTGCTTTGCATGTGAGCACATTTACTCGCACATAGAAAACAAGCCATTGAACTATTATGACTGCAGCTCCAGCAGCCTGGTCACCCAGGCTTGTGCAAATCCAGTTCTTGTGCAAATCCCATCTCCAGCAGTGTTAGAGCATGCCAGACATAAGCCATCTCATTATTTCTCATTTCCAGGGTCCAGCAGCAGTTGGCACACTCTGCTGCAGTTTAAGCCTCAGATGTCAGATGTCATTGTGCTGTGGTTCCAGACACAACCCCTCCGGTCTTCTACAGTGCCTCTGCTCTTTGTTAGATCTGTGCTCAACAATTTCCATTCCTAACTTGGCAAACACTCTGAGGCACTGTTTCCATTTCATTTTCCAGTGGATTCTCAGTTCAGTAATACTTAATTGACCTGTCTTGTTAAGTAGATATTTCCAGAGTATTTTTTAAAATAAAGACAAAATCCACCCAAATAACCTCTGAATATGTCTCTGAGGTACCTCTTCTCAGCTTAATTGATTACAGGGTTTTTCTTCCACCTCACCAATCATTGCAGATGTCTGCTCATTAATACATTCTCTGCCTGAACTGTCTGCTTGCAGACTTTCTTCACCTTCAGCTCACTGAATTTTTCCATATGTAGCTAGATTTCCTGGGAGACACTGTTTGTAATTCTCCTGCCTTTTTTAGTGAAGATTGTAAGCTTTCACCATGATGATGACTATATGTTTTACCTGGACCGATGGTTCTTTGGCTATTATTTTTCCTTATAGCAATTGAATATGTGCTTCAGCTATTAGATAGGTATCAATGTGTTGTCCTCACCCACCAGAGAACGTTTGAAAAAATAACTTTGCATCTGATGATCCAAAATACTAGCACCTGCTCATGCTTTAAAAGTAAGCAGATATGTATCTTTATAACACATTTGTATCTTTGTAACAAATTTGTGTCTCTATATTAAAATATATCAATATATCTATTTTTTCAGTATCATGAGAAAAAATTTATGTGTGCCATCAGCATGCCTTGCAAGCTCTACACTCTTAACTGTAGTTTATTTGTCAATGTGCTTCAGTCACAAACTAACCTGAAGAAATTCCTTTTTCATTACAACCATCAGCTTCTCTTATCCCTCATTCATTCTCAGCTGAAGTGCATAGCAGCTCCACCCAGTTGGATACGAGGATGTACCATCAGCCCTAGAAACTCTGTTGTGCCAGGCACAGAGGTGTTCTGAGCAACCTGATCTAGGTGAAGTTGTTCCTGCTCATTGCAGGGGGATTGAATAAGATGACTTTTAAATGTCCCTTCAAACTATTCTATGATTCTATAATCCAAAAGCAAAGCAGCTTCCTGTTCAGTTATTAAACTTCTAGCATATACAGGATGTATTTTACACAGAAAGATGAGGAAGAAAAAATGACTGGTAGGCTGCCTCTTTGAGACAGGGAAGACACTGTTTTGCTTGCTTTGTCCTCTCAGATTGAAGCTAGACAGAAACCAGAATAACTTGAAAAGGTTTGATAAATCCTTGAGGTCTAATTAAATGATCAGTTGAGACTGAGTTGTAGGCAACAAGGATTAATCAATCTAAGCCATTTTAAAATTATTTCTCCATTCTTAACCTCAGTTTTCCTTTTAATCCCCTGATCCACATTAGTTAGCTTAGCTTCCATGCACCGCTACTTACAGTGAAAAAAATTAATGTGGTGATGATGAGATGGAAATATCTGTCCCTGCAACTCAACTCTGCCAATTGAACTCCTGACTTCAGCGTGATGTAGCTGCAGAACAGAATGCTGCTGGACTGCTCAGAAACACAGGAATTTTTAATTTTTTTTTATTTATGTAGGTCAATCGTGCATGAGTTTACTCCAGCCACAATGAGTAGGACCCTAGGGAATAATTTCAGATGGTGTATAAATGTCACAAAAATGCATTTTTCACGTCCAGCTTTTAAAAATAATTTGATGGGTTCAGACTGTATCTGAAAAAAACAAGTGTGTTTCTCATAAAAGCAAAAGCATTGAGCTGCTCCTCTCTGTCCTCCTGAAAAGACCATTTTCCAAAAATGTTTTATTTCTTTCATCAGATTTTTTCTAACTGAGAGTATTCTTAAAATTTTTATTCCAAAACAACAGGATTTCAAGAAATAAGTCATAAAAGCCTGGAAGAAGTCACTGCTGCAGCAAAGCAGATGAAAACCCAGTTAGCACATATTTCCCTGTGAAATGGACAGGTTGATATTCATAGAATCATAGAATCATAGAATTAACTGGGTTGGAAGAGACCGCTGAGATCATCAAGTCCAATCCCACTGTGATTACTAGATCATGGCACTCAGTGCCACATCCAGCCTCATCTTAAACACCTCCAGGGACGGTGAATCC
>JAWMRA010000001.1:50125983-50138367 GCA_035584735.1 Pseudotriccus pelzelni | reverse complement strand
GAAGAGACCAACCCCCACCTGGCTACAACCTCCTCTCAGGTAGTTGTAGAGAGTGATGAGGTCTCCCCTGAGCCTTCCCTTTTCCAGGCTAAACAACCCCAGCTCCCTCAGTCTCACCTCATAGGACTTGTGCTATTCAGCAGGATATTCAGCAAATGTACTGCAAAATTTTCTTTCTTTCCTTTATTTTCTCTTTATTTCACTTAGGGAGGTAGCAACTGCTTTTCCACCATTACAAACTTTTCTAATGCCTCACAAAAACCACTGCTGAATGCACAACTGTAAAATCTACCTTTATACTGAGCCATTCAAAATTATACCAAAGGGAAAAGTAACTCACCTAAAAAAACCCCAAGAACTAATAATCTGATTTCTATCTACTAAATCCCATTGAAAAAATGACCAAGTAAATGGATTCTTATATCAAGGAGAACAAGAATCATTCTTGAAATCAATTGTTTCTAAGGAATATGATCAACTACTTAAAATATTACTTAAAATATTTGTGTTTATGAATGTTACAAGACTTGAATTATTTAGAAGGAGGTCACTAAAGATCTCAACAGTTAGTGAGACCTGCGGTTGCTCTTCTTGTGATATAAGACCAAAATAAAAAAAAACCCCAAACCCCTACACTGCAAAATTTTAAGCATTGTTACTGTGCATGGGGAGAATATTAATAACTAGGATTCTGGAAGAATATGGCAAGTAATGATAAGTGATCACTGAGCTACGCCTCCTTACTGGAACAAATTAGCTAAATACTGAAAGAAAAGTAGGGACGGGTAGTCACATTAAAGGACAGTGATTCCCTAAACATGCACACGAAGACAGCATGACCAGATGAGGATTTACACTGGAAGGAGCAGGCAGCATTTTCATTCTAGTGAGAGGTGCCACATACAGCAAGAGCAACCATCTTGCAGACCAGCTCTGCTCGAAAGAGCATCTGCATCCAGCCTTGTTAACAGGTTTCTTGTCATGATTAAAGAGTGCCTCTAAAAGTAACTGCGTAGAAAGAATTTCAGACAAAGCTCAAAAATATTAAAAGTCCAAATCGCCACACTTGTTTTTTTCTATTTACCAGTACTCACCCAAGAGGAGACAAAGAGGTTGACCAGCTGCTCCTGGAGGCATTTTCACTGCATCATAAGTCAAGCTGAGTCAACCGTGATGGTGTATGCTCTGCCACACATTATCTGCCAAACCCAAGAGGGTTTTATCCTAAGTTCTTTTGTTTCTCACTCAGAGCTGCAGATCCACAAATGCTGTCTCATTAGAGGTATGATTCCCAGTATATTTTACTCAGTGGTACTACTGCCTGAAGAAACTTTCACCTCTTATTACCCTCCATCACAGTCCACTGAATCTTTTTTTGTGCCAATAGTCATAGAATTATAAAGTACCTCAGTTTGAAAGGAACCCATAAGGACCATCAGGTCCATTACCCTGCTCCTTACAGGACTACCTAAAATTAAGCTGTATGACTAAGGGCATCATCCAAGTGCTCCTTGAACTCTGGCAGGCTTGGTGCCATGAGCAATTCCCTGGAGATCCTGTTCCAGTGCCTGGCCACCCTCTCAGTGAAGAATCTTTCCTAATGTCCAGTCTGAACTTTCCCTGACACAGCTTCATTTAATTTCCTCGTGTGCTATTACTGGTCACCATAGAGAGGAGATCAGCACCTCCCTCTCCACTGCCCTCCTTGGGGAAGGTGCAGGCTGTGATGAGGTCACCTCTCAGCAATGAGGCCACCCCTCAGCCTTCTCTTCTCTAGGCTGGACAAACACAGTGACCTCAGCTGCTGCTCATAAGTCTTGCCCTCAAGACCTTTCACCATCTTGGTTGCACACACTCTAATAGTTAGATGTCCTTCTTATTTGAGGTGCCCGAAACTGCACACAGGACTGAGGTCTCAACAGTGCAGAGTGGAGTGGGACAATCCCCTCCCTTGACTGGCTGCTAATGCTTTGCCTGATGCCCCCCAGGACATGGTTGGCCCTCCTGGCTGTTGAGTGCACTGCTGACTCATATTCAATTTGCCATTGACAAGGACTCCCAGGAGCCTTTCTGCAAGGCTGCTCTCCAGCCTCTTATCCCCTGATTTGTATGTATTCTCAAATGTAAAGTGACGTGCTTAGCAACACAAAGAGACAGAGACAGAATTTATAAATGTTATAAATTATTTGAAATTATGAAAAATATCTCAAAAATAGAATAATTTACTAGTCTGCTACTTCCAGAATTGTTTCTTCTCTGTTAATCCTGTTGCACGTCCTTTGTCAGCAGACGTTAGGTAATGCAAATGATTCACTCCTTCATGACCACCGTTAGCCAGGAAAGCTTTCCTTTACACCTCAGGATTGTGGAGAATACTTGATGGATAGCAAGGATCACTGAACTACTCATACCTGTTGATCTTAGTAACCATAAGAAGCATCAAGGTACTGTTTGAAAATTAAGTTCTGATTGACTTGTCTAATGTCAAACAGTCAGGAAAAAAAAGCTCTCCAAATGCACAGCTCTCTTTTCTTGGGCTAATATGTCTTACATATGGTGAAGGATGTAAAACACATTTCCTTTTCTACGTGTAAAGATAACAGCAATACGCAATGGAAAGTACAGACAAGGTTTCTTTTCTTGTTATGTGAAGATGGAAGTGTACACTGGGAAACCACTGTTTGTTCATAAGAACAGGAGATACCCAGGGAAAACAAAAACCACTGTCACACACTGTCATTGCAGTCTGGGACAGCAGCACAATGCCTGTAGCTCAGGAATATCTGACATTGCTTGAAGAAGTACAGATCTCAGAACATGTTTCTTTCCTGGTTTCTCAAGTGGATCTTGCATCCTGTCTGGAGTCAGGAGGTCCATGTGTTCTTTCTCATGCTCAGCCAGCCACATTACGAACAGTGCATTTAAAGCTGCTCAGTAGCTGCACAATGGAGATCTTCTCCAGAGCTGTGACTTTCAAATCAAATAATAAAAACAAACACACCACCTTTTTTTTTTTCCAGACACACTAGTGTAAAACCAGTATAATTTCATTAAATTCATAATTGCAATAAATTGATTATTTCATCTACATCAAACTCTGTAGCTCTTTATGTTCAAGGAAGGCACACCCATTTCTCTCAGCCAGAAATCCAGCCCAAGAAACTTTCTGTCACTGAAAGTGCAAGTCTGGATCTATCACTTGGACTGAGAGTTATTCCAAGTTCACATCAGAAGAACAAAGATCAGAATGTGACCCAAATATTAACTGATTTTTGGAGTCTCTGTGTCTGGCCATCAAGAAACACGTGCTGGATGCTAACTCTGCAATCTTCAGGCAGAACACGAGGAGACTGGTGAGGAAACAGACATGGATATTTTTTAACATGGAGTTGTTGAGCAGTAAGTGCTAAGTGTTGTGCATGTTAGGCACAGTAAAATGGAACATTGCAAAATTAAATCACTCACCGTACCAGAGGCTACATCTCAACACAGGAATGGTTTGTAGGAATTAGCTTGCTGTTATATCTGAGTCTATATGTTTTTTTCCCTTTAATGGATCAGCCTATAGTATTACCCAGGTGGGTAGCAGTGGGGAGTGACCTCTGTTTTATTGCTGCCCAACAACTCCACTAGATAGACCTGTGGTGTTTGTACTCTCTTTGGAGCGTATCTTGTCTCAGTAGGCATCTTCACATTGTACCAGACAGCATGGTAATGCTGAAATTAGCCCTGAAAGAGTAGAAATGCCCATGAAACACTACCAGGACATAATGGAGATAATATCCCAGATCCCAGAGCAGCACAACAGCACTGACACAGTTTTGCACATGAGCTAAGGAGTGCTTCCACAAACATTTATCTTCTTGGCTGCAACATTGTGCTGACCCAGTTGATCTGCTTCTAGATAAGGAGTGAGCCCCAGCAATGTGAATTTCAGCATCTCTGTCCCTTTCTCTATTGCAGGGAGTAGAGTACCCAAAACCACGTCTTTATCACAAGAGCTGAGTTCTTGTCTTGCCTGAGGAATTCTATTGAGAAGTGAAATATTGTTAGTGAACCCAGGAAAAGCTACTGCCTATAAGAAGTCAGTGAGACAATCCAGTCTAAATATTCAGGTTATTTCCTCTGCCACACAGTGGCTAAGAGATAAATTTTGTCTAGTCATCCATTTCACATTTCTCAGCACTTCTAAATAATTAAATTGATTATTTTGAAGTACAAAGTGGGTAAAAAATAGCAGAAATACAATACACAACACTCTTCTGAAGCCCATTTGGAGGGCTACACTGACAGGTCATCTGGGAAATTTTACAGAGAAAATACTTTCTTTTTTGTAAAATTATAGGAATAAAAAATTATTATGAAGCCTATCTGTTCATGAGAGGAAGCAAGACTTTGTTCTCTGACACTTTACTGGGCAGGGAGAGTCCTGAACTGTACTCTTTCCTCTGAAGTGCATTTTGCGTGCTATGATAAGATAAAATGTGTAAAAAAAAAATAAGAGAACTTAGGCATAGAAGACCAAAATTTAAAACATCCTTCCTAGTTCAGTGCTCCAAGCAAGATACTGCAACCCTTCCTCACCTTGTTCTTATTCCCTTTCTCCACCACGGAATCACAATTTTCCTACAGTGGGACATGGGAAGAATTCTTCCATAAACCCAAGTGCTACTATTTACCTCTACTCATCAAGAAGAGCCCAGAGCTTTCTGGCTTGAGTACAGGTATGGAAGGTGGAAACCACAGCTCTGAAGCCCATGAAGATGAGACCAGGTAAGGCTGCACTTTGTGAGATGCTGCTCCGGAGATGCTCAAGCATCTGAAAGAGTGCAGAGACACGAACATGAGACATGGCCATGCCAGGCATGATCGTGTCAGACACATCAGGCAATGCCATGAGGATAACATCTTATTCAGATCAAGACATGTGCAAACCGTGTCCAGTGGATCAAGTTTATTCTCTGACAGTATCCAAACTTTGTACAGTGGAGAGCAAAAGAAGGGTATTGGAGCCTTGGACAATAGTCTAAAAACAAATGGATAGTTTATTTTCAAGCTTCATCTTTGCTCACAATGACAATTTTCACGTCTACTACCCAGTTACCTCTGTGTTATCACATCTGCCAGCCACATACACAGCTATATGACCATGCATTTCTCAGGCCTCCTACATACTTTATTTCTAAGCTGCTCTACCCAATGTCAGCATATATGTCTCAACAAGTGGACTCCACATCTTCATTGCCAAAAGATCACTAATGAAAGGGTCAGTAGAAGGGTAACAAGAGAGCTTGTTTTCCCAAGCAATGAAGATCTAAATTTTTCAAAAGCTTTTTTAAAGAAAAAAAAAGGGCAAGTAGTGGAAATAAGGATGATAAGATGGTAGGATAGATACTCACTTAATCCACCCAGTCTGGAGGTGGTAGTGTTGAGCAATAGGGTTTAGTAGTTGTTGGAAGAAGCACCATGCACTTCTTGGACCTCTCTGGAAGAGCCCTAATCCATCTCCCTCATTGCACTAAGAGATTTGTAACGTAAGATTATGGTGAGAGCACCCCATTCCTCTCTCTATACGTTATAGAGAGTGGTTACAGATGTTTTTCCCTGCACTAATAGATCACTTATCCCTTACATGCTCTACTCCAAACTGTATTGGAGAGTTTAAACACATCTATGTTCCAGCTCCTCCTTTGTCTGTACTCCTTCATCATGAAACTCTGCCGTAAGCATCACCTCACAACAGTGAGAGAGACCCAGAGGTGTCTGGGATGCAAACTGAGCAAAAGGTCAGAGGGTGTGACAGAAAGAAATCACACAGATGAGACACTCATCCAACCTCTCCAGCTCCAGTAACACAAAGAAGCCCTGAGAAAAGGAAATTCACACAGGAATAAGAGTAATCTCACCATCAGAACAAGTAATTGTCACTTCTTATTCACTTTATTATGAATGCTATACATCCCAAATTTTAAAATCCCATTCCCACAAGAAGGAACTTTTTTAAGGGTGTCATTTGTTACATGCTGGTCTTTAGACAGGTACAGCACAAAGACACATTTGCGGTATTCAAGATTTTTTTTTTAAATTTAAGATTTCCTGTAATGGGCAGTTTATGCTCTGTTGGGAAAGACCTGACCTACTCCATACCACAACCATGAATCAGCCTTTCATGAAGCATCAGTCTGTGAGCCAAAAGATACTATGTATGCTTTCTCATGATTTGTGGCCATGAACTCCTGCAGGCACTTAAAAAAAAAAAAAACAACAAACCAAACCAAAACAACTTAAAATGAAAAATCCAACAAAATTACCACAGTTCAAGCCAACAGGATAAATAAAACTGTGAAAATACCAAGCAACACACTTGAGATTTTTTTTCCCATATTCTCTTACTTTGTTTCTCGGTGGAAATGTAGGTGAAGAAATTTACATTCTATTCACAATCTCCATAATATAACCATTAGGAAGTGGAACAATACTAATCCCGTAAAGGAATAGAAATCCTTCCCAAAGGAAAAAAATCACTTGTTTTTCTTACCCTGGCCCTAACCACCAATAGAGACAATAGAGAGACATTAAAAGTCCTTGTCATCCCCAGAAATATTGCCTGGAGGATCACTTTCCTCAGCATGCTGGCCACACTTCTTTTGATGCAGCCCAGGATATGACTGGCTACAAGCACACATTCTTGTCTCATGTCCAGCCTCTCATCCACCAGTACCCCCAAGTCCTTCTTGGCAGGGCTGCTCTCAATCTGTTCATCTCCCAGACTCTATTCATCCCAGGGGTTGCCTGACCCACTGGCAGGATCTTGGTCTTGGTCTTGTTAAATGCACGAGATTCCCGTGGGCCCACTGTTCAAGTTTTTCCAGGTCTTTCTGGATGGCATTCCATCCTTCAGGTATGGCAACTGCACCCCTCAGTTTGGTATCATCTGCCAATTTGCTGAGGCTGCACTCAACTCTTTTGTCTATATCATTAATGAAGATATTAAATAACACCTGTCCCAGTACAGACCCTTTGCTACCAATATTCATCAGGACCCTGAGCTGTTGAACCACTACCCTTTGGGTGTGACCATCCAACCAATTCCTCATTCAACGAAGAGTTCACCCATCAAATCCATAGCCCTTCAAATAAAAGAGAAGGATGTTACAGGGAAGCATGTCAAAGGCCTTACACGAGGCCAGACAGATGACATCTGTAGCCCTTCCCACGTTCACTGATGTAGTGACTCCATTTTAAAAGGTCACTGGATTGGTCAGGAAGGACTTGCCTTTGGTGAAGCCATGCTTGACTAACCTCCCTGTCCGCCACGTGCCTTAGAATGGCTTGCGGAAGGATCTGTTCCATGATCTTCCCAGGCACAGAGATGAGGCTCACGAGTCAGGAGTTCCCAGGGTCTTCCTTTCTACCCTTTTTAAAGATGGGTAAAATGTTTCCCTTTTTCCAGTCACATGACTTCACCTAACTGCAATGACTTTTCAAATATCATGGAGAGTGGCTTGGCAAATACATCAGCCAATTCCCTCCGGACTCTGGAAAGCATCATAAAATAAGGACTGAAAGTTAGAAAATTAGAATGTATCTTAGCAAAGACATTTGGAATAAGAGTTAAATTTAATCTTTTTCCCTTGTGCTTTCTTTTTCCTTTTCTCTTTTTTTCCTCCTAAATTCTTTGATTTTTTAACTGAAAAGTTCAGTAGGTCTTGCTTGTCCCAAGCATGTTTTCATAGTCAGATAATTGAAAACTGTTTTATAGCATATTTTGTTCTGAAGTGGTACAGATTAGCCACATATGAAAATAGGCAAGATTTTATACAACACTTACTAGTGGTCGATATTTTCTCAAAGTACTCAGAAAGGCTCTATTTATTGATGCAGCTGTGACTCGATAGAGCCATACACTGAGGGTTTAGTTCCTCACCAGTGTTTCTGAACACTGTTTCACACTGGCAACCAGCAGCACTCAGGAGCTGGCCTTGTCACTGCTGTGACCTGGCAGCTAGCAGTACCTCATCTTTTCTTTCCTCCTCATCCCAGAACAGAGCCCAGGAACAGAAGGCATTCTACTCCGACAGGCCTTTCCTGGCTGACCCCTGACACTGTGAACCTTCTGTTCAATTCCCTGTGGTTGCACAACTTGATCTTGAAATATCTGCTGGGCTTGGCCAGGAGGATAACCCTGACTGAGCCTCAGATACCTCAAGCCCCCTGCTGCTTTCTCACAGCGTGCTAACATATCACCTGCTTTCTACATTTCATAGCTGAAAACAAGAAGGCATAAATAGCATTACCAGAAATCCCTATATGTAATTGCCAGCCCTCTGTAAGATGTTATGGGGCAAAATGCAGAGCAGGGTATGAAAAAGTGCCTCAAGATAGGTAAGAGATATCTTATATTTGATCTTCTCTATTATTGCTGATATTCCTAAGTATTAAAACACATCATGTCAAAACTGCTGCCTTTGCTTTGTGCATGGCAAATGTATTCTCCTTATTTGTGGGTTTATACACATTATCACTAAACAAGCAGCAGTAAGAAGACATCTGCTGCTGGGTGCTCTCTGTCATTAAACTTCCCAAGTTAACAAACACATTTCCACAGAGCTAATTGTAACAGGTTAAAGGAATATATTTTCTGAGCAACTGTAATTTCTAAGGAAATCTTTCTTACTCTGTGAAAGTGAAGATTACTCATAGCATGACAAATCTGGAAGAACTATTAAAGGTTTCACTCCCACTTGTCACCAATACTTTAAACTTGACATCCAGCTTCCGAAAGTATTAATAACTCACCTAACGTCTCCTTGGAAATACATTACCAAGAATGAGAAACTTATTTCCATCCTGTTGGGGATGGTAGATATTAAGAATCCAGCACAACTTTTCATTAGCACCCTTTTGCCCTAATATCAAAGGAACTGTAGTATTGCTACAAGGACTTTGATCTAATAAAGCACTTATGAACATACACTGCTTTAATGGAAATGATCATGAGTGTAAGATAAACATATCCCTAAGTACTATTTACAGATAAGAGCACATATTTGCAGGTCCATTTCCAAAGCTTGTTTAAATACAACATAACACAGCCATATAGAGCAGCAATATACTACTTGTGGATACTTTCAAAGAAAAAAAAGCACCTCTTCCATGTGATCAGATTTATAAGGAAAAATATCCAGTAGCTACCCACAGAGGAATAATCCTGACAAAGATGAAATATGAGAAATACAATGAGCAGAATAAAACTAAGTGAGACTTTCAAAAGAGTTATTCAGCTTGCTAGCATGAGATGAAATCTCATACTGTTGGGAAAATTCACCAAGTGTTTCCCTCCAAATGGAAAAGTGATACAGCTGACCTGTGACTGCAAAACAAATAAAACTACTGAGAGGATACAAAGACTGTTAGTCTGTGACAGCTTCGCTGGGTGTAAATGTCTGTGAGGTTTTGAATCAGCTGTGGAAACAAGCTGAGGAATTTTCTCCCCTAACTCTCCCAGTACTACTGAATGCCTTTTGTGAGTAGAGAATGATAGTGGGAAAGAAACTGTTACTTAAAGCAAATAAGGAGGCATGGAAATGAATCAGACAAACAATCCCCAGACTGTTTTTTCCTGAGCAGGAGATGGTCCACCTTACCTAAACTTTACAGCAAAAGTGAATCCATTGATTAACATTTTAAACATTGCTGGTTACAATAGATTATGGACTCTTTGCTGTAGTGCTCTGAATCAGAACAGAATGTTTTTTATCAAAGGGAAGATGAAAATGTGTTTTTAATTTAATAAGGGTCAATCTGGAAAAAAATTTAAATACTTCAGTGGGTTCTTGATACATAACAAATGTCTCCAGGATAGGTTTCCTTGGACCCTAGACTAGGAACAAACTATTCATTCTCCAATAGAAAAAAAAAAAAAAAGTAACACATTGTAAAACTACTACAGTGACAGAAAGCAGTGAAAATCAAAGGGTTAACACCACCTCTACAACTTATTACCAAAGCAATATTATAATACAATTACTATGCTATGCTCTGTGCTGTTCTTCTTTCTAATAGAGAACAGAGAGTTAATTTGCTGTTGATAAATAAAAGTCATTTTAACTTTTTCCTTGACCCTGTAACTGAAGATGGCTGAAAAGTCACCTGGGTCTATCTGAAGACTATTGCAAAATTGGATTAATCTTTGTTCCTCAGACACAGTCCGTTGTTTTAAGGTGCCTGACATTTTTTTGTTCCTAAAGGTACTGCTTTTACACCAGAAGGTGCTGGTCCATTATTATCCTGATAAGAAAGACACTCCACTCTGCAAAGTATCATTGAAAATATTTTTTATTAGAGCTAACTATAAAAATTTAAATATTAAAAGACAAAGCACAGACCTGCACCTACACAGGTTCACTGTTACATGGAACACTGAATCCTTGATGTGCAATAGTCTTCCCATCAGTATCATCAGAGACATCTGATGCTCACCTACATTGAAACCAAACAGAGCAGTGAACAGCCCTTAGAGTACACAGAGGGAGAGAGGGAGATAGAGAATGGTCATACAGGCTCGCAGAGACACATCCTGTTAGGCAGCTGTGTCATATGGATGAAATCTCCTTCTGGAACTTCTCAACATTATCTATCTCTCTACATCAATAAATACTTAATGTAGGCACTTATAACTGTTCGGCTAAGTGCTAAAATACAACCACAACTTTGTAACTCAAGTTAGATAGAATATATCATACTATCTTTTCTTACCATCACCAACTTCACATTCTCTTGGATTGCCTTGACTTTTCCCACAGCCACAACTTGAAAAACTCTTTATCTTTAATACTTAAGAAGATTTTTTTTCCTTGTCTTTTTCTGCTCATCTACATATGGAAAAGTCTCACATGACTTCAGCAACACTTCTGACTTTGTCCTACAGGGTGGGATGGGGAAGGAGGAGCAGGGAGAAGTAGGGCTCAAGTGCCTATGTACAGTGAAGGAATTATGAATGCAGAGGAAAGAGAGAAGCCTAAGTGCTCAAACAGCTCAGCTGAACAGGTTTAGGTTGTGGCAGCTCAAGAAAATGATGCTTCTTTCTGCCCATCTCAGCATCATGACAGATGCTGCAGCAGGTGCAGAAGGAAATAGTCACTAGCTCATTCAAAAATCTGCTTTTTAGCCTAAACCATAAGACTTCATTGGCTCTGACATACTTTCAAGTGCTATTGGAGATTAAACAGAGCACTCCAGAACATCAGAAAGTCCTCCACAAAAAAGGTAGGATAATTTTTTTTCCACTAATTTTTTCCTGATTTTATAGCCGCCCATCCCAGCAGCTGTTAAGTAGCTCTAATTGAAGGGTCAAGAAGATGATTACAAAACTTGTAAGGCTTTCTTTGGAGTCCCTGACTCCTTCCCCTTTTGATGGTGAGCACGTGACCTAAAGAAACTTTTTTTTTCTCTTTGTTCTTGCTAACACGTTATTTACACAAACAGAGGGAAAGCTCTGAAGACTTTTTAATCATACTTTGTAGCCAACAGAATATCATCAGAATTTCATTTCTGGGTACAACTGTCTTAGAGCACTAATCTCCTGAACCCACTAAGAGGTGTGTAACAGACAGGTTACACATGACAGGACACAACAACTCAAGACAGATTTATTTTAGCTTTCTAAGAAAGAGGCTTATTTCTCTATAGTTTTTCGTAATCTGTTCCCTGAATGCTGGCAAGAAACCAAGCAAGTTCTGACATATGGCATTTGTTTATGCTGCAATATTTGAACATAAACAAAGGAATGAAAATGAGAGCAAGAAGAAAACTCCTAAAAGATGCTGTGTTTGGTTTTCCTTTTGAAAACATCCTCTGGCAGCAATGCAAGAAAAGCCTGTGCCTGGATTACCACCTGCAGATCCTGATTCATTCATCATAGCTGAAAAAGTAAAAAGGAGGTCAGGAGGAAGGAAGACACAAGTTTCATCAGTCAGTTCGGGAAAGGCTTCCCATACCCTACTACAAGCAAATACCTGAAACAGTTAAAAAAGCCTAACTTGGACTATGGAAAGACTCGGTAAACAGTACAACAACCAGAGACATGTGTTTGATGTTTTTCTGGTGTATCTAGAGAAACTGTACCTGTAAGGTGATCCTGGTAAAGCAGCTGACCTGCACCATTGTGGGACTTGAATATTTCTGTGTTGTGGGGTCAGACAGTCAGTCAAAAGGCAGATCTGAGTGTAGTCAGCCTCTGCCAGGATCCCTATGGATCTAGAGGTAAAACTAAAAAATATATATTCTCTCAATAAAAATGAATGCTGAGTGTCATGGGTTTGCAAAAGTCCCCCTCCTTGGGGATTGAAAATAGTTTGTCCGGATGAATTTCCGGACAAAAGC
>JAWMRA010000001.1:50093207-50125883 GCA_035584735.1 Pseudotriccus pelzelni | reverse complement strand
TGGTTAATCGGACAACACATAACATTGTAATTAACTTTATTAAAAAAGAATTACAAGTATACTCAAGGTTATTTTTACAATATAAAGAAATAAGAATTAAAAAACAAACAAACAAATAAAACCCCAGCGGTAGCAAAATGTGTTCTCTGCCTGTACAATAAGCCAAAAAGAGTATTTTTAAAGATGGGAATACACTGTTTCTTAAAGCAGATGCTGATAGAACTTCATTAATTCTCTGATTTATCAAATTATATAATAAAACATTCTTATTTGCGCTTGGCAGATATATAGCAGATGACACAGGAACCGCCAAACTTTTCTCACAGTAATAAGAAGTGATTCTAACTTCCTTCTGCGATTTTGTGACATGGGAAGAAAATAGAAAGATAATTACTTGGATTTAAAATCTTATGTGTCGTTAATTTGTTATACTCCATGTATTCTGTGTAATATAGCTAAAGAGTATATCAATATTTCCCATCTCTCAATATCTATACTAAGTAAAATTTTCAGATTCTGAGATTTATAATCTAAAACAATAAGGAAATATTTACTTCTCTGTTTTACAAACAAAATTTTGCTCAGTGGAAAATTGACAACAGGAAAATATTCTTTCTAATTTAATTCAGTGGTTTTGGTATCAATTAACTCCTTCCACTTCATCACAAACTTTCATGAAGACAACTTGGAACAACATAATCATGCTCTTAATAGTGTGTCTCCTGCCACTCTCCAGCAACCTCCATGTCTGAATATCTTCTAAATGAAGAAAATACATAGACAAGTCATGTCCATGGTGCTTTATTAATCATTTATAAACAGGCAGTGGGCACAAACTGAAACACAAGAGGAAAATCTTTTTCATTCTGTGGGTGACTGAACATTGACATACGTTGCCCAGAGAGTCTCTGTCTTTGGAGATACTCAAAACCTGTCTCGATACGGTCCTGGGGAATCCAGATCTAAGCACCCTACTCGTACAGGGGGGTTGGACCAGCTGTGCTCCAGAGGTATCTGTCAACCTCAACAATTCTGTGATTCAGTGATTTTGCTTAAAGAAAAATCTCAGAAAAAGTGCACTTATGAGGATAAAAGGTATCTTAAATTGTGAAAATCCCTAAGAATCCTTGTACCTTCTACTGCTGGTTTTAGTTTTTCTTCATAATATTTTTCATTGGCAGGCAACATTTGACTGTTGCAGTAGCTGTTCAACCCTCTTTTGGCAACTTACTGGGGTTTTTTATCAGCTTTTCAGTGCAGCTCCTAGAAAACTAGAGTTTGGAGAAATCAGATGAAAATATTTTTCTATAAATTCTTTCTAGCATGCTTATTCTACACAAGATCTTTTTTTTTTTAAATTCCTGACTTTTGAGTGTGAAGAGTTTTTATATGAACTTATAGAGGATTTTAAAATGGATAACTCAGAAAGAAAACAAACAAACCTGTTTAATTGCCATCCTCTAGGATAAGTATGGCATTTTTTGAATTATTTACTGAAATTCCTAAATCCTCTAAATATACTATTTATTAGTCTGCGATAAGATCTGTGATGAGATACACTGCTATTTTGAAGAAGAAAACACATATGATTTATTCAATTTATGCATAAACCTATGTATTTTATAAGGCTTTTTAAATATATTGCTTTCACTTAGTAATGCGTACAATTTTATTCTTAATGTAGCTGTCTCTTAAACCTTTGAAGAAGAAACACATCTACATAAGTCAAACGTCTACAAGTTCTGTCTGTATAATTGTGGTAGAGAAACAATCCCAGGTTAGGCGTTAAACTTCATTCTGAAAAACACCCAAAACCTTACACGTCTTTAACATTTACTTAACAAATAATTAATTCTGTATTATTTTATTAATAATGCCAACAAAACACTTCAGTATGATGATATGAGAAGAGATGTCACTATTAGATGTATTTTCTTTCAATGTAATCCTAATTGATTAGGACTAATATGTAATGTAATATAAAGTGTAATGAAAAAAATGTAATTTTTTGCAGCAGCTGTTCTTTGGTACATTAGTCTCTTGGAATGCTATTGCACAGCACAGTAAAACTGTGAAAAAGGAATTATCTATGATCTAAAACACAATTTAAAAAAAAAAGCATGCCACTGTGGTCAAAAGATCAGGTGCTAAAGTATATCCTACTATCAGCTCATTCAGGAAAGACTCCAGGCTGGCAGCAGTGCCCTGCCCTTCTGTTTCCCATGTCTTCTGGCAACATATTGCATATCCATTAGATATTTTGCAAAAGATATTTTAAAAATTATATCTTCAATAACTCACAACCTGAGATCATTATAGCTAAAAATTGACGAGAAAGTCTGTATTAAAAAAAGAAAAAAAAAAGTATTAAAATTCTTAGTATTTAAATTTTTGCTCCCACCAGTTATTTCTTATATGATGTCCAGCTTACTGAATATTTTTAGAGGATGAGGAGTACTTGGACTAAAATAATTGCAATTAAGGCTATAAAATGTATTATCTTACCACATCTGACAATATTTGCATCACTTGCAATGATTCCTCTTGCTATTCTTAAGCAAGTCATGATCTAAAATAAAGCCACTAACTAAAAATATATATAAATATAAGAGAATGTCTACAATTTATTTCTAAGAAGTGCACTTTTAGCTTATCCATGGTCTGTTTCACCCACTATTACCCAGGGGAAAAATTGTGGTGCTGTTTTTACTTTTGGTTTACATTGACTCCTGTGTCATGAGTGTTCTCTCCAGCTTCACAACTATAAAATAAGATACCTGCATCTGCTTTCATAACAAACATTGTCTTGGCAACAATAAGCATAATTCTGTAAGGGGGGAGTGAAAATAAATTCTTTAAAAGACCTCCATATATTAGGGAAAAAAAAAAAAGAGTACCCTTATTTTTACAACAGCCTCATTTCCTTAGGGAGAACCAAAGGATGGATGGCACATTAAGGATTTAAAAGAAAGGCTACGAAGCTGGTAAGGAAAAATGCTTTTATCAGGAGTTCATGGCAGCTGCACCTGATTCAGCACCAAAGTCTGACTGATAGCCTACACAAAATGTATCCAACTGGTGTGAAACATGCCTTGTCTCTGAGTCAGAAAGATTTTCCTTCATTTTTGGGTTTCCTTCCATCCTAGGTGAGTATATTAATGCATAAACTGCTCCCCACTTCAAGCAGTAGTTCTGTTAGAAATACCTCTATGAAAATGCAAAAGGGAAATGATATTTCATGCTGAAATTATGTAAACATTTGTTTCTGAACACTGGACTGAATCAAAAAAAATAAGGCTTGAGGCTGGTTTTTTTTTAATGGCATATTTTTAAATTTACTTAAAGCCTAGAAAACGAAACTGTACCAGTGCTAACTAACATTATTTTTGTCAAGAAAGAAGCTTTTATAATACAGGTAACAATTGCAAAATCGTTTCTTTTTTCCTTGATTTGTATTTCTTTGGTTTGGAGTCAAAAAGAAAAATAATTTATACACAGAAACTATATAAAACCTAAAAATTATACTTTCACTAGGGGGCAGAAAATGCCTGAGTTTGTCATTTACAGAATCACATTTTAGTTTATTTGACAGAAAGGTTCTAAAACAGCTGTACTCTGAGCTGTCTAACCTCTGAATCGCCATACACCAAGCAAATCAATAATACTCCATGGTAGTCACTCTTCAAGGAGAGAATACTGTGATGAAAATGCCTTCAGTCAGACAGTCATGTATTGTAGCTGCACACCAGTGAGTAATAATGCTTTCCAGCACAGGATGAATATTAAAACATTATGCGATAAAAAGTTATGGCTTGTTCCAATTTAAAGCTGAGCCTCAAAACTCTAGAATAAATTATATGAATATAAAGGTGACAGGTTGGCAGAAGAATTTATTAAAAGATGAAATGGTCTTGGTAAACTAGGATTGTAAATCACTTCTATATCCATTTATTATAACAATAAAATGCTACTCCTTTTTCGGAAACCCTGAAATTAATAGGAATTATGTCACTGAAACAAATATTTTCGAATAGCTCTGTTTATTTTTTAACGGTCAGACTGCACAACTCATTACCAGATGTTCATTTTCCTGAACATATAGATAGCAATGAAGCTGTGTCATAGGTTTAGCTTGGATGCTATGGTAAGGTTCTTCACCTAGAGGGTGATCAGGCACTGGAACAGACTCCCCAGGGAAAGGGTCATGGCACCAAGCCTGAGAGAGTTCTGTCTGGACAATGTTCTCAGACACATGGTGTGATTTTCGGGGTTGTCCTGTGCCGGGCCAGGAACTTGACTTGATGATCCCCGTGGGTCACTTCCAACTCAGGATATTCTGAATCCTCCCTCTCGCAAGAGAAACCAGTTTCCGCAACGTGCTGCCGGCCGGGAGTCACACACACCACAACCCTTCAAATACCCTTATAGCACCGCTGAGACACACGGAAACCTACCCCGACCGTCACAGCGGCATTAACCCTTTACCCTGAAGAACTCTCCCGGCTCTCTTTTTAGCACCGAACCTTCCGCCCTCCCGCCCCCGCAGCAGCGCCGCCAGCCTCTCCCCGCCCGCCCGGTCTCCATGGCGCCCCTGCCGCCCCTTCCGGAGCGGCTCGGAAGCGGCGGGGCGGGGGCGGACGGCCGGAGGGCCGGGCGGGCGGTGGGCCCGCTGTGCCGGGGGCTCCGCGGGACAGGCCGGCAGGTAGCGGCGCTCGGCGGGGCTGCCCCGGGCACGGCGCTCCCCACTCCGCGCCGGGGAGGGGGCGGGACGAGGCGGGGGCGCGTCCTGCGGCCTCGGCTGGGGCCGGCCCGGCCCTTCCCGTCCGGCTGCTGCCCTCGGTCACTCCGCCCCGGCGGGCGCTTGCGGTGAGTCAGTGTGAAACTGACGTCGCAGAACACTGCTGGAAGACACTGCCGGCGCAGGTGTTGGCAGGGAATAACACCTGCTCGGAAGGAAAACAAAAGAACTGGTGGGGTGTGCTAAACCCTCTGACTGATTGTCGTTACATGTTTTAGCCTTCGGTGCATCTGAGGATGTGATATTTGGGATGTCTAGGCGGACTGCTGTAATAGAGAAGAGTACTTGGCTACGTAAGCTCACTTATATGCTTATTACCTTACTATTTAATGTAACTAATGTAAAATGATTATGAAGAGGAGTAGTAGTCATTAGAATGAGAACTAGCAGTGAATGGAACTCTTTTTTCTACTTTTGGAGGAAAGGATACTATCCAAATGAGATTTAAGTACAATTAGCTACCAAAAATGTTGTATTTAAATAAAACACCCATTTAATCTTTTAATGATACTTTTTCTTCTTGATTTTTTTTTTTTTGCAGTACCCTGAGTGTGACCATAAAATATGATTCTTTGCCTGCTGCACCAAACTCCCTAAGTACTTCTTTTGCCATTTGTTCACGTGGCTTCAACTACAATGGTGGGTTATAACTTGGGTAATATATTTTCAGATTCTTTTGTTCTAGTCTGCTAGCTGTCTGGCTGATGAGAAGAATACTATCAGTGTTTCACATTTTCTTAAAAAAATAATTTTGCATGTCACTTCTGAGCTCTGTCGCTACTGATGGTAGACAGTTGGGTGCATATAAATCCTGCTTCCATGCTGTATTCTGTTCACTGGTGCTAATATTGCTTTGGATTGTTACCTAATGTTAAGCAGTCAGTGAATTGAAGATCTGAAATTATGCAGTTATCCATTAGACTTAAATAGAAAGCATGAGTGTTAGACGTTTTCAAAAAAACACCTAGACACTTGAAAATTTACATGCTTTTATTAGGTGTAATTTCTATTCCTATTTTTAATTCCAGTTGCCTTTCATTGTTCTAAGGCTACATAATGTAGCCAAACCTTGTGATTTAGTTACATGAGGTTTCAGCTACTAATTTTAGTATGTGCCACAGAATGTTTGAGCCCATCTTCTAATTGTAAGTCCATATCAGTAGTAGAGCTGTCATAGTGTTTTTATGTATGAGGATGTTTAAACAAGTCATGTAATTTCTAAAAACCCCTTTGTGATTCTTGCAGCAACAAGCTTTGGAACTGGCATTGGATCGTGCCGAGGTAAGAAGCAGCCAAATTACTTGCTTGCACGTAATATATTGGTCTCACAGTTATAAAAATACAACAGTTCTTTTTTTATCTCCTCTGAAAGGCAGTGTAAAAGCATGTTATGTAATAATATGTATGTGTATTAATAATCACCCATACATATAACACTGAGTTTACAAAATTGTCGCTCAACTTGCTGTTATGTATTTGTGTCTTACCCATTGTACTGCAAACATCACCAAGTGTGATGGTGATAGACTATGTGGCACTTCAGTTTTCCCCTTTTAAACCAGCATATCTGTGTGCTGTGAAATAGACAGAGCTCTACAGAGACAGCTGGCAGAAGTATATGGTAAAATCCTGTTTAAGGATAGCCCAGTTAGAATGAAGAGGCAAGTGCCTTCACATTTGTGTTCTTTCATGCTGACATGTGATACAACGGTTACCTTGAACTCTGTTATGGCAAATAAGTGTTTCTGTGGGAGAACCTCTCTTCACTGACATTCTGAATTAAGCTGTTAATCAAAATACTGCAGACAAACAATCAAGATTAGGAAAAACCTTATCAGAATATGAATCATATTTAATGTAGGATGATGTCTCTCTTATTCTTTTTTAATTCGAATATTTAATGTGCATAAATTGTTTTTATAATGCACAGCTCTATAGAGAAAACAAATGTAAATGCAAAAGACAGGGGAAAAACTAAACTTCCTGAGCTTAGTTTTGTTGAGGAGTACTTGATTGTAGATGTTGTCAAGCCAGCATGCATAAATTTGGTCATATCTTACTATGTTCACCACATTAATGTCAGTGTGCTAACTATGTGAACTTCAGTGGCGTTAGCTAAGTACAGTGTGTTAATTACTACTGGAATTAAAAAACACAAATGCAGAATCAAGCCTTTGTGTGCAGCTAGTGCCATAGCCATGAAATGCTGCTTTTGACAATTAAACTGAACTGTGTTCTTGTTGGTGACTATAACATAGACCAGATCGTGTTCAGTACTCTTTTGGAACAATCTTGTCATAGCTGTTAATTATTTTCTGTATTCGTGGAGCATTGTCTGGTAATGATGTAAAGTTGTCTGGTAAATAGATTTAAATTTCTTTACAGTGTATGTTATTTGTTTGGTTTACTTTTCTCTTGCAGTATATCATTGAAAGTGCCCGTCAGAGACCTCCCAAAAGAAAATATTTATCCAGTGGAAGGTACTAAGAGTTCCAATATTCAGTTTTTAAGTAGCATTTCTTTGATTTAATTTTGGTTACATATTAAGCTTTTTTAATTGCAGAAAATCTGTGTTTCAAAAACTCTATGATTTATATACAGAAGAATGTGAAAAAGAGCCTGAAATAAAGGTAAGTGGAAATTGCTGAGAAGCTTTTCATTGCTGTCTAAACAGGCAAGTTCAGAAAATACATTTTTTTTATTTCACTTAATTTCTTTGTTAAAAGAAGAATAGACTCTTCCTACTGTAGTAGTTACCTAAGGATAAAACTGCAGGAGAAACTGTTATTATGACTTTTGTGGACTAAACTGTGTAATTTAATAGCATCATCCTAGTTCAGTTTGAAATAAAAACAAGGTAATGGGAGGGCCAATGTCTACCTAGTAACCGTTAATCTGTTTTTAGAGTTAATAAAGTAGAATGGTTGCTGAGGATTATATATAGTGTACTCTTGAGATACTTTTCTTTATATGGAAAGAGAGAATTTCAGAAGAATGATCTGGAATGGACAGGTGTATCTAACAAGTTTATTAGAGAACAGTACTATTACAGTAACTGAATGATATAATGTGAATAGTAAGGCCTAGACTGTCTTGAGTGACTTCTTCATTCTGTCTTAATCCTCTGTCACCGAAGTCAGTTGTGGTCATGTTCAGGACCACTTGCTTAGAATGACTACTGTGAGAAAAAATGTGGATAATTTTTGACTCTGTGCTTTGTTGTAAATTCAAATTTATTCCTTGAACAGCTGGTCAACTCTGAAGCTTGTGAAATTTTTTCATAACTTTAGCAAAGAAACTCAATCAGACTTAGCAATGCTAAATATAAGGTGTAAAAAGGCACTTGCTAAATTGTGAATGTCAAATGGAACAAGAAGAACAAGTTGTGGAATCTGCTGTATTGCTGCTTACAAGGAAATAAAAACGAATGGGAAGATAAATGGGCATGAGATATTAGTTACCAATCACCTGTAATTCCTTTCAGTGTTTCTGATATGGCTGATTGTATTTAGAATATGATCCTGACTCAAATCACAGATGTGAAGGTTTAAGCAAATTATAGGCTTGAGAAGGCTGGAACATGAACAGTGAATGCGTAATAAAATATTTGAGCAGCAGGGAGAAGATCAGCCTTGCTCGACTGGAATCTGGGAAAAACCCTGGGATTTTAATGCAATAGATCTTGCTAAACTAGAAGGCACTGGGCAGGCTTACCCAACTATAATAAAACTGAAGTAGTGAAGAGTGTTATAAGATCACAGTAGGTGAAAGGGATTGTTGATGATTTAGATTTAAATAAAAAATTACGTTCTTTATTGAGGGATTGGAAGCTTATGATTGGCAAATTTGTATGTAGAGCCCTTATTCCCTGAACTAAGATGTGGATAGTTAATATATATCTTGGTCTTATGTTATGGATTGTAGTAATTGAAAATGAGCAGCTCAGAGATCAAGTTACAAGGTTAAAGATAAAGCTACTGTGAAACTTCATCCACAAGCATAGGACTGTGTATTTGTCTCTTAATTCCTAAGACAAAACTGAACTAAGTTCTGACTAGAATTTAACTTGGATGTAGCTTAAAGGTTTTACTGTACGGAGTACTGGTCTTCCATAAAATAAATCTCATGGCCATTTTTTGCACACATAGACAAATTGTTAGGAAAAAAATAATGTTTATTTAGAAATTCCATGAGTGGTTACTAGTTAGTATAAATTATTCTATTCCTATATTTTGGGTGGAATAATGCCCTTAACTGAATGATCTTTTTTCTTCAGCACTTGAAAATAGTAAAGTTGGATTAGAACTGTTAACAGTATTATCAGTAACAGCTTCTAGAATGATAGAGGAATGGAATTGTTTTTTATTATTTTATTTGTTATTTTTATATATAACTTTAGTGATATTAATTTCTTCCTAATCTCTTGTACATAACTTACAGAATTCTCATATTTCTTTCTGTCCTAATGCTAGTGCATAGCTAGATATGAAAAAATTAACTTATCCAACACAGGGTACACATACTCAGAAAGTTTTCAGTCTTAAAAGAGAGAATTTCAGAGTATTTGAGTGCTAACTTTGCTCTCAAATGGCATTTACTGTACCTCAGGCTGCTTCCTACTGTATCTAAGTGAGCCCCATAGCTATATCCCCTGCTCAAGGATGTGTCTGAAAACTGAAGCATAGCACATACAGCCTCTTGGCGTTTGGTGGATGGAGGGGTTAATAGGAGTTCTAGCTGAAGAATGTTTTGCATAACATGCTGCATCTCCAGCATCCTGTATGAGAAATTGGCTTTCATGAGCAGTCTCTTACCTCTGTTGTTGCTGTGACATACAGCATTTGTCCCCCAATCGTCCAGATCTTTTCCCATTAATTCTAAAATGATTTAGGTGCTACTTTGTCTCTTTCTTTGTGTTAGTTTCCACTATCTCTGTACTGTAAAAGCCAGTGAGATGTAGTCACCATCATTCATGATGCATGGGGAAGAGTTAACTTTAGGCAATGGTTCTAAAAACTACATAGCAGGAAATTGAAAATACTCTCTTTCTCTGCATACCTATTAAATTTATCTGTTTAATTATGTTGCTGCAGGATTTGGAGGTTTTATTTTCAGTCCTTTTCTCTAAGTTTGTTCCCCTGTAAGTTATAATCCTGCTTTCTCTCTTTTCAATATATATGGAAAGATGAATTTGTTAAAAAAAAAAAGATGGCCCACTACTACTTGGTTGGGTGTACGTGAAATGAGTAGCTTGGCAGGGTTAGAAGAGCGCTCAGGTTAACTCCCAGCTAATGGCTCCACCCAGGGCTGGTATTCAGAGATGAAATCTGGCCTCCAGCCAGAAGGTGTAAAATTATCTGAGGTTTAGAATTCGTTGTCTTAATTCTTTGTTTAAAGCCCTTCTAAGGGGTCTTTAAATGTTTCAGTTGGTAGGATATAAATGGAGTCTCTGAAACACATCAAGTAATTTTAAAAATCTGTTATACCTGGAAAAGTTCATTCCTATAGTTAAATAAGGAAATAGTATCTGCAGCTGCTGGATCAGATTTCATCAAATACAGACAAGAAAATGCAATTAAAGGTTCTCAATTTAGTATTTTAATCCTGGAGAGAAATACCTCCTTCTGTTAGGAATATTTGAAAGTACTTAATTTTTTTTTGTTTTTATCAAACGTGTAGTGAATAAATGTTGTTTGTAGAAATTATACAAATAAATAGGGCCACTGTAGATTTATAACATTGTAGCATAGCATCATTCTTATTAACTCTGTTGTCTGTGGACTTCCAGTTCTAGGGTTTGTAATTTAAATGAGTGGGTTTTTTTCAAAAAATCTGTGTATATAAGTATGTCTGATAATACATAATATATTTACTCTGTTGAATACAGTACAATTAAATTTAACTGGGTTTGTTTAGGTGTATACTTTGTCATTAATCTAAATAATAATCATATTCCAGCAATTGTTTCTATTTCTACTAATTATTTCACTGTACTATGTTCATGAGCAATGTTTACTTTTAAAGCAGAAGCTGAGGAGAAATGTGAATTTACTTGAGAAACTGGTTATGCAGGAGACGTTGTCATGTCTGGTTGTGAACCTCTATCCAGGAAATGAGGGTTATTCACTTATGCTCAGGGGAAAAAATGGTTCAGGTAATAATTTCGCTCTTTAATTTTTAAAAATACTCAGAATGCTATATAAATAGTAGCAATGTGTTGTTGCCTATATTTTAACTGTTCCACTTCTAAGATTATTCTGGGGCGAAGGGGTGGAGGGAGAACAAACAATTGTACTTGAATTAAAAATTTACATAAAGCTTGAAGTGCTGTATAAATCTGTAGATACGAGTCTTTTTGATAGCCTTTCATTCCCTTATTTCCACTTACTTTCTGGAGTTGCATATCCAAGTTTTTCTTACATCAGGTTCCTTCTGTCAGATTGTTTCTTTCACTGTTTCCTATATCTAGGTCTATCTTAAGGCATTTGTGCTCCAGTTTGGTTGGATCTCCATGCTGTTGGTACTGTGATGTGCAATAAGAGCATACAGTGTGTCACCTGGAAGCAAAAATTCTGTATGTTAGCACCATAAGAGTGAAATAAAGCTTGGGAACAGAAAGGGATGTGAAAATTAATACTGTGCAAAAAAATGGTCTGTTTGGATAGGTTTCTGCCAACCCTGCTTTTTCCCTGTACCAAGTTTGCTTTAGATTTCTCATTGTTAAAGTTGGAACTTGAAAGGCGAAAGAAAAGTAATATGTTTTGTTTAAATTCAGATTCTGAGACCATTCGTCTGCCTTATGAGGAAGGAGACCTGCTTGAATATTTGGATGCAGAGGAGCTACCACCTATTTTGGTTGACCTTTTGGAAAAATCTCAGGTTTGAAAGTTGGTTTTTTTTTTCAAAAAGAACTTAGGTTTTGTACCCAGATAGACCTTGATTTTTTTGAATGCTTCTCACAGGTGATTCTAATCACAAGACACTTGTGCATTTGAAACTGTAATATTTAAAGCCTCAAATAAATATTTTATTGTACTTTAGGAAAAAAAGTACTGAAGAGAAAGAGATAGAAGAGAGATTGCTGTGGTTATAGCTGTGAAACAACTTCAGCTCTGTGGTATAGCAAAATGCCCTTTGTTCTTTATCATAATGACAGTGTTTGGCATGGAAATCTCTTGAAACTACTTTGCTGGCATATGAAACACTACATTTTAAGCTTGTACTTTAGGTATGTCAAGCTATGTGGTAAAGAGCACTGATCTGAAAAAATTAGTGATTAATTTTATTCATAGTTTCACTGAATTTTATATGTTATATAAAAGACTTCTATTTAGAAATGGGTGGATTGGTAAATACTTGTTTATTTAAAAGTTGTGGTTTTTTTCTTTCAACTAGGTTAATATTTTTCATTGTGGATGTGTCATAGCAGAAATACGTGACTATAGGCAGTCTGGTAACATGAAATCTCCGACATACCAAAGCAAGCACGTTCTTTTGCGTCCTACCATGCAGGTAAGAAGCGGCCTAAGTAATTTCTCAGTGTTACCATAGTTCCTAGACTGGATATATACTATTACAGAATAGATATTAAGAAATCTTATTATTCAGTTGAAAGCTAATTACCATTATGTTTTCTTCCCCAGACTTTAATTTGTGATGTGCATTCTATAACAAGTGACAACCACAAATGGACACAGGTGGGTTAGAGGTTATTTTAAAACTTTACAGTGATGTCATAAATACACGATTAAATTATTTAAATTTTTCTATTTGTTTAATAAATGCAGAAATTACTCTTTTTTTTGTTAATTCAAACTGTCAGCGTGTATATTTGTGCGTGGTACATGTTTCAGAGAGCTGTCAAATTAACTTAATAGCATCTTTCCACAAGATGCTGTAGAGTACGATAGGATTTGCTGAAGGTTTTGTAGAATCAGACCTTAATTTTTGGAAGTGCAAAATGACAGCCTTGGAGTGACTCTAACTAGTTTATCCTACTTGGTTCATTGCAATGTGCAGCCCCCCAGAACAGCACTGGCTGTTTTAACACAATTGCTCTTCCACCTTTAAGAGAATCCAAAGTAACTACAGTTGTACAGTTATAGTTAGTGAATTGCTGAACAGCATCATATACTCAGTGTGGTTGTTTGTATGTCAGAGCCACAGTGACACTCAAATCTATTTCAAATTGTGATCTAAAGTCCCCCATAGATCACCTTTATGGCACTGATTGCAAGTACATCAATATAAATCACTGACAGAAAATGGATTTCATTGCTGTGTTTAAAGCAAACAAACAAAACTCACACAAAAAACTCCGCAGAACCTGACCTCTACTTTTCAGCAGATTTTGTGGTTTTTTCCTGTTGGAAACCCTGCTCAAGCTCCGTAACTGATTAGAGTGATTAGGGATACTTAATTATTGAATAGTTTCTTTTGTTGACTATGCACACACAATTTTTTCAGTTTTCTCGAAGATGGTGTCCATCCCCATAGGTATATAAGAGCTTAATTAGTGTAGAAGTTTTCATATTTTAACACTTTTTAATAGTTGTATATATTACAGGAGGACAAACTCCTACTTGAGAGCCAGCTTATTTTGGCTACAGCAGAGCCTTTGTGTCTTGATCCTTCAATAGCAGTGACGTGTACTACAAACAGACTTCTGTACAACAAGCAGAAGATGAACACTCGCCCCATGAAACGGTAGTTTTCAGTGTGAAACATTTTCAAAGAAAAATATAAGTAATGCTTTACGTGAAAATTCAGCTACTCATACGAAATATTTACTGAAATATTAGGATTGTGTGAGGAAAAGTCAAGAAATTATATCTTATTTTTAAGTGCTCAATATCTTAATTTTAAATGCTCAGTTTAAGTGCTCTTTATTTCAGTTAGTAGTAGATACTGTAATATGCTTATTTGTGTATATCTGAGGAAAGTGTATATATATTTTCTTAACGTAGTCTATTATATTGCAGTTTGGGTTTAGGTGAGTTTTTTTTTCATAATTTGTGTGTAGGCTGAGTCAGATGGCAGCTCAGTATTGTAAAATATATAAATGGATATGTTGCATACTGGTCTCTGATCTGTTAAAAGCTATGTATAAGCTTAATCCTGAATGAGGAAATCAAGGGAATTATTTGTATGTTTGACGTTCAGGCTGAACAGAAGTGTAGGCATATCAGAATCTTGGAAAAGTTGAAATTATTTCATTTTTCTGCATGGTTTTTCACTTTTTTCCCCACAAAAGCTTGAAATGGTTCATATTTGTTCTGCTACAAGAGTTGCACTCCCTCTATAGAAGGGAAATGTACTAATGGTCTGTCAAAATTACTGAAATATTTAAAATTAGATCTGTATAGTAATACTGTGCTAATGCAAAATTAGTGGCAGTGTCTGAAATAGTGAAATTGATCAAGCTGTCCTTGAAATTAAAGCTTGGTGGTAAACAAACACTTCACTAGAAAAATAGACAAAGGTGTTAAATGAATGTCCAGAACAGCATTACCGTAGCAACAAGTTTGTGAGGAAACAAATAGAGGGCAATTACTGCGTTTGTAGTTACATAAGCAGAACAAAGATCTTTTGATGGAACTGAAAATCTATGATAATATACAAATATTTTAAGCTTAGCAACTCCTTAATTACTCCTTTTAATAATGTATTTCATTTATGCATTTAAAAAATAACCCCATTCTTAGTGCTGAAACACATGAACAGAATTCTAGTATATTTTATAAATATGAAGTAAAAAGAGTTGTACAGTGTAATCCAGAAAAGTAAATTTAAATTAATATTTAAAAACATAACAGTCTCAGTGTAAGTAGGAGTTCTCTGCATATTTTTGTGATCGTACACAGGCAGTGGAGAATCTAATATTGATGGCTTTACAAGCTTGTGTCATTTTGCCACAGGTGCTTCAAAAGGTACTCAAGGTCCTCTGTGAACAAGCAGCAGGAAGTAGCTCACAACTCAACTCCACCTCAGCTCAGATTACTTGACTACTTACAGAAAAGGAAGGAGAGGAAAGCAGCCCAGCAGTATGACCTCAAAATTTCTAAAGCTGGAAACGTAAGTGTTGAGAAGTAATTTCATATGCTTCCAACTATTTAATTAAAGTGTTTGGTATATTAATCCTGCTTTTTCATTTTCCAGTGCGTAGATATGTGGAAACAGAACCCTTGCTACTTGACTGCACCTTCTGAAGTAGACGTAAGACCAGTTGTTACCATTAGCAATTATTAACAATTTTACTGAACCTTGTATTATATGAAGAAGTGACTAAAGAGTATCCAGTATCAAAGAAAAAATGGGATGACTTTACCGTTTACAATTACTTTTCTGTATAAAGGTATAAACACAAGTGAAAGCACGCTGCAATTGTAACAGAATAGTTTGTATGAGGTAAACAGTACAACTGTTGCTGTTTTTCTTCTGTGGGTTCAATAAGCACATGCCTATTTGAAGTTGTTTGTCAGTATAAAAATCAGAAAAACAAATGAGGTTTGTAGATTATCTTAAAATGAGTCACTTCTCATCTTGGTAGAAAATCCTCTCTTTTGATGTGTTATGAGACTGGCACATTAATATTTTGAGAAGTTTTGATTTTTATACAGAGAATTCTAGTTGAGAGTTCTTTTGATCACCCTGTGCATTCTTCTCTCAGGGACATCCGTGTTCTTAGTTTCTGGCATTGCCAAAACACATACTGCCAGTGTACAGAAGGGACTCACAGAATCATAGAATATCCTGAGTTGGCAGAGACCTACAATGATCATCATCTCCTGCAGCACAGGAAAACCCAAAAATCACACTAAGTGTCTTGTTCAAACACTTGAACTCCATTAGGCTTGGTACTGTGAAGACTTCCCTGGGGAGCCTGTTCAAGTACCTTACCACCCTCTAGGTGAAGCAGTTTTTTTCCTGATTTCCAACCTAAACCTCCCCTGATACAACTTCAGGCCATTCCCTGGGTTCTGTCAGTGGTCACCACAGAGAAGAGATCAGTGTCTGCCCTTCCTCTTCCCCTCACAAGGAAGCTGTAACTACAATGAGGTCTCCCCTCAGTCTCCTCTTCTCCAGGCTGAACACACCAAGTGACCTCAGCTGCTCCTCATACACCTTCCCCTCAAGGCCTTTCACCATTTTCTTGTTCTTTGGACGCTCTTTAATAACTTTATGTCCTTCTTATATTGTGGTGGCAAAAACTGCACACAGTATTCAAGGAAAGGCCACACCAGTGCAGAGCAGAGTGGGACAACCACCTCCCTCACTCTTTTGTTGTTTAACGTAGCAAATACGGTGTAACGTTATAAATGTCAAGTTCTGAAGATTCTCCAATTTAGTTTTTCTGAATGCATAAAATAGGGGATTCTTTCTTTCCTGATCTCTCTGTTTTCTTTAAGGTGGAAAAATATGCCAGAGTGGAAAAATCTATCAAGCCTGATGACTCACAACCAACTGTCTGGCCAGCAAATGTGAGTAGTTTAGACCTTTGGCCAAACTTCACTGTCTCTAGTTAAAATGCCTCTTATTTCAACAGAATCAAAGTAATGTAGGAATAATCTCTGCCCCAACTTAATTAATCTTCCATGTGTTATATAGACATGGGAAGATTACCAGAGATACTTGTAATGTTCCGCAGTACAGCAAGGATGTCTTGTAATTTCCTCAGGTTTTCCAGAAATACAAGAAAGAGCAGTTTGCAGTAACGAAAGCATAATAATTTACAGGGAGCAGCACTCTGCTCAACAAATTGCTTTCTTTACTCAGACACTCAGAGGGTGATGGAAAAGAGCTTCAGTTAAAATCAAAACATTAAATTTTGAAAGAGATTAGTATTAAATGCCTCTTACAAAAAAGCTCTTTCTGCAATATGTAAATTGAACCTCAAGATTTTTGGCACAAATTATGTTAGTTGATAAGCAGTAGTAATTTAATGTAATCATCCATAGATAATTGATTAATTTTTTATAATTTTAAAGGCAAGATACTATCTTTATTAACAGCATGTATCATGATGTCTTTGTAGTTTCATATTGGAAAAAAATAATACTTTCCCATAGAACTTAATCTTCACTCCCAGTGTTTTACTGTGAACGTTTTTTGCGTTGTCATAATTTATATAAAACTGGTCCTATATATGTTTACTCAGTCAGCCTTTCAGTGTCTAACGTGATTGTTTAGGTTTTGCAATATCCTTGTGTTTTTTAGGAGATGATAAACTCTTTTTCTTTTCATCCCTTTAGATAACTTTCAAATCACCTGCATTTCAGATAATGCACTCCTTCCTGTAGTTTTACTTACAGAATGTTTCTTACTATATTGTACATGCAGCTGGTCTGTTTTACTCGTTGGTTCTGCTAGCACTTGTTCAAGACTTACTAGGTTATTTTCTTCTGTCTTTTTAGGAAATAAAAGATGATTATGTATTTGAATGTGAAGTTGGTAATCAGCTTCAGAAAACAAAGCTGACCATTTTCCAGTCTCTTGGCAATCCCTTGTACTATGGTAAAATTCAGACACTCAGAGGTGATGAGGGAAATGACAACCTGTTAACTCCATCACAGTAAGTTACATGCTCTTTTAAACTGTGCTGTGACCTGATAGATGAAGAAATACAACAATGTAAAAACAACCACCAACAAACACAATCCACAAAAGTTCTGGAGACACCATCAGATGTTGTTGCACTCTTTTTTAGTGCTATTCAGAATTGTGATTGTTCGTAAAATATCCCTGATGCTGTGAAACTTGTCTATATTCTATTTACCCTTAGACAGAGATATTTAAGCTAAATAAATAAAGGAAAATATAAGCTTCTAAGAAGCTTTTTAATTTTGAATTGGATGTACTGTTTTTGGCTGCGTTTCTACAAAGATTTTCTGTTCTTGACTCTTTTTTTTTTTATGTGCCAGATTATTTGTGTGGAGGAACCTGTATAGCAGAATAGAACCTGTAAATTTTAGTAAGGCAAGAAGCAGTGAGCCTGAGCAAACTTTTTAGTTCTGCTAATGAAAATTGTTTTTATTGTCTGATATGTAATTCTTCTCTATTTGTAATCCAAATCTGGAAACATCTTGAGTATTAAGAATATTTATTCATAGACTTGAGCTATTTACAGTTTGTTTCCATACTGTTGTGGTTTAACCCCAGCTGCCAGTGAAGCACCATGCAGGCACTCACTCTGCCCCTCTTCCCCCTGCCTCCCCCGTGGGATGGGGGAAAGAATTGGAAGGGTAAAAGTGAGGAAACTTGTCGGTTCAGATAAAGGCCATTTAATAGGCTAAGGAAAACCCACACACGCAAAAAAAGCAAAACAAGGAATTAATTCACCACTTCCCTTGGGCAGGTGGGTGTTAATCTGCCTCAGGGAGAGCAGGGCCCCATCATGTCTAAAGGTTACTTGGAAAGACAAAGCCATCACCCTAATTACCCCCTCCCCCTTTCTTCCTTTTACCAATGGCTTTATATGCTGATGATGCCATATGGTATGGAATATCCCTTTCTTTGGTTACTTGTGGTCAGCTGTCCTTGCAGTATCACTTCCCACCTTCTTGTGCACCTCAAGCCCACTTGCTGGTGAGAGACAGAAGAGAACTTCGTAGGTACTGCTCAGGAATGCTTAAAACACCCATGTATTATTAACACTGTTTTCAGCACAACTCCAAAACAGAGCCCTATATCAGCTACTATGGAGAAAATTAACTCTACTCAGCCAAAACCAGCACACATACTTAGAATTTAGCTTCCTAGAACAGCAGTGCTAGCTTAGAATTGTGTAATAAGGCTGGGAATGAAATTATTCAGAGGTATTAGATGGCAGGGGCGGGGGTGTGGAATTCATTGCTAAGATGTTGCCAATTAAAGTTCATCAAAACTTGGATCATTCCTCTCTAGCAAACTGTCACACAAAATAAAAGGTGAAGTAAACATTTTTTGTTGTTCAGAAAAATAAAACAATGTTTTTAAATTTTTTTTTATTCTTGAAGATGGAGAAAGAGAAAAAAAGTGTTTAAAAAAAAATCACTGCAGTAATGTTTGCAAGCCGTAAGTGCTATGCAAAAGAGAAATACTTATTTAGGAGGGCTGGAAAATGACGGGGAATTGGAATTTGCATAAGTGAAATCAAATAATGGAAACTAAATATTTGCTAAAATATTAACAGGTAGGGCTGCTTTTGACATACCATTAGGACAGTTATATTTCAGTGGGAGCATCTTGAGATATTGTTCATTTATACATAACTTTGTACTTTTTACAGTAACAGTTCTGTAGCTGTAGTTATGACCATTTCTTTGAAAATATAAAATCCAAAACTTCCGCATTCTGCCTTTTGCTTTGTAGGTAATTTACTCCTAAAGGAGACCATATTAGACCATGTATGTTTATTGTATATATAGTTACGAATTCAAGTATGTATTTCAAGTACTGAATAGTAACGAGTCCCTTGAATGGATACATAATCGCTTGTATGTTGAGCATGTCTGAAAAAAAGGAAGCACTGACACTTGTTTGAATGCTTGTGATTATAAAAATATGGTCTTCTAGTTCAATTCATGACTGAAAATGTATTTTACATTTTAGGTTCCTTATTGGTTCGAAGACTGATGCTGAAAGGTAATTTAATATAGTATGTACAGCCAGTTGGTTTAGTGCCAAATAATGAATTTTGTTCCTTTTAGCCATTTTGACTGCTAATGTTATGGTTATGGAAACAGATGCAGAACAGGTGAGGAGAAATAAGAAGAATTAATCATCATAACAAGAAGTAGAATATAGTATGTAGTTAATGTATTTAAGAAGCAAGGAAGACTAGAGGAAATCAAATATGTGATTACAGTTTGTTCTGCTACCTGAACTCTGAGAGCACTGAGCAGGAATTCCGTCCTGACATTTTGTATGGTAAATTAGGTGTCATGGAAATGGTTCATCTGAGCTTGTCATTTGATGTGTAATTTAGGACTTAAGATTTATACAACTTACTTTTGTGTGTTGTGCATTGCTTGATTCAGCTTTCCTAGAGAAGCAAGTAATAAGACAGTTTTTCAGTATATTTTAGTCATACGATGAGTAGGAGTAGGAATTCAGGGATAACAGGCTGCAAAATAAGTGTTTTTTCAAATGTTTGTCAGTGTGCATCACATTAGATACCTGTGCATATGAGCACAGAACCTTTAAAAAGCAACCTCTGTCAAAGCCAGTTGTGTTTTTGTGCCTCCATAGAATACCTTGAGCTGATGTACATGCCATAGCTCTTATCCCTATTTTATGTGCCGGCAAGGAAATGAGTCTTTGATTTGACCAAAATCAATAATCATGTTCTTTTTTAAAATAGGTAATTTTGATTAAGAAACCCTTGGCTGTATTCGCTCCTGCCTCCTTTGTGCTGATACTTTTGCTGTTTGTTCTGTAAGCTACAGATTGGGTGATTGGCTGGCTGAAAACTGAAACAACAGTAATACAGGGGCCTAGTTGTAACTGGGATTGGTTTCCTGATCCTGCTTGTCACTTGGTTGCACAAGTCCTTCTGTCAGAATAAGCAATTCAGTTTCAGGGACTAGGACAAGATGCAACAATACCTTTTTGAGTACGTGGCATTTTACTGCTCTTAATTCTACTGTCATTTTAAGTCAGTCTGAAATCTAATTGCTGAAAAAAGTACACTGCACCCTTTCCTCCGTCATGTACCTCGGGGTCCTTGCTTAGGTCTGCATTAGTCAAGTAACAGCATATTACAGAATCAGCGCTATACCAACATAAAGTGTAGTTCATCACCTTTAGGTGTAAGGTAATAGAAATATTCCAGCAGTTTTTTCATTGAGGTTCAGTCTGCCAGAGTGCAAGTTATAACAGCACTTCAGCTTGATTTTTCAAGTCTGCAAGGTCACTTTGTATATTCTGCTCATGTTTGTGAAACAGTTTTCCCTCAACTTGGTTTTCTTAGATTAGTAGAGATGTAGTATTTCATTTGATAGAACAGTATTTTAAATTTGTTTGCCTGGTGCTATTTGTGCTTTATCTAATGCCTGTCATGATGCTTAAAGACGAGTGATTGTTCATCTCTTGCATTTAGACTCCTCATCTGACGTAGACCTCAAGTTAAAGGAGGGGTTGACTGTTCCACAGGGAGCATAAGCAGAAGAGATATCTTTATAAAAGATTCTGGGCCTGTGTGAAGGGAACGGAATCCCCACTGACTGACATCCCAAAGACCTGCAGTTGCTTTCAGGAAGGAAACTGTTTTATGTACCGTTTTCCATATTCCTCCAGAAGAGTGTTTCTTACACTGTATTTTGCATTAGAAAAAAAAGACAGGGATTAAATGTTAAAATGGAATAAACCTAAGAGCCCAGAAACATAATGCAGAAAGATACATAGAGATATAAATATCTTTATACATGTCCATATCTACTGTATATATGCTTATATAACATATAAAATATATGGCCATAGCATATATAATTATGTGTTTATATATATGTATCTACTTTAGAAGTTAAAAGTTTTTAATCTTTTTATGTCCTCATTATTTGTTGCAGGGTGGTGAACCAGTATCAGGAGTTAGTACAAAGTGAAGCTAAATGTCCTGTGAAAATATTTCATAATTCAAGTGGATCAGTCAATCTTAGTCATCTTTCTCCAGGGAAGGAAATGGAAGTGAGTTTATTGAGCCACACGTTTTTTATTTTCCCTTGATTATTGAATTATTAGAATTTCAAAGATTGCTTTGTTTGTTTCAAAGACTGTTTTGAATTGGAAGGAACCCACAAGGATCATCAATTCTTAAGTGAATGGCCTGATGGGCCAGGGGTCAAATGCCATGACCTTGGCATTATTAGCATGTGCTCTAACCTACTGAGCTAATCTCAGGGAAATTTTTGCTATCCACATTTAAAAGTAAAATAACCTAAAAATGTCATCCTGAATGAATTTTTAAATATGTTGTGGTCATGATCATTCAATGTGAGTATATTGGAAAAGTTAAAGAAAGCATTTATGTTTTCAGTGTTCACATGTTGTCTTTTAGATATTTTGGGGTTTTTTTTGGTTGTATATAGTGTATTTAGCTCCAGGGTTTTGTTTTAGCATTTTTCCCCTCTTCAGATGAACCTTTTACAGAGCAGTATAGTAAAATGCAGCTATATGTTTTATTTTGCAGGTCAGTAAACACAGAAGGAGATGGAGTACCTAAACTTCTTTTACCTTTAGAAATTAAAATTATTTTCTCTTTAATTTGAAGAGGAAAACTTAAAGGAAAAAAAAATAAAAAAATAAAAAACCCCAAACCAAAAAAGAACAACCCCCCCAACAACTTTAAAGTGTGTATATTTGCATGCACACACTTCTACATTTCCATGAATTCTTGCATTCCCAAATCTTCCTGCCTGTTGGCATTGGCTTGTGTTTTACGTGCTGCTTCTGGCTTTGTTGGTCAGATTCAGTACTTTAGAAGTGAGCTGTATTTAGGCTTCAAGTAGTAAATGAGATTTGTATCTGTTGGGCTATTTCCTTAGAGACATCTCTCCCCTAAACATCTAGTTTTAAATTCTAACAACATTGCTGTGAAAGAGGTAGTTCTTGGTGTCAGCCAGAGCAGCAGCATTCCAAGGCCAGCAGTTACAGAAAGGGGTGTGTTTATGTGTGTACACATGCAGGCGCATACTTGCACATGTGTATATATGCACTAAAATCATATAATAACTTGGGGTGGGAGGGTACTTGCAGAAATCATCTTGTCTGCCTGTGCAAGCCTCCACCAAAATCTCCTTACTTTAAAACATGGATATGTTTTTTTTAAATAAATACATAAAAAGCTGAAATGTTTGAAGGGAATTTTGGCATAGTTTTATGGCGTCTTAATTCAAATTAATGGAACTGCTTTTTCTGACAATTATGTGGAAGCTCAGGTCATTGCTGTGGTAGTGTTAATTTCTCTTTCCTCCCAGCAGCCAGAAAGTATATCAGGCTCTGTTCAGTCTTCAGTGCTGGGGAAAGGTGTAAAACACCGACCTCCTCCTATCAAATTACCTTCAAGTTCAGGAAATAGCTCTTCAGGTAATTATTTATGGACTCAAGCATCTCCTTTTTACATGTCCTGCCTGTTGTAAAATTAGAGGATATCCCCTTAGTAAAAATTTAATAAAAAAATACCAGTATCTTATCTGTGAGAAGACCATAATTTTTTTGATTTCTGATTATATTGATTACAAAATTGTAACCTAACAAATATTTGAGTTAATCTGTACTCGCAGAACAATAATATATTTTAATTATGCTTTTTCAGGTAACATTTTTAGTTCACAACAGTCAAGTAGCCATCTCAAATCCCCAGCTCCTCCTTCTTCTAAGCCTCCTGGTCTTTCTCGAAAACAATCTATGGATCTTAATCAAGTTAGCATGCTCTCTCCAGCTGCCATGTCTCCTGCAAGCTCTTCACAAAGTGAGTCACGACCTAAGTTCTCCATTAAATCTTAGGCTTTTGCATAAGTGCTTCCCGAGATAAACTTAACCTGTGGAACAATGAAACTTAAGTGTACAGTGTACCCTAAATTGTGTATGTTGTGCAGCTTTAGGCAGGTCTCTTGTTTACTATATGTATTTTCTGTTTATTGTAACTGTGTTTGTTTTCTGTATATATATGTATGCACCCTCTGTGTATACGTTTTAATACATTTCATGCAATTAGCGTGATGTCTTCATATATAAAAGGCTGGTAGATGATGTGATGAGACAAAATTCCAAAGTGTAGATTTTTTTCCTGCAGTGTAAAAGCAGTATGTTAGATCAGTTTGCCTTTATTTAATATAACATTTAGTGTATTAAATGTTATAGGAGCTGGTGCAGTTGTGTATCTATGTATGTATATAATCTGATCAGTCCCAAAGTGATGATACAATAAACGATAAGATGATTTTTTTTAAAAAACACTCCTACACTGTTTTACAAATCGTTGCTGATTGCAAGTGTGGTGGTGATGCTGCTGATGATAGCACCATATGCTCAGGTGTTAAAATGCAAATTTCAATTAGAAGTGATGTCCTAGTTTAAGTATTTTCATTAACACTGACAGGATCATTGTAATCATAGCTATAGATCATAATTTTTTAAAAGAAATATGTATGTGTCTTGAGCCATTTCATGAACAGATTTGTACAAAGAGGAAACCATAGCTGCAGTTTGTCAGTTTTCTTATGAATAATTGTACACTGCACATTCCAGTATCCTGCACAGTATTATAATATGCTTTTTGCATTAAATAATTTAAAAACTGGGTAGCTCAAAAGGCATAACTTTTCTGCTTTCTTGTTTTACACAAAGAAAAAAAAAAACTTACAAAAGTTTTCTGCTAACATACTGACTCTGGTTTTATGTTAATGCTCTGAATGGTGTAAATCTGCCGCACACAGTTGTTATGTTAAGACTCTGGTCACCATTCACATTTATTTCCTTTCTTTCAGCCGAACATGAAAGATAAAAAACCAAACAAACCAAAAAAACCCCCTCAGCTCAAGTTTTTTTTGGATTTTGTTTTTTTTTTTCCTATTGATAAACTTTAGCAACTGCATCCACAACAAATACAGCTGTACATGCTACATTTAAGCAGAAGGAATTACACGGTAGCTTTTAAAGATGCAGTATTATCCTCTGATTCTTAAATAATTACTTTTTAGTTGATCAGAATTTGGCAAATGGCAGTTTAACTATTTAATGAAATTTAGATCAGTCACACAATGATTGAAATACTACGTGTTCTTTGTTGACTCTGTTGTTTTCCATGATATGTTTTTAACACTATGCTATTGCGGGAACAGTGCATATATAGTATTTGTTTAACAGTTTAGGACAAAAAAACATCAATTAGGTTGAAGTGGTCACAAAGAAATTGTTGTAAGTGTTCCTGAATGGAGTTATGACTTAATGTACAATTATGGAAGCCTTAAAGGAGGATACAAATCAGTGTATGTCATAAGGAATGAAGCATGGAGAACGGGCTTTCTTTGTGATTATACTGCATCCTTAACAATGAGAGCGTGCTGCAACACTCATGCCATGCAGAAATTAACACTTGCAGTCTAAAAAACAAAACAAATTGTCAGTGCTAAGTAAGATTCCATTAACCTTATTATACAAAAAAAGATTGGCCTTTTATAACAAACTAGCACTTTTTATTTTTCTCAATGAGCAGGGTCTGGAACTCCTAAACCATCTACTCCTACTCCAACCAGCACCCCTTCATCGACCCCACACCCTCCTGATGCTCAGAGCTCAACTCCTATTACCCCTTCTGCCACCCCTACCCCCCATGATTCGGGCTTCACCCCTCAGCCCACTTTGTTAACCCCATTCGCTCAGCAGCAAATGTCCCTGAGCCAGGCACTGCCTGTAATGACCATTCCTCTTTCCACCATGGTAACATCCATTACTACAGGAACAACCTCCAGCCAGGTCATGGAAAACCCTGCAGGACTTAACTTCATCAATGTAGTGGGCTCTGTGTGGTAAGTCTTGTTATGATGCTTTCTTAATTTGCCGTGGGCTGGTTGGTGGGAGGGGGAGAGTGGTCCAGGACTGTCCACCATCCATTAGCTGTATTTCAGGATCTGCAACACAATCTGTAATTGTAAAGTGAAGAGCCACTAGAAACTTTGTATTTCTCAAACACCTACTACTAGAATATTGCAAAGGTCTATTAAGAAAGATCTTTATTAGTCTAAACTTTTTGGAGTCATATAAATCAATTTCTTAAGGCTTAATCTCAATTAGTTGGTTTCTGAGGTTTTGCTCTTAAAGTTTGAAAACTTTTATTAATCAGAGAGGAGGTAGAATACCATATGCAGACCAATTTAAATGAAAAATGGGAACAGGTTTGTTTCAATCAATTTAAACAAATATTGAGGTTAAACATGCTTTGATCCCTAAACTCATTTGTGGTTTAAAGAAAATAATAAATGCTGTCAACAATAGATTGTGTGGTATAACACGAACTACTTTTTAGACTAAAAGAAATTCTGCAACTAAGATAGTCAGTGTAAGACATATAGTGTGCTCCAGTGCAAGTATCAGACACTTGAATTATTCATCTAAGGTGTTCAGCAGTTGATCACTGTTGATAAATGGGGGATATTTTTTATACGGCAAAAAGAAAATTCAAACCTGTTGCTTTTACGGTAGTACAACCATTTTGAAGATTGTTGATCTTTTAGTACTTTTAGAATAAAAGAACCGCTTACTTCCCTTAGCTGATACTGTGGAATAAAAAAACCTGTATATGCTGAGAATATGGAACATATATGTTATGCTCTAGGCAAAACAATTTTTTTATGCTGCATTGATGCTTTATCCATAATCCCATTTACAACAAACAATAGATTTACTTGCCGTGAGACAGGGGGGAAAAAATATAGTTACTCAAATTCACTCATGCCACTTGGATTTGATGTGATGTCTTTCCTCTTCAGCAGTGGAGCACAGTCACTGATGAGTGGTTCAAACCCTATGCTGGGGTGCAACACTGGTGCCATAGCCCCTGGAGGTATAAATCTGAGTGGCATTTTACCGTCAGAAGGTCTGCCCTCTGCAATGCAGTCTGCCTCTCAAGCAGGTCAGTGTGACTCAGTTGAAAAGCCACCCTTCAGATAGGGACAGTGTGAGAACATTTTGTGAGAAAAATGGACAGAAGTGGCCACTGTGTGAATAGACTGTGTATTTGATGACTGGAGCTCAGGAACGTGTTTTTGCATTCAAAGCATAGGCTATGTTGGAGATGGTTTGAAGTTGATTTTTGGTGAGCTGGACTGGGGATACACACTCAAAACCTGGATTGTTTGGTATGCTCAGTAGGAAGTTTGAGAGAACCCTCAAATTCAAATGCAACTTTGATAATGATGACTGCAAGATAAAGGGCATGACTGAACTTAGAAAGAAGCCTTGCTTTTTAAATGTGTGAGGCATTTTATTCTGTCCCTGGTACTCCTTTCTTCTAGTACAATAATTAGGTGATTCCTTATTGCCTTCAAGTGTGACTGTATAAATGTTAAAAGCCCAATTTAAATTCTCAGTTTATTTTTCTGAACATATAATAAAGAAAAAAACCCTAATGTATGATTATAGAATGAGAATTATAGGAGACTTCAAGTTATCCATCCCTTATGCTAAGACAGCCAAATCTGTCTAAACCATATGGAACCAACGTTCATCTAAATTGTCTTTAAATACCTTCATTAAAGAAGATTCCAATCTTCCTCAGTAGCTGTTTGGAGTAGTTTATTATCTGTGCGAAATGTTTCCTTCTAATTACAGTGCATCTCCTTAATTGCAAGATATTTTTTTTCTCCTATTCCTTTCAGAGATGAAAAATGGTCATTCACCCTTTCTCTTTACCTTCTAAATATCAAACATGCTGTCATGTCCCACATTTGTCTTCTCTTTCTGATAGGTTGTATTTTTCAAACCTTTCATAATCCTGTCACTCTCTTCTAGACTGTCCAATTTGCTTACATCCTTCTTAAAATGTGATAACCAAAACTGGATACAAGCCTGAGCTTGGCTGATTTACCACTGTGGAGCACAGCAGAATAAATGCATCTCATCTCTTTCACAATATTCCTGTAAACATTTCCCCAGATGAGGTCTGCCTGTTTTTTATCTGTATTTTTTGCAACAGCATTACATTAACGTAAGAATGGTTTTACTGGTTTAGGCCAAAAATCCATCCAGTTTATTATATTCTGTCTCTGACAGTTGCCATTAGAGGATACTGAGCCAAGAGTTTAAGATGAGGCAAAAGTGTGAAGTAAAACATCCCCTCTCTACAACTGTACCTCTTCTAGCAATCTACATCTCTGAGACTTTTTAAGCTGAAGAATATCCACATGAGTCTTTGTGCTTAATATCCCATGCTAGATTTCTAGTCTGTGGTTTTATCTAATTGGTTTTTGAACCCATTTATATTTCTGGAACCAACAGCATCTTGTGACAGTGAATTTTATAAATGTAAAGTCTCTGAAGATGTTCTTTTGTGTGTTCTCTAGGTTGTTATACGGATGATTTGGATACGTTTGTGACTTTCTGTAACTTTTTCTCTTGTCCTTCCTTGCTGTAAAGACACAAAGCTAGTTACAATTTTGTATTTGTTCATTTGTCTTTTTTAAATTCAGTGTTATTGAATTTTGGACTATTTGTTCAATTCAGTAGGATCACTTTTAGTCTAATTCTGTCCTTTCAAGCACTACCAACCATTACTGGTTTGGTGTCACAGATTTTTCCATGCAGTGCTGCCGCCCACACAACAGATGGGAGTAGTGAACTGAGCCGGGTCTGTGTGAGACCTCCAGGGATTCTGCTTGATAGCTGCTGGCTTACTGGAGAGTTGCTCAGATTTTGTGGGGGATTGTTTCCTGTTAAAGATTGATGAACTGAGAGTTTGTTACTTCACTGAGACCATGGACTTTTTTGGACTTACTGTATGAACATTAAAAGTTTTTAAAGGCAGAAGAAGAATCACTGAAGAGTAACTGCTGAGGTGTTCTCCTTTCACTTTTTTGTAAATACATTAGCAAGTTATAGGTTACAGGGTACACTGTTCAGTAGCAATACAGCTCTCTTGTACTTTGAGTCTGAATAACTGTGAATTTAACATTACGGAAAATGCAGCATTGTATTAAGTATAAAATTTATACTTTGCCAGTTTTCCAACTTTCAAATGTTTAGAAATAGTCTCTGTGGAGAGGTGTATTGCAATACACAAATATGACTGAGTAAAGACTCCCTACTAATGAGAAGGTGTTCTCTTTAACAGGCAGCCCCTTTGGTTTGAAAAATACATCAAATCTTCGGCCCTTAAATCTTCTACAGGTAATTGATATTCTTGGACACAATAAGAATGATAATTTCTTATCTTTCTGTAGAGACCTTTTTACTGCACTGCCCTGCACAGATCTTTGGAGCCAGTTGGTCAGACCATTTACTGCAAATTTTAATGGCTTATTTAAAATGCTTAGAATAAGAGAAAAAGCTACTTCCATAGAGATACCAGGTGGAAATTGTATTTCTAGCTTAGAACGAAGCAGTTAATTTTGAGTAACAATTTAAAAATACATTTTACTTCAAAAGATTAATGCTAAAATACAATCTTCTATTTTCAGGATTTTCCTAAGCTTTTATTGCAAATCATTCTCTATACTGAAATTATGATTATACTGTACAAAACAGTACAGTAGAATCACTCAGGGGTAACACACAGAATGCCTAAAAGCTGAGCTCAGCTTGCCCGAGTAGGTACAGTAATAGAGCTTCTGGTAAGGGAAGTAGAAGCTCATGTAAGACAGAGAGTTTAGAAGATCTGTAATTGCTTTCTTTCCAGTAAGTATACATACAAATATAAAGATGAGCAGAATATTGCTTATTATGTCAGAGTTGCATTTAAAAGCAGAACAGGGACTGTTTGTGGAACTGGGTGGAGCTCCTGGATCTTGAAGTCAGGTGCCCGGTTACAGGTGTAGAGTTGCAGCTACCGTGTTCCATGTATGTTGCACCATGTGTCAGGAAGTTATTACCAGTAAAAGAACAGCTGTAGCTTTGCCACTTCCTCCTCCTACTCCTGTACACACTCCAGAAACATGGAAAGGTGAGGCACAGGAGGCAGTTATGCCAGAGTAGAGTTCTTCTGTAGATCTAAATGCTTGTATTTCACATTGAAGTACATCCTTTCAAGCTAGCTCTGCCACTCATATACACCAAGAATATTTGGCTGAAATCAGTGCAATTAAAGCTGGGATAAGGAAGAGAAATGAAGGTCATCTCACTGTCTGTTAAAATCCAGTGGAATATTCTGAAAGTGGAAATAATATGCAGGGCTTTTGAAGGTTAACATTTACATTTTCAGTATCAGTACAGTATCTGCTGTTTTAATTAGAATAATTAAAATGTATTTTTCTGTGGGTATATCTCACTATAATTTCACACAGGTTTGTTTTCAGAATTTTTCACAAACAGCAGCAACTGTAAACTTTTTGATTTTAAAGGAATTAAAAAAACAAAACCCAAACCTCTAGGGAGTACATCGTTATCAATGTTATGTTCATCCTAGAATAGTGAAAAACTCAGCAGGTTGATTGAATTATACCTTTTGTTTTTAATTTAACAGCTTCCAGGTGGTTCACTTATTTTTAACACACTCCAGCAGCAGCTATCACAGCTTTCTCCACAGGAACAATCTCAGCAGCCCACAACCTATAGCCCTCAGCAACAGGGAGAACAGGTGTGTGCTAACAGCCCTCAGCTGGGGTGCATGGATGAAACAGTTTCTCTTCTTCTCCCCATCTTCACAATAAATGAGCCTTTACCCAACAGATCTGTAGCAGAGGGGGAGGAAAGCCTTCTAAATCTTCTCAAACACCAAAGACTGCAGGGGCTCTTGCTATGGCTGGGACTGGGTTATACTTCTTTATTTGTATCCTGTGTAGAAGAGCTGTTACAAAACAACTGGCTGAGCATTGTCTAACTCTATCATGAAGAGAGCCAGCCTACTGTATGAGTGGTGTAAAATCAGCTTTATCATAACTAGCAGATACATCAGATAAACAGGGAAAAAAGTGATGTCATGATTACAGAGTTAACTAAAAATTTCCTACTTACACTTCTGTGAGTTGGCTTATGATCCTCACTGCTGTAGTTCAACAGAATTTTCTTTGCACCAGAGGAAGTATCATTTGGCTTTAAGGCTGTAATCCTAAGACATTTGCTCTACTCCAGCCTGTAACTGGTGTTAAAAAGTTTTAAGCACTGAAAAAGTCTAAAGTCTTGATTGAGACCTGTTCTCAAAATGACAAATTTTGAGTGGTTAGTTCTACCTGCACTTACAAATTTTTACCTACCTGATGCAGCAGTTTGGGAAAACTAGCTGCTCTGCTTTTGTGTTCATCTTCCCAGACATGCAAGACATGTAGTCTCTACTGGATACTGAAGTTTGTCATAATAATTTCACTTGTGCTACTGTAGACCTTTCATAAACAAGATGCCTGTCTCAAGTGTTTTATGGTGTTTAGTCTCCTGTGTCACAGGCCTTGTTCTGGAATGTGGTACAGTTTAGTGGGAAACTTCCAGATTTGTTCACAGCATCCAAATGTCTGAATGTCAGTTACTAGTTGAATTACTGAAAAAAAAAATCATACTAGCTGATCCTAGAGGGTCATTACCTAAAATGAGGTATTATAAACACTAGATCCCTTACCTTCCCTAAGGACACGGTGCTCACAGTGCTTAATGGAAAGAAATTAAGACCAAAAAGACCAACAGTTTTCTTGGCTACCAAGAGAATATATGCATTCTCAACTCATTCTTGGGGTTGTCCCCACAGGGTGCTTCTACGACTCTGTAAGTCTTAGTCATCATTGAGGTGATTATGTCTTTTTGATATGCAGTCTTTTGGTCCGGTTTACTTAGATCTTAGTGGCATTATATCATATGGTTATGCTAAGGAAGCATCACAGCTCCTGGAACGCACCAGCTCTTTATCTGACTGATAAGCCATGCAGTTTGCTTGGATTGTGAATATAATGCTTTATTTCCCTATGTTATAAAACAATGCATAATTTAAGTTCTAGAAGAGGTAATAATTCAGCACCCTTTGACTTCAGGAGATACTGTCAGACTCCACTTACTCCATTTGAGTGATTGAGAACTACTCTGTTCTGAAAATATAATTTTAAAAGCAGGGTTTGTATTTTTTATGGAATCAAGGAGTGTGTGGCACAGTATGAACATGGGAAAGTAAAGGTGTAGGGCTTTGCACACTTTGATTGGTTAGGACCTTTGCACATGGATGGTTTCAGGGTCACCTGAAGACTCTGGGGCTGGGAGTAGGACAGGAAACAGTCATAAGATCACAACCATAAAGTGCAGTCTCTGCTAGACTGCAGGGAAGCTGACAACTACATGCGACTTCTGTGGGGTAACAGGTGCAGTACTATTTCTGCCAAAACAAAGTTGTTTTGGGGCATTCAGCCCCAAAACTGTTCTACTTACAGTAATTGCATTATAGCCTGCATCTACATGCACTGCATGACATAGCATTAAATGTTTTTAAATGGCACTTCAAAAGTTTGCCTTCACACTGGCTTTGTTTGCTTGTTTATTGATATGAAAGTTTGGTAATAAGGATCAAGCTTGTCATTTTTGCTAGGGGTCTGACCAAGGTCCATCCAATCAAGATCAGGCATTATCTGCCCAACAAGCTGCTGTAATTAACCTGACTGGAGTAGGGAATTTTATGCAGCCTCAAGCCACAGGTATGTGCTTGCTGAGTCTCCTTTTGTAGTTAAGTGTGTATACTGATAAATTCACACTGAAATGAAGTTTGGTCATAAGTCATATATTAGAACAATTTACTGATTATCAGCATGTGAATTACACAAGAAATACTGGACTCTTAATGCACGCACTTCTCTGTTTTGTTTGGCAGTTAAGTGCAGTCAATTAATTGTGTCACATGAAAATAAGCTACACTTGATACAAAAGGAAAATGCAGGCAACTTCCGTGCCAGACTTCATTGAGGAATATTGCTTTAACTCTGTGCTTAACATCCATTGTGAGAAACCTCTTTGTGTCTCCACAAACACTTCATTATCTAATTATGGTCTAACTAAGAGTATGTGTATCATGTATACCTTATTCTGCACTGTTTCCAGTTTGACTCTGAAACTAATTCTATTGATCCCCCTTTCCTGTATTCCTATGTCTTCCTTCCCCAACCCTGACAAACTCAACCTGACCTCTTCAACCTGCCTGCTTTCCCATTCTCCTTTCTCAGTGTTGTCTCAGCTTGGCTCTGCCATGAACAGACCTGGGCAAAGCCTTCCTCAGCAGAGACTCC
>JAWMRA010000001.1:50072951-50093107 GCA_035584735.1 Pseudotriccus pelzelni | reverse complement strand
CAGGGCTAACGAGCTCCACCTGCCCGGGGAGTGTCCCTGGCTGGGAATTGAACCCTTGGCCTCGGCGGTGAAGGTGCCGCAATCTAACCACTAGGCCATCAGGGGCTCCCTATGGAAACATTAATGGCCTTTAAAATATATAGAAAATAAATAAGGGTTTCATGCTTCATCAATGGTGAATATGAAACTGATTTAATCAGTTCAAAGAAAGAGTATAAGATCAAAAAAGACTGAAAATAAAGTTAGAGCTTTGGAACAACGAGAGGGTAGAAAAGAGAAACTCAGCAGTGAGAAATGGAAGGCCAAATAAAAAACAAACACAGATGACATTCAAGGACATGCAAAATTAAATTATAGCTGCAATAATTCACTTTGTGGGTTATCAGTTGGAACTGCTGCAATCTGAGTGGATTTAAAGAACAGAATAGAATAAAACAGAATAGAACAGAACAGAACAGTTGGAGCGTACCTACAGCAATCATATAGTTTAACTGACTGACCAGTTGAGGGCTGACTAAAAGTTGAAGTATGTTAAGAGAATTGTCCAAATGCCTTGTAAACACTGACACTGTTGAGGCATTGACCACCTCTCTAGGAACTCTTTTCTGGTTTTTGATCATCCTCTCAGAAAAGAAATGTTTCCTAATGTCTGGTCTGATCCTCTTCTGCCACAGTTTTGAACCATTATCATGCATCCTAGCACTGGATACCAGGAAAAATATTAGAACCTCCCTCTCCACTTTCCTTCCTCAGGAAGCTGTAGGCAGAAGGGGGGTCACCCCTCAGCCTTCTGTTCGCCAAACTAGGCAAGCCCATAGGACATTCCTTAGCCACTCCTCACAGGACATGCCTTCCAGCTCCTTCACCAGCTTTGGTGCCCTCTCCTGGACACATTCATGGACCTGCACATCCTTCTTAAATTGTGTGGCCCAGACTTGGACACAGCACTCCAGGCAAGGCCACACCAAAGTTGAATACAGAGGGGTAATCATCTCTTTTGGCCAGCTCATTATACTTTGTTTGATGCAGCCCAGGATGGAGTTTTCTGTTGCATTTATTTTAAAAGGGTCATTTTTTTTTGCAAAGAAAAACAGAAAATAACTAGACTTTCTGTGGAAACATGCTCTTCCCAAAAAGCATTGCAGCAACAGAAATCTTGATGTTGAAGCCTTTACTTGGGTTTTATTTTCTCCCATAGGTGTCGCTGGAAAGAGGACTCAGAACTGATCCAATGAAACCCACTATAAGTACCTTCTTTGAACAAGTATTATGTAATAGCACTGTTTTATTGAGGTGTTCCATCAAACACCCACCAGATGTCAGTACATACTTGCACAATCGTGCAGGTTGTGGCACAAAAACCTTTCTAACACAAATCTGATCCTTCTGGTACACAACACAAAAGTGCAATGTTGCACATCACTGATCCTGCTGCAAAAAAAAAAAAAAGTGCAAAATAATGCAAAGAAAATCCTTATACTTTTAAAATTACAGGTAAAAAAATAGAATTTTGATTCTGATCAAAAGAGAATTTTGATTTGTTCTGTATCAAGCACTTTGCCAGCTACTTAACGCTGCTCTGAGTTTTTATTTGCAAAAAAAGAAAATGTGGGTCAGAGAACTGCGCTGTGGACACTGTGACCATTCATATTCTTAACTATGAGAGATAAGAAAAGAATGAGAGATCTAGACTTCTTCAATCTTAATAAAAGAAGACTAAGAAATAATTTTATTACTTCCTTCAAATATCTAGATTCTCTTATAATGTAGAAGAAGAGAGCTATAGGATGTAGGACAATGGACAGAAGTTGCAATATGAAAAAACATGATTTGACATTGGGGAAAAAAACACAATTGGGTCACACAAATGCTTGTGTCATATGACTTCACATATTCAAATATCAATCAAAAAAGATTATGAGCAGTTCCCTAAAAATTTGTAGTTACATCCAGCTTCAAAGATGGTCTAGTAGGTTTGGACCAGATGATCTCCAGAGATCCTATCTAACCTAAATTATTCTCTTGTTTTATTCATTAGCATTTCAGAAGTAGGAGACATTAAGGAACATGAAATATCACTAGGCTCCAAATCTTCCATCAGATTTTTTTTTTTAAAGATAGTTCATAGAAGTAAATAAATTAGCCTCCTGACTACAACATTCAGATATTATTTCTTTTCTCTCAGGTGGTTTGGCAGCTGCAGAGACACTTCAATGATTTTCTGTATTTCTTTGTATGAGGTATCTCCACATACAAAATTCATTAGCATGAGAACTCTTCTCAGTGATAGTTTAGTGTTTGAAATGTCATCATTTGGTTTTGTATCATTATAAAACTGACCATTTTGTTTTATTTCCTGATGCAATATTAAATAGGCCACATAAGTCCAGTGATTATTAACTACAACTTCAGTTAGGAAGTTTTTTCAGGACCAAGTTTACCTTGCTTGAAGAGTTTAAGAATATACATTGAAACATTACCAAAAAAAAAAAAAATCTAACCCAAATGAACAAATATTTTTTCTGAATGTAATAAGAACAATTAAAATAGTGTAATAAGATCTTAGTGAGAATTACTCTATTATACTTAACAGCAATCAAATATATTTTTCCCTGAAAATCTATGAATGCATTAGAGAATAATCTCATTCCCAGTCACTTTTCTTGCCAAATTACTCTTAAGAATTTTATTTTGCAGGTCAGTAAACACAGAAGGAGTTGTGGTAGCTAAACTTCTTTTAGGTTTCAAAATTAAAATTATTTTCTCTTTACTTTGAAGAGGAAAATTTATAAGGAAGAAAAGAAATTAAAAACTCCAAAACAAAAACTAGAAAACAACAACTTTAAAAAGTGTATATTTGCATGCACACACACTTCTACATTTCCAGCATAAAATCTTGCATTCCCAAATTTTCCTGCCTGTTGGCATTGCCTTATGTTTTATGTGCTGCTTCTGGCTTTGTTGGTCAGATTTAGTACTTCAACAGTGCACTGTATTTAGGCTCCAAGTAGTAAATGAGATTTGTATCTGTTGGGCTATTTGCTTATCAACATCTCTCTCCGAAACACCTAGTTTTAAATTCCAACAACATTGCTGTGAAAGAGGTATTTCTTGGTGTCATCCAGACCAGCAGCTTTCCAAGGGCAGCAGTTGCAGAAAGAGATATGAATGTTTATGTGTATACACATACAGGCATGTACTTGCACGTGTGTATAGATGCATTAAAATCATATAATAACTTGGGGTGGGAGGGTACTTGCAGAAGTCATCTTGTCTGCCTGTGCAAGCCCCCACCAAAACTGGACCAAAGTTACTCAGGTTACTTCAATGATCTAGTCACCTTTGGAATGGGCCATTAGCCTTTATTTTCAAAATCAAGAAAAGAGGTTTCACTAGAAGAAGAGAAAGACAGTCCTCAAAATTTTCCTCAAAAGACTATTTTTTATAAGTAAGCAATTAGAAACACATAGAGGGACTCTCTCATTACTGAGAATCAGTGGAAGCTAAGCTTACCAAGAAAGGTGATTCTGCATAATGCAAAATGATCTGATTTCTCAACCCATGCACATCTAATTTAGGCCCCAGCATTGAAATATTCCATTCACCATATCAATAGCATCATTTGATAGTTTCAGCAGTTTGTGGGCTGTATGTTTGTTTAGACATTACTTTCATTTATGGATACCTGCCTTATAGGTAAAAATACATAGACTATCTATGACTGTAAATATGTTTCATTCTTGAAATTACTTTAATTATTTCTTTGCTCTGTTTAAACTTTACTAGCACTGTCATGCTGCTTCTTGGTGGTAAATACTTTATCTAAAAGAGTTGGTCATAGGTTATGATTTTTTTAAATAAATATATAAAAATCTGAACAGTTTGAAGGGAATTTTGTCATAGTTTTGAGGCTCCTAATACAAATTAATTGAATTGTCTTTTCTGTCAACTATACGGAAGCTCACATCATTGCTGTGGTAGTGTTAATTTCTCTTCTGGCTGGTCCCAGCAGCCAGGAAGTATATCAGCCTTCAGTGTGGGGAAAGGTGTAAAACACCAACCTCCTCCTATCAAATTACCTTCAAGTTCAGGATGTAGCTCTTCAGGTAATTATTTATTGACTCAAGCATCTCCTTTTTACATGTTCTGTCTGTTGTAAAATTACAGGATATCCTGTTAGTAAAGATTTAATTAAAAAAACCCAGTATCTTATCTGTGAGAAGAGCATAATTTTTTTTGATTTCTGATTATATTGGTCATACAAGTGTATCCTAACAAATATTTGAGTTAATCTGTACTCACAGAACAATAACATATTTTAATTATGCTTTTTCAGGGAATATTTTTAGTTCACGACAGTCAAGAGGCCATCTAAAATCCCCAACTCCTCCTCCTCCTTTTAAGCCTCCTGGTCTTTCTCGGAAACAATCTATGGATCTTAATCAAGTTAGCATGCTCTCTCCGGCTGCCATGTCTCCTGCAAGCCCTTCACAAAGTGAGTCACGACCTAAATTCTCCATTAAATCTTAGGCTTTTGCATAAATGCTTCCTGAGATATTCCTAACCTGTGGAATGATGAAACATAAGTGTACAGGGTACCCCAAAATTTATAAGTTGTGCAGCTTTAGGCAGGTCTCTTGTTCACTGTATGTATTTTCTGTTTATTGTAACTGTGTTTGTTTTCTGTATATATATGTATATGTATATGTATGCACCCTCTGTGTATATGTTTTAATACATTTTATGCAATGATCTCCTCATATATAAAAGGCTAATAAATGACGTGACGAGAAAAAATTCCAAAGTGTAGAATTTTTTCCTCCAGTGTAGAATTTTTTCCTCCAGTTTCCTTTTCATAATTTAAGCATCTAGTTCATTAAATGTTATAGGAGCTGGTGCAGTTGTGTATCTATGTACATATATAATCTGATCAGTCCCAAGGTGATGATATCATAAACCATAAGATGATTTTTTAAAAACACTCCTACACTGTTTTACAAATCTTTGCTGATTGCAAGTGTGGTGGTGATGCTACTGATGATAGCACCATATGCTCAAGTGTTAAAATGCAAATTTCAATCAGAAATTATGTCCTAGTTTAAGTATTTTCATTAACACTGACAGATACATTGTAATCATAGCTATAGATCATAAAAAAAATTTAAAATTTGTATGTGTCTTGAGCCATTTCATGAAGAGATTTGTACAAAGAGGAAACCATAGCTGCAGGTTCTCAGCTTTCTGATGAATAATTGTACACTGCACATTCCAGCATCCTGCACAGTAGTATAATATACTTTCTGCATTAAATAATTTTAAAACTGCGTAGCTCAAAAGGTGTAACTTTTCTGCCTTCCTGTTTTGCACAAAATAAAAAAAAGAGAAAACTTATCTTAAGAAAACTTAAGTTTTCCTCTATCATATTGATTCTGGTTTTTTGTTAGTGCTATGAACTGTGTAAATCTGCTGCACACAGTTGTTACGTTAAGGCTCTGGTCACCATTCACATTTATTTCCTTTCCTTCTGCAGGACATGAAAGCTAAAAAAAAAAACCTTTGTGGGGGGTGTATTGTTTTTCTATTGATACACTTTGGCTACTACATCCACAACAAATACAGCTGTATGTGCTACATTTAAGCAGAAGGAATTGCACAGTAGCTTTTAAGGATGCAGTATTATCCTCTGGTTCTTAAATAATTGATTTATGGTTGATCAAAATTTGGCAAATGGCAGTTTAACTATCTGATGAAATTTAGATCAGTCCCACGATGATTGAAATAGTACATGTTCCTTGTTGACTCTGTCATTTTCCATGGTAAGTTTTTAACACTATGCTATTGTGCAGACAGTGGATATATATATTTGTTTAACAGTTTAGGACAAAAACATTAACTAGATTAAACTGGTGACTAAGAAATTGAAATAAAAAAATATGTTCTCTTTAACAGACAGCCCCCTTGGTTTGAAAAATACAGCAGATCTTCGGCCTTTAAATCTTCTACAGGTAATTGATATACTTGGACACAATAAGCATGATAATTTCTTATCTTTCTATAGAAACCTGTTTACTGCACTGTCTCTCACAGATTTTTGGAGCCAGTTGGACCATTTACAGCAAATTTGACTTGCTTGTTTAAAATGCTCAGAATAAGAGAAAAAGCTACTTCCATAGAGATACCAGGTGAAAATTATATTCCTAGCTGAGAACAAAGTAGTTAATTTTCAGGAATAGTCTGAAAATGCTGACATCTGACTTTAAAAGATTAATGCTAAAATACAATCTTCTATTTTCAGGATTTGCCTAAGCTTTTATTGCAAATCATTCTTTATATTGTAATTATGATTATACTGCACAAAACAGTACAGTAGAATCACTCAGGGGTTACACACAGAATGCCTGAAAGCTGAGCTCAGCATGCCCAGGTAGGTACAATAATAGGTTTAAAGAGCTTTTGGTAATGGAAATAAAAGCTCATGTAAGACAGGGAATTTAGAAGGTCTGTACATGCTTTCTTTCCCCTAAGCATACATACAAACATGAGCAGAATATTGCTTATTATGCCAGAGTTGCATTTAAAAGCAGAACAGGGACTGTTTGTGGCACTGGGTGGAGTTCCGGGATCTTGAAGTCAGCTGCCAGTTACAGGTCAGAATTGCAGCTACAGTGTTCCAGGTGTGTTGCACCATGCTTCCAGAAATGATCACCAGTAAAAGCACAGCTGGAGCTTTGCCACTCCCACTCCTGTACACACTCCAGAAACATGGAAAAGAGAGGCACAGAAGGCAATTACGCCAGAGTAGAGCTCTTCTATTGATCTAAATGCTTGTATTTGTATGATTCTACAGTGAAGTACATCCTTTCAAGCTAGCTCTGCCACTCATATACACCAAGAATATTTGGCTGAAATCAGTGCAATTAAAGCTGGGGTAAGGGAGAGGAATCAAAGCCATCTCACTGTCTACTAAAATCCAGTGGAATATTCTGAGAGAGAAAATAATATGCAGGGCTTTTGGAGGTTAACATTTACGTTTTCAGCATCAGTACAGTATCTACTGTTTTAATTAGAATAATTAAAATGTATTTTTCTGTGGACATATCCCACTATCATTTCAAGCAAGATTGTTTTTGGACCATAAGACTTCTTCACAAACAGCAGAAATTGTAAACTTACTGATTTAAAGGAATTAGAAAAACAAAAGAAAAAAGAAACCTCTAGGGCATACGTTATTATCAATATTCTGTTCATCCTCGAACAGTGGGAAACTCAACAGTTTGATTGAATTATGCCTTTTGTTTTTAACAGCTTCCAGGTGGTTCACTTATTTTAAACTCACTTCAGCAGCAGCAGCTATCACAGTTTTCTCCACAGCAACAACCTCAGCAGCCTACAACCTGTAGCCCTCAGCAACAGGGAGAATAGGGGTGTGCTAACAGCCCTCAGTCTGGGGTGCATGGATGAAACCATTTCTCCTATTCTCCTTATCTTTACAAGTAAATGAGCACCCAACAGACCTGTAGCAGAGAGGGAGGAAAATCTTCCTCCTAAATCTTCTCAAACAGCAAAGACTCTGTTGCTATGGCTGGAACTGGGTTATACTCCTTTAGTTGTAACCTGTATAGAAGAGCTTTAACAAAAAAACTGGCTGAGCATTATCTATCATGAAGAGTCTCAGACCACTGTATGAGTGGTGTAAAATCAGCTTAGTGTTAATGTTTATCATAACTAGCAGATACATCAGATAAACACAGAAAAAAAAGTCACGATTATTACGGAGTTAACTAAGACTTCTCACTTACACTGATGTGAGTTGGCTACAATCCTCACTGCTGCAGTTCAGTAGAATTTTCTTTGCACCAAAGGAAATATCAATTGGCTTTGAAGCTGTAATCGTAAGACATTTGCTCTACTGCTGCCTGTAATTGGTGTTAAAGGCTTTAAGCATTGAAAAAGTCTAAAGTCTTGATCAAGACCTATTCTCAAAATGACAAATTTTGAGTGGTTAGTTCTACCTGCACTTAAAAATCTTTACCAACACTGATGCACCAGTTTGCGAAAACTAGCTGCTCTGCTTTTGTGTTCATCTTCCCAAACACGCAAGACTTTTGCTTACCAAATAGTCTCTAATGGATACTAAAGTTTGTCATAATAATTTCACTTGTGCAACTGTAGACTGTTCATAAACAAGACGCCTGTCTCAAATGTTTTATGGTGTATAGTCTCCTGTGTCACAAGCCTTGTTCTGGAATGTGGGTCAGCTTAATGGGAAACTTTCAGATTTGTTCATAGCATCCAAATGTCTGAATGTCAGTCACTAGTTAAATCACTGAAAAAAAAAAATCATGCTAGCTCATACTGTTGGGTTTTATAGTCTAGACACTGAACATCAAGGGCATTTACAAAAAGGCTGATGTAAGCTTAGTCCTTCTGGTGGCAGAAAGTTTTTGTGGGGGAAATCAATCTCTGCATTGGCTAAATTGCCCTAAGGAATTTGTCTCTTACTGTGCATTATAGAGGAAGACCAGGGGGTCATTACCTAAAATGAGCTATTATGAACACTAGATCACTTACCTTTCATAAAGACAAGAATGTATGTGCTCACTGTGCTTAGTGGAAACAAAGCCCAAACAGATCAACAATTTTCTTGGCTACCAATAGAATATACGCATTCTCATCTCATTCTTAGAGTTCTCCCCATATGGTGGTCCTATGACTCTGTAAGTCCTAGTCATCATTAGGGTGATGATGTCTCCTTAATGTACAATCTTGTGGTCTGCTTTACTTAGACCTTAGTGGCATTTTATCATATGGTTAGGGTAAAGAAAGCATTACAGCTCCTGGAACGCACCAGCTCTTTATCTGACTGATAAGCCATGCAGTTTGCTTGCATTGTGAATATAATGCTTTATTTTCCTATGTTATAAAACATGCATAATTTAAGTTCTAGAAGAGGTCATAATTCAGCACCCTTTGACTTCAAGAGACACTGTCAGACTCCACTTACTCCATTTGAGTGATTACTTGAGAACTACTCTATGCTGAAAATAAAATTTTAAAAGCAGGGTTTGTATTTTTTATGAAATTAAGGAGTGTGTGGCACAACACGAAGATGGGAAAGTAAAGTGTCAGGCTTTGCACACTTTGATTGATTATGACCTTTGCACATGGATGGTTTCAGGGTCACCTGAAGACTCTGGGGTTGGGACAGGAAAGTCATAAGATTACAACCATAAAGTGTAGTCTCTGCTACACTGCAGGGAAGTTGACAACTACATGGTACTTCTGCAGAGTAACAGGTGCAGTACTATTTCTGCCAAAACAAAGCTGTTTTGGGGCATTCAACACCTGCATCTACATGCACTAAGTGTTTTTAAACAACAGTTCAAAAGTTTGCCTTCACACTGGCTTTGTTTGCTTATTCATTGATACCAAAGTTTGGTAATAAGGACCAAGCTTTTCCTAGGAATCTGACCAAGGTCCATCCACTCAAGATCAGGCCTTATCTGCCCAACAATCTGTTGTAATTAACCTGATTGGAGCATGGATTTTATGCAATCTAAAGCCACAGGTATGTGCTTGCTGAGCTTCCTTTCGTAGTTAAGTGTGTATATTGATAAATTCACACTGAAATGAAGTTTAGTCTTAAAGAAGTTGCAGTTAGATGAGAACAATTTAGTGAGTATAATCAGCACGTGAAGGACATGAGAAATACTGGACTTTTAACACATACATATCTCTGTTTTGTTTGGTACTTAAGTGCAGTCGATTCTACTACATGAAAATAAGCTACACTTAATACAAAACCAAAATGCTGGGAACTTCCATGCCAGACTTCACTGAGGAATACTTCTTTAACTCAGTGCTTAACATCCAGTGTGAGAAAACTCTTTGTGTCTCCACAAGCACTTCATAATCTAGTTATGTTCTGAGTATGCATATCATGTATACCTTATTCTGTACTCTTTCCAATTTGACTCTGAAACCAATTCTATTGATTCCCCTTTCCTGTTACACTGTATTTCTATGTCTTCCTTCCCCAACCCTGACAAACTCAACCTGACCTCTTTGACCTGCCTCCCTTCCAGTTCTCCTTTCTCAGTGTTGTCTCAGCTTGGCTCTGCCATGAACAGACCTGGGCAAAGCCTTCCTCAGCAGAGACTCCAGCTCTCTTCTGCCTTGCAGCAGCAACAGATATAACTAACTCAGCAACTTCACTCTGATGGAGTTTAAAAAAAAAAAAAAAAACCAAAAACCAAAAACAACCCACCACAAAACTAAAAACACAATTCTTGGCTCAAAAATCAAAAATCTTGCCCTTTTGACTTGTTTAACTAATGTCACTATAGTCTCAAAAATTACAAAAAAACCATGAATTTAGCAAGATTTATAATATGTGGTTCAAGATTTATAATCTGTGGTTATATATTATATATATATTATATACATAATATATATTTTATATATTATAATCACGCAAGATTTATAACCTGTGGTTCTCTCAGCTTGGAGCACAGAATTTATTTTCATTCATTTAAGCCACCCACCTTCCTGATTTGCAAACACTCAAGGGGCGCTTGTGGCACATATCTGAATCAGTTCTGGCAGGTGCCAATAGATTTTAAAATAGCATGAATGTAAGCACCTGCAAATTCAAATGTGGCACTACTACAAGGAAGCAACAGCTCTGCAAAGCATTCCTTTTACCATTCTGTCATCCAGATGTTTTATAAAAACATTTTAATATTTTTTGATTAGTCTCCTCTTTGTAATATATACACAAAATACATATGATGCATACACTGAGAAGGTATTACGTTAAAAATGTACCATGTAACCCAAACATTCACAGAAGTTGCTGAGTTACTGCAGTTACTGCAGTTGAGAGAGAGAGCAAAGAAACAAAGCTGGGCACATACACATATAAAATGTTTGCTCTGCCCTCAGCAGGTTTCCGTGCCAATGGTGCTGCTTGAGGTACCCACTGCCCCAGTACATGATGTGTTCCTTTTGTCAACCTGGTGCTTCCTCATTTTTTACCTTCCCCCCTCACCTTCCTCTTACTCTTCCTGACGTGAAAGCTTTATAGTCAACACTAGCAAGCTTTTTCTCCCCTCGCTCCTTCACAGCAGCAGTTGTGATTCTTGCAATATCAAATGGCTATGGCAGCAGCAGCACAAGAAGCTCACCTGCATCACCAACAGCATTCAGGCAGCCACTCAAAAAGCAAAAGGAAAAGAGGCACACCAGCCCCTCCAAAATTATGAGACTTGCCTCCCCACTAAAAATTGATTCAAAGGGGATTTTTTTCAGATTAATAAGGAGAAAGCTTAAAGTTAAATTAGTGGGGTTTATTACTCGTAGGAAAATTAACTTTTCATATTACACTAAAAAAATGAATTGATTTTGGAAGCCAGTCCTACAAAACCCAGAAATTTCATCTATAAAGCAGCTAGGATCTGGTTTCCTTAAGTCACTTACATTTTTTAACAGAATGTTTTATCTTGTAGTTTTTACCACTCAACAGCATTGTACATAGAATAAGGGTGAAAACCGTTTTAGAAAAAATGATCTTTGTAAAGTAGTATTGGTATTTGTTTATTTAGTATAAAAGGTCTGTGAACACTGTAACAAATACAATTTTTACAAATCCATTTCTTAAAAGATCTCTCCTCTTGTTCACTTGGGCATTATACTTTTTATTACTTTGTCAATCAGCTTCTTTACTTCTTTGTGTCTTGTAATTGCTCTGGTGATACAGTCCTGAAGCTTGGCTCCTGTAAGAGGACTTCCACCTAAAAATTAAAGGGAACAATTTGATTTTCTACTTATACTTCAGTTATGTATCTCTACATGTGATTTCCAAATAAGAGTATTAATACAATAATCCTCATGACCAACGCCTTTCACCTGGGGATCATGCATCTCTCCCAGCTCCAGCCTCAGGCAAAGATAAGGGAAACTAACCAGAGCTGTAACAGAAGACATGTTTAAAATCTGTCCTCTGCTGTATGTAAGTCAGGTTGTGACTTCTTTTTGAACTTCAGTCATGCCACCATCTTAAAAACTAATTTCAAGAGCAAGTAATTTAATGAGTATTTGAGCAGACACTCTGTTACTATAAAGTACCCAAATCTTACAAAACAAAGCAGATACATAGTCATTTTTTGATGTAAATGTTACCATCTCCATAGGTTTCTTTGCAATAAATTTGGAAGTACCTGGTTTATGGACAGAACACAGTCTACCTTCTTCATCAGTGACAACGGTTACCGTTCCAGTTGCTAAATCTTCCTCTTCAGCAGTTGGATCAACAATGAGTAATGTGCTTGTGAAAGAAAAACGTGTGCAGACATGTTTGTAAATACTGTTCCATTAACATTATTGCAAAATACAGGTAACACTGATTTTTACTGTAGTCTTACAAAATACTTGTAGGTGGATTTAGTGCCCCAGGCTTACCTGTTTTCTTACCAAAGTGCACCAACTTTAAAAAAATTAAAAAGTAAAAAAACATGGGAGATTCCACATAATCAAGTGTATATGTCTATTGAAAATACAGCTTTATGCCCAAATTTTCCTACATTTGTGACATCCGTGTATTGAAGGAAAATGACACTAAACTGCCATTTGAAGGATGCAGTCGCTTATTGTGTAGTTACACAAAGACTGGCTTGGGGTGTAGGCTGCACTAATCTCTACCAGATACCTTAATGCAAAACTCATTTCCCATGGTAAGTTCACCAAAGTAGTTCTCAGTCTCTTGTCAGGGAACTCTAACATCAGTCAGCCTGGGAATAGTTAAAAAATGGATTTACAGGGTGTTGGACTGTCCTTAAGGTATCCCAAATAAACTGTCATACATCACATGATGCATATCTTTGAAAGATTAAATACTCTTATTTTTTAACCATTTAAGTTTAAAAAGGAGCAAAATCAATGGGAAAAAAAAGAGGATCTAAACTATAAGCCAACTTCGCTCAACAAGAAAAACTTGAACTTAAAGCTGAACTTTAAAACCTCATCAATATTTCAGATTGACATTTAATAGCAATAGTAACAAAAACATAAGTCCTTAGCTACTCTGTACAGAAGTGCTGCTTTTTAAAGTCTAACCCCATGCACTGTGACACATCAGCCCTTTGTGTGATGCAGGGACACATGAAGAGTTCAACGCATCATTTATTTTTTAGGTACAAGTCAACACCCCAGGAGCCAGCCGTGGAGCTGCACCACATTCTGCACCAGGGATACTCACCCATGGCCACACTATCCAGCAACCTTCAAGTTTTATTTATTCAAGGAGGGCTTTTACACAGAAGAAAAATGCCTCTGAATGCCAGAGCATGTAAAGCATTTTATTTAAAGGGCTGTGTCAACAGCTGTATGAAAACTAATAAACCAGAACTAAAACAAACCAACCAACCAACCACACAACATAGGCACACACCCCCTCAGTATTTAGTTTTAGGAGCTAAAGGGAGACTTAAGTAGCTTGTTTGATGCAACAGTTGATTTCAGTGAGGGAAACAAAGACCGAGAGACATGCATGGAAAGCTTTCTTACAAAGTCAGGTTTTTTGTCCATGTGTAAGTAAGTGTGATTTTTCTGTGTGTCCCAAACTCTCTCACTTTCAGTCTATATCAAACTCCAGAGCCCTTAGAACTGGTATTAAAGCAATTAACACAGGCACTCAAAAGTACCAATAAAATCCTGCTCTGATTCATTTTGGTAATCACTTGGTCAACATCTGAGTTTATTGCTTTCCCCACCCCATCTCTTATTTGAGTGAAAGGCTCTACTAGTCACTTCTCTGAATACAGACACAGTTGTTTCCGTAAGTACAAAACAGTTATGAACTTACTCATCAAATATAGCAAATGATGTGGCAACTGGATGCTTTCTGATCGTCAAAGGAGTCTTCTGTTTTAAATTCACTTCTGATAAACCAGTTTCCTCATTTATAATAACCGATGGCAATTGTACTGAGGAGATGAAAAAATTACAGAGGTCTAATATTAAACATTGCTGGGTTTGGCAGGCCTAAAGATATCCAAGACTAATGAAATATTTAAGCTGTCGTTTTAACCCACCAAAAATCAATCAGAATAGAGTTTTGGCTATATTAACAGTACTCCGGAACCAAAAAAAAAAAAAAAAAAATCTTGATTTCAAGCAACGTATTTAGCTTAGGACTACCTGTTCAAGGAAGTATTCGATTTTTCTCCTCAAAGGAACAGAAGCATTTATCCTTACACAGAAATATTTTCTATTTCCAAAATGCCATGCAATTAAAATAGTTTGAAGTCATATTTAACGAAAAGTATTTTTTCCTCAAAAATACATATAAAAACCAGGAATGTAGTCTCTTCAGGTGTTACACACCTATGGCACCCATAACATCATTTTGACTTTGTGTTTTAGTAATTTAGCATTCAAATGACAGGAACCAAACAGTGCTAACAAACTGTGAACCAGTTACCTATTAATCATGGCTCAAAACTAAAGCATTTCTCCAAGCAACACTAACCAGAACATGTCTTTTGCACTCAGGAAGACTTACCATTTTTTAATGCTGCTAACAAAGCAAAGACACTGGCATCCAAAAGGTTTCCATCATAGTCCAGACATATGATATCACAGTATAACACCCAAGCAAGCTACCAAAAAAGGTTTGCATATGTGAGATATCACAGCAGCTAAGCAAATGGTGCAATATGCAAGGAAATTTTGGCCACATTGAATACAGATACTTATTTCTATCATGCAATTTTTACACTTCAGATGTAAACCAAGCTATGAAGATTGAAAAGCAAAACAACAAAACAGCCCATAACCCCAGACACCTTCTTTAGTATCTCATTACTGAGATCTTGTCAGTATCCCCCACTTCACTTTGATATACAACTTACCTTGCCATTTGCAATACACAGATCTTCTTTCATGATCATCTGTGAACTAAAATAAGACCAGAGAATAAGCCAGGGAACAGAAAATCATCTTGCAGGGTTGTCTGTGTTTTAAATGCACTAAGATGGTTCTTACTTTTCAATCACATCTGCAATGAACTGGCTCGCTGCTTGAGCCTCTTCACCAGGTGGTCCGGAGCGAAACCTCTCTGAACAGAGGGATGGTAGTTCTACATTTGGTACTTGGTATCAAAAAAGTGGGCAATGGGATATCAAAAACAGATAAAAGTCAACAGTCACTCTTAATACCATTTCATGTACTTCAAATGCAAGGCAAGACCAAAAATTTTTAAATCAAGCCTCCCTACTCGCTTTACAACTAAAGTTACACATGAGTTGGTACTAAAAAACTCGTAGTACTCTGTATTTAGAGACTATGTCATTCATGGTAAAACACATAATCCTAACTACCATTTTCTGTTTATAATCCTGCAATGGCTATCATGACCCCATACAAACTCATTTTTAAGTGTTAGGCAGTCTTCAGCAGATCAAGAAACAGCAGTATTTTTATCCCATTGCCTGACTTGACTGGTATGCTATCTGTTTTTCATCAGCCATTAAAAACTGAGGCTTTAGACTTGAAGCCAAAACATGCATAAACATTTGTGAAAAAACCCCAAGCTCACTGAAAACAACATACTTTGGAGATGCCTTGCAAAAGAGGATTTGGTCTAACCTTTCAGTTTCACAGAACTATTTTATTTCCAAAGAAACTCCAAACAGGAGCGGGGAGGTACTCCCTGGACTTTTGCAGTTTTCCGAGAAATAAACAGAGTTTATTTCAGTGTTTTTAAGAGTTACATTTTTTGTCTACTGGGACTTCAGAACAGAAGTTAACGTGCCTTTGCACAACCTTGTATGTCATAATCTTTTATATCTTAACTACCTTCCCTGCTGCAGGTCTGGAATCAGCAATAAAAAAGTAGTTACATGGAGCAAAGAGCATTCTAAAATTTCTGAAGTACCACAGCCTAGATGTCAATTTGGAAATATAATTTTACCAAATTCATTCTTTTAAGAAATCTTCCAAACACAATCTGTCATTACAGCCTCTTACTTGAAGCAATACAAGACCCGAGCAAGACTCACACTGAAACACTCACCAATGTACCCCTTACTAGCAGAATCTGCTGCAGGTGCAGCAAGTTCCTGGAGAAACAAAAAGGACAAGATACAAATAGTCATTTTCTTGCCAGTCATCATTACAATGAGATTTATAAAAGCCATTTTTAATCAGTCCTTGTCTGTAAATTTCCTACAGAAAACCTCAGTACAGGGGCATGCAGTGATTTGGCTCATAGTTCATGGCAGGCCAGCAGTAAAGTTGAGGCTACAAGGCACTTGGTAGTCCAGACAACTAATCCCCAATGCACTCATTGATCAATATTCAGTAACTTTTCAATTATACAGCTTTTATACAGAAATAACAATGAGTTTATATTTGTATACATCTTTTTCCATACATGATGGGCATCACAAAAATACATGTTCTTAGACTATATAGGTAGGATTAGGTAATTAAATTCTATATTAAGTTTCACATCTGAAAGTAACTCAGATGAAAGACTGTAAGTGTGTCTGACTGGCACATTATTGTAACTCTGTGGGCGATTCATTCTAAACACCAATGCACAAATTCTGCTAAGAGATAAATTAAAATAAAAACCAACCATACCGCTTTCACTCCACAAATCACTGTGGTATTTCCTAACTTCACCAGAGCAGAACCATCTGCAGTTGTAATTGAACCTGAAGAGAAAAAGTATTGTTCAATAAAATCTACTTTTCATTCAAAGAGCACTAATTAACATCCACCTTCACAAAACGTTAACTTTCCATCATTTTATACTAAACAGAGGCTAAGCAATGTCTCAAATCCAGAGTGGGACAGAATCCCTATATTAAAGAATCACACAGAATGACTGAGGCTGGGACAGCTGGAGCTCATCTAATGTTACATCCCCACTCAAGGAGGGCCACCTAGAGCTGGTTGCCCAGAACTATACCCAGATGGCTTTTGATTATCTCCAAGGGAGGCTACTCCACAACTTCTCTGGCCAACCTGCCAGTGCTCCATCACTCTCACAGTAAAAACGTGCTTCATCATGTTCAGAGAGAACGTCCTGTGTTTCAGCTTGTGCCCATTGACTGATGTTCTGCCACTGGGCACTAATGAATAGAACCTGGCTTTGTCTTTCCCACATCCTCCCTTCAGGTATTTATATACATTGCCTGGCATTGGACACAACACGCCAGTTGTGGCCTTACCAGCGCTGAGCAGAGCACCTTCCTTGACTGCTGGCAGTGCTGTGCCTAATGCAGCCCAGGATAACATTGGCTTCTTTGCAGCAAGGGCACATTGCTGGCTCATTTTACCTCTGCTCAAGGCAGTTGCCCACCAAGCTCAGAACACAGCAGAAGCCAGGACTCAGTGCCCCTCCCAAGATGCTCAGACATCAATTTTGTGCTGGTCAGCATATGCCTTGATGCTGCCTTCAGTTTCTATAAAATATGCTGCTGACCTTAGGCAGAGACAAGATTCCCCAACCACCTAAATTGTGCTGCATATACTCGGACAGGAGCAGACCCAAGTAATTACACTGTGCACATCAGCCCAGGATCAGGACTGAAAACAATGTTAAAGCATATTACTGTGTCATGCATTCCCTTTCATGCTTACTGAAATGGTAAATAAAAATCCTTTCTCTTCCTTGTTTCAAAATAAGAACCAAGAAAGCCAATTAGCAAGTCATTAAGGTCACTATTATAACCTGATACTAACAATACCTCCCCCATTATTATTATTCCAAATAAGCACTTGCCTATGTTGACAGTGGTTGCCCGGAATTCACCTAACTCCCTTCCATCGGGTCGACAGTTCTCTTTCTAAACAAAAATTACAAAGTTCAAATTAGAAAACATATTTTATTAAATAACACAGTAATATTTATGCTATAGGAGTCGATATAAAACAATATTCTCTTCTTTTTAGCAGAAATATATAGCCACAAAAATGCTAGGGAAAACTTGGTCACACTCTAGATGTTTTTTCATCAATTGATATGTAGTTTGTGGTTGTAGGCCTGCAAAAAAGTCCCTGATTTTTAAAATTTATTATAATTTACTTAGAAAATATAACAATGATTTGATTGCCTCAAAAGTAAGTACTACAGGCTAGATTCAGAATATCATCCAAGAATGAATACTTGCTGGTAACTTAAAATGAGAGTTTCCACCTGTCTGCATTGTTCAGGTTCTGTAGACAATTCCCCTCCTCCATCCCCACCTAGTGAGCTCTAAAGAGAGCTCTAAAGCAAAACAACCTCAAAAGAACCTCAACATTCAAACAGCATCAGGCAGCAGCTCCACAGTATATAACCCTTAAGTTAGAAACTGAACAATATTCCATCATGTTAGATCTGAAGAACCGCAAGAAAGAAAAAAATTCACTATAGGCAATTTATACAGGCATCTCATGTTTTACTCACCAAAAACCTTCTGTAATATTCCAATGGTTCCACAGTTCTAAAATAAATAGAAAGAGAAGTTCTCATGCAAGCTCTTGAGTAGACAAGAAATAGCAAAAAAGAGATTAGCAAGCACTAATGCACAACAACAAATAATTTAATAATCAAGATGCCTGGCAAAGCTGCTTAGCAATATAGTTACAGAAAGATGAGGAAACTCTGAACTGATCTAAGATTTTTCCTACATTCAGTTCCAAAATGCCTCCTCCTTACAAGGAACCTGCCTGCACACGTACCTAACAAAAACTACTAGCTTTCACCTCAATAATTTTAGTTATAAATCAACAGAAGTGTTTATTGACAGAAGGGTGTAGAATGGTTTTCAAGAAACACAGGATGCATAATTTTGTAACTGTGTCCGAAATATCTCTTAGTTCAAGGACCACATTCAGATGTACAGAATGGTATAAAACAATTTTAAACACTACAGTTTTTCTTAGAATCTGTGAGAAAATATAAAATTACAAAATATCCTTCTTGCAGTGCTTCAGGTGAGAAATAATTAACACTCATTATTAATTACATACTACTATCAGTGTTCATGTATTAGTATTTTAAGCAGGGATTGCTAACGTTAAAAAGAAAACAAAAACAAAAAACCTTTTTTTTTAATAAAAGTGTTCTTAATATTTAAACAAAGAATTCACAGTTTTGTTAATATAGTACTTCTGGGAGAAAAAATAAACAAAGGTAAATGAGAAAAGCAGGTTTTCCAAACGCAAACTAACATACAGAGATATCACAAACATAATGGCAAGCATGAATTAGCTCCTGTTGGCTCCACATAGGTTGGTCTTGTACTTCTGAATTTCTGAAGCCCAACACAAGGCCTGTTCTCTTCCAATTTATGTAAAAGCACTTGCTAAATATTGTTTTGTGCATTTAAGACATAAATACAGAAGCAAGAACACTAGAACAGGCTGCCCAGAGAAGCTGTGGATGCTCCATCCCTGTAAGAGTTCAAGGCCTGGTTGGATGGGGCTCTGAGCAACCTGCTCTAGTGGAAGATGCCCCTGCTCACAGCAGCGAGGTTGGACTGAGATGATCTTTGAAGATTCCCTCAAACCCAAATCATTTTACTATTCTAAAACAAGTAGTTACAAATGGGAAGCCACTGAATTCCCTACAGTTTTAACCTCCTTTAATGCCATCAGCTGGACGCGTCAGGAGGTTTAGGGTGGATATCAGGAGAAGATTCTTCACTCAGTGGGTGGTTGGGGGCTGGAAGAGGTTCCCTAGGTAAGTGGTCACAGCACCAAGCCTGACAGAGTCCAAGAAGGTTTGGACAACGCTCTCAGGCACGTGGTGTGACTCTTGGGTGTCCTGCGCAGGGCCAGGACTCGGAGATCCCTGTGGGTGCAACTCGAGACACTCTGCAATTCTGCGACACCGGGTAGCTCCGGGCCACACCGAGCTCCGCGCTTTGCCGGGCCTACTCCCGGCTGGACACCCCCTGCTCACTCAGCCCGCACCGCACACGGCCGGGGCCCCGCAGTCCCGACCCCATCCCGGGGGCCGCGCCCAGCGCGCTCCCCTCGCGGGGGGGCCCGGGCGGCGCTGCCGCGACCCTCGCTCGCAGGCAGCACCCCCGGAGCGGGGCGGGTGGGACCGCGGCCGCCAGGCCCGGCACTTACTTGAACGCGGCCGCCATGGAGGCACC
>JAWMRA010000001.1:50021513-50067511 GCA_035584735.1 Pseudotriccus pelzelni | reverse complement strand
GTGGCGGGGGCGGTGCACGGCCCCCCCCCACCCGTGCCCGCCCCCGCAGTGCGGAGCTGGGGCGCTGCCCGCGGGTCCCGGCCCTGCCGCGGAGTCCCGGGGGGCTGCGGCGGGCCCGCGAAGGGCCGGGCCAGGCTGGGGGCAGCGCCGGTGGCACCGGGAGCCGTGCGGGCAAGGCGTCCGGGGAGCTGCGGGGGGGATAAAGACGCCTTGGGAAATGTCCTGGTAACGCCAGTTCGCGGTAACCGCTGGGGAAGTCCCTGTGTCTCTGCGTGGCCGGAATACGCTGCGAGTAGCAGGAGTTGGGAACTCTGGAAGGTGGAATTCTGCTGCCTGTCCGCAGTGCCACCGTCCCAGGAGGTGTTTAAGGAAAGACGTGGCACTCAGTGCCATGGTCTAGTTGACATGGTGGTGTTCGGTCGCTTCGATGATCTCAGAGGTCTTTTCTAACCTAGTTGATTCTGTGATTCTGTATGTGGTGTCACCAAATAAAGTGCTCCAAACCCCAAGTATCCTTGGCTTTATTTTAGCCATTCATAGGGCGATCTCTATTTTGCAAGCGCATGTGGCTGGCTGGTCATGAGCCATGCCATTGATTTCAGTGGCACAGTGTGGGATCAGAGGCAGCACCAGTTTGTGTGTTCGAGATTAATTGGGGAAGGGGCAGTGGGGCTTGGACCGTGACTTTAGAGGCATCTGAATGCTTTGCAGTCAAAAATAGCAACAAGCTAGTGGTGCTGACAGTGGTCAGACTAGGAGTAACCAAATGGCATAAAAGGGTTTTAGTCCTGTATGATTCAGGCAGTGGTTGAAGTTCCACACCATTGACCTACTTCATTATTGAAATACAGTTGATTGCCCTTTGTAGCACATTCAATAGCTAGGTCAACTTCTAATAGGATGCTCAACAATTTTTCTTATTTCTTTTTCATCACAGATTTGTGCAGTTGCTTATGTAGCTGCCAAAAAAATGTCACCGACACAAAGAAAAGAAATTCTTCGTAAAGGCTGAAGGCAAGAAAGAACGTGTACATGATCCTCCTGCAAGGGAACTCTGTTGTTGTGCCTTTGTACAGTGAGAAAGACCTGTGTAAGTTTTTCTTGTTTTGAGGAAAAGAAGAAAATCTATCTGTTATTGTAATAATGCAGAGGTCAGTTATGTTTGGGATAGATTCTGGCAGACCAGATTATGTATCAGATTTTGGACACAGTTTCCAGAAAACAGTCCAAGTACATTGAATTTCAAAATTAAGGCATTGTATAACTTGATTTCTGCTGCGAAAAATAGCATGAGGCACTTGTAAGAATCCTCTCTATTTTAATGAACCCCAGTAGAATGGTTGTTCATTGCCCCTGTAAATGCTGCAAGGCAAGAAGTAAAAGAAAAGACTTCTAAAACTGTATTGAGAGCTTCCCACTCTTTAAACAGCAGCAGCTTCAGACAAGCAGAAAAAAGGATGATCTCACAGGTTTATGTTTGACTTTGGCCATAGATACAAGTACCTGATACTGAGTGAAAGCTTTCAGATGTGGTACAAATAATCAAACGTGGTAGTACACAAGCTGTCAGCTTACTTGAGTAGATAAAGTCAGTGCTGGTTTTCAAGGTCAGTCATGAAGAATTTCTTTTAATCTTGTGTAGAGAATTAAAAATTTCAAAAGGAAAACTTGGTTCCTCAGAAGAAATATTTTTTAATGTTTTTTATCATGTGTGCAATTTTCTTCAGTGTTTCATTTTGCAGTCAGAAAGGACAGAACTTAGAGTTACAGATGCTAAACTTGTTTGCTGAAGGTAGTGTCATGTGAAAGAGTCGATTTGCTCAGCTTTGCTTTGTAGTTTTTTACAGCTGGCTTGTGCAAGTGCTTTTGGTGCTTTGCCTGTTTTAATCTACTAACCTGATCTCCTCCACCTTTTCTCTAGTACCTCTTATGATGGATGAAGCTCTGGATTATCTAGAAAAAAGGTATTTTCTTTTTGGATTCAAAATTCATTATTTTTCGTTGTATTATGTATAAAAAGCAGTGATGTAGTTACTTTGTTATGTTGGTGTACATTAAACAGTAATACTTGGCCACTTAGAAGTAACACTTTGGTCTCTTATCAGTTATTTTAGATCAAGTGCCGAAAAGTATTTTTAAATTATGTAAAAATTTACTATACTGCTGTGGGATGAAAAAATCTTCATGTGAATGTTACCTTTCCAAGACAAAGCTAAAGATTAGCCATACATTTAACTTTCTGAACTAAATCATAGATTGTTCCAACAAGTTTCTTAAGTATCTGTTCTTCGTTATGATTTATTCTTTGAGTAAGAAGCCCAATGTGAAAGTTTGTGGATTTGGTTCTTTTTTGGTTTTCTTAACAGTGATGATGTTCCAAGCGTTCATCCTTTACAACTGAATTGATTGTTCAGTTCTGGATGGTAGCATGACAACCCAATGTAATGGCACGTTCATCAAATATGGCAAAATTCTTTAATTATGCCATGTTAACAAATTTCCTATGTTAGTAAATTTATCATGTTAGGGTCCGTTGGCAAGCATGAATGATTTAAAACCTGCTGGGGAGAAAAGAACAGTGATGTTTGAAAGACCTACTGCCTTCTTAAGAAATTGGATGAAATGTATTATTTCTGCTTTTATTTTCAAGAAACAAGAAATCGTAGTGGTTAATGACGGTAGTAAAGATCAAACTACAAAGATAAGAAAAAGAATTGTCTTCCCAAGCAATCAGAGGTGTTGGTTTTGATACTACATTTGTGGAATATAACAGGTTTTTGCATTTATATTTTGGTACTTGAAATAGTTGAGAATTGAAGTTCGTATTTTTGAGTGCTTTCTGTTATTGTTCTATATGCATCACGGATGTCACATGTGCATGTGAATACACATATGTAATTCCTTTGCAAATTCTAGTTTTCTTGGTTGGCAGCCGTGGCAGCTATTTTCCTGCAGCCGAGATTCTCTAATCCTAACTTCAGGAAATTTCTTAAGCAATACTGTGTGTATGCATAGTGATGATGTGAATACGAACTTGAGGAAACTAAGTCTTTTGAAATACCCAGTTCGTACTGTGAATGACAGAACATTTGACATAGTTCTTCCTCACACTCTTCATGACATTGTTTATTTAAAAATCCTTGTGCCACGAGCAGTATTTTCAAAATAGTTCTGTATTCTGGTTCAACTTTAATATATGTCACTGGAAAAGAAGGCTCACTAACTTGAGGGCTTTTTTTACTGTTGCTTGGAAGATGTTTGAGGAAGCTACTAAGATGCATACTGCTTTTTGATTTACTTTCTTTAAGCTTATCCATTAAGGATTGCTCGTAAATATTTCTGACTACTGTGCATTCCTTCTGGCACCTCTTTTAACTGAGCATACAACGGCTGCGGGCCTCTGGACTTACAAGAACTCAAGACAACCTTTAGAAAAAATTAAGATGAGAAAACTCATACTTTCTCTTCCTCACAGCACAGAACAAAATCTGCAGATCCTTGCAGTGTGAATGGGATTTTAGATCAATGTGAATTTTTGTTTAAAACAACAAATAGCAACAAGACAAGTGATAAATAGAAGGCTGTAGTAGAAAATTATATTTCTATTATTAACTATTGGCATTAGTATAAAAAGTCTGTAACCGTATAAGTTAAATTAGGATTGAGGTTTTTGGAGGTGGGAGGAGGGGGTTTGGAGTATCCTGTTCTTTTGAACCTGACTAGTTTCTTCAGTCTTCTTGTTTTGACTGTGAACTGGTTTTTATTTTCCCGAACAGACTCCAGCAAACACTGCCAATGTATTTGTGCTGACTGAAGTGATTATACTTCTGTGCTGTTAATTTACTTTCTTTTAAAGGGTGAAAAAATGTGAACTTCTACCTTGATTCCTGGATTTGTTTTATGCTGGTTTTCTGTGTGTCTGTCAGGTTGCAATGGAGTACTGCAAGAAATACGGAAGCAACAAAGTGTGACTGCTTTCTTCGATAAGAAATCAAGGGAAAGGAGAAACAGTCAGGATGGTAATTCATACTTTCATCTCCTTCTCTGTTTGAACTACCAAATATGCAGAAGATAGAGCTCTGCTGATTGACATTTTGAATTCAACGCATTAACAAAATGATTATGAGAAAACTGAGTATAGATTCTATAAATTAAAGCAAAAACTTTTTTTCAAAATAAGCTTATTTGAGATCTTCAAAACAGTATTTTCTTGCCAGGAATATCAATAATGAAGACATTTTTTGGTATGAAATTTCAAAGGGAAAAAAAAATACTTGAATTTCATATTCATGTTAGTTCCACTTAGAAATAGACTTGTGTTTATAAAAGCCAACCAAGAAAAAACCCCAACCAGACTGTTACAGATTAAAGTTAAGGTTTTGTAGACAAAATATAGCCAAATTTGCAAACTTTACTCTTCAGATCATAGATGTATTTTTTAAAATGGCTAATAAAGAAGCATTGTCATCCTGCAAAGTTTGTGTTTACTGAACCCCACTGTTATCACCCACATTTGATAGCAGAAACAGCACAATTTATGCTTTCACATAGACATTATCCTGAAATCATCATGTCCTAAAAATAAAATAGCTGTTACACATTTAGAAGGAATGTCTTTTTCGTAAGATGAGTAGCACCTTGCTTTTACAAAAAAGGGTGGTATCGTCTGTGAGTTATCAGTGACTTGTCTTAATCTGTATTTTATGCTCTATCTTTGACATGTCAATTTCATTTTTTTATGAAAAATGAGTAAATGTAGGAAATGGAAAGAACATTGTATTAGACCGTATGGAACTTTTGTAAGCTATATACTTTTGAAGTTATTTCAAGAGAAGGAGAAAATTCTCTATGTGATACATTTTTGCAGTGCGGAGTGTAGAGTGGATGTGTATACAACTACTTCCTTGACAGGGTTTTCCAAACTCACACATCCTTAGTTGCGACAGTACTTTGGTCAACCCCACTGCGAATTGTTTTCCTGTCTGGACTCCTTCAAAAATTGTGACGTTTTTCTGACCAAGAATATGGCAAAACAGGCTGTGAGACCTGTGCATCACAAATGTTTTGCAGTGATACTGTGACTTAAGACTGAATCTTAAATTAGTTTTGAGAAGTAGCTCTTGAATTATTTTCAAACCGTGTTGGGAAAAACTAGCTCTGCATCCTCCTTTCTGTACCTCAAATGACAAAGAAAAGCCATCCAGTGCAGTGGCAGCTGCTAATCAGTGCTTCTTGTGCTCCCCTCTGCAGCTGACTGTAGCAACTTCTTGACTGTTAGATTTTGGGTTGTAAAGCTTTTAATTTGCAACCATCTCTTCAAAGGGATTGTTAGCCTTTTGTGTTTGTGCATTGTCTGTCACTGTAGGACACACCGTGAAGTCTCTAGATGCTATTCTAATATAAATTGGTAAATTGTTGTTAGTAGCAGAATATTAGGTCTCACTTGTTGTGTTGAATCTGTGAGGTATCACTGTTCTTATTACTACCTTAGTTTCTTGGAGTCTTTTGCACCTAGCTTATGACAAATACTGATTTCAAAAGTGTTGATTTTATTGAATATTTTCATTGCAGGGTGTCTTTAGTTCTCAGGGGAAAAAAATTCTTATGGCTGATGCAGATGGAGCTACAAAATTTGCAGATATTGAAAAAGTAGAAGAAGATCTAAAAAATCTCCAGCCATGGCCTGTGAGTATAAATTCTTGTGGCATTAGTTTAATACACGTGCACACAGATTGACCTTTGTAATTCTCTTCAACTTGAGTTTTTTGAGATCTGGCCGAAGATGTATGTGTAAGTCTGAAGACCTAAGTGTAAGCTTAGAAGCTTCAAGAGTGGGCTGTCATAAAGAGCTTCCACAGAGTTCTTAACTGCTTTGCATCCACTGTGCCTACTTCAGTCAGTACAGAATGTTCTGTTTATTCTTCCTTTAACTTCTTTGAAGTTGTTCTGTTCTATATAAATACCGTGTGTTGCCTACTTAGTTTTCTTTGTTAACTGTTTTGTATTTTCATTTTATCTGATGTCATCCTATATACCTTTAAGGATGCATCTTAATTTCACCCTCTTTTAAAGAGGTTTTCTTTTCTCAGGGTCCTTAGTTAAATGACAGTGTTTGGAAGAACTTTTATTGTAAATAAAAATTCAAAAACCTGTGCAACAGGAACACCTTCCTGCATAGTCATTCTCGTTTGGGAGCTTGACTTGAAAGAACTGAGGTTTATTTTCTGCCTAAACACAGATGAGTGAGGTACCTGTAGCTAGTTTCCCAGAGTGCCAGAAGTGATGTGCAAGCTTCTAGCCAGAGCTGCAAGGGATGTGCCTGTGGAATGGGTTATGGTCTGTGAGTTCAGAAGCAAAAGTGCAGGAACCAACAGGCAGTGGTGTAACCCTGATGCTCTTTGCTACGAGGGCAGCAGCAGCTGCTGCTTCTCCATCAGTCCCACACTCTCAAATATAGTAGGTTTGAGAGATTTCATGTGAGAAATAGTAGCATGAGAACAAAGCTTTTGTTTTCATCGCATTTATTTAATTTGAGGTTATATGTTTGTCTAATACCGTGGCATTTTATTTGTTGAAGGTACATCAGTGCAACAAGTATTTTGTTCTGCTACCCCTCTACTGCACAATATTTAAGGAAAAGATTCAGTTCCTAGGAGTATGGCATGCTTGTCTGTGCTGTTAAACACATATACTGTATGCATACAGTAAACAGTGTAAGCTAAACCCCAAACCTGAATAAATTGAAGTAATTTGTATACATTATATGCAAACTGTAATAAACTTTAGATTATCTGTAAACTGTAGAAAAGACTGATTTAGGCTCAGAATTTAGCAGTAGAAGAAGTGCAGCTAGAGGGAGCAGAAAAGTATACTGCTTTGAAGTTTTTATATGGTTCTCAACACAAGATTCCGCTGATTCTGAAATACTAGCTTAAGTAATAACTCTTTAATTTATATTCCTATACAGAACCAGATGGCTATTTCCCGTGGTTCTAGAGCTTATCTGGAGAAGAACTCAGTAGCAAAGGTTTGTTTCCATTTTCCGCTGTGTTCTGATACCCAAATACTTCCATTATTTGTTTCTGCTGTACAAATTTTGCAATTAAATAATTGATACGTGTAAAAGAATGGAAGCTAAGAATAAGGAAAGGATTGTCCTAAGTGTATGATGTACTCCATCATATACAGAGGATACAGTCTAGATTTCAGGCACTTTGTATCTTTCAGTCAGTGTTCCAATTTTTTGATCTAATTTTTAGAGTTGAGAACATGTCATGAGCAGAGCCTCTAAACCCTGATAAAATTGGTAACTAGTAACTAGTACTGGGGCTAGAGTGGAAGGAAACTGTGTTCATTTATTACTGATTCCCTTCCAGTGCAAGAGCTTGACCTGCAGATCTTGAAACCTGTTTAAAGTCATTTAGGGATAGTTAGCAGCCAACTGTTTGAAGAGTATCTCCATTCATGGGAAAGTGGTATAATTTTTCTGTATTACTCATCGTAAAATTTGTGAGTTTTGAACACACAGACAGTTCTGTTCTGTGTGTGGCTCTTGTAGAATAAACAGTGATGCATAGGCACATGACCTTATCTTGCATCTGGTTTTCTGATGTCTTGGCAGAGAGTAGTTGACAAACTACAGGCATGGGACTTGTATTGCAACAGACGCGTTGCTGGGCTCATTTTTTCAGCATCATTGGATGTGCTTATCATGTTGAATGTTTTCATGAGTAAGCTTTGTTTATACTGATGCTTAATACTTGAAATAATTCTAAAATATATACACAACTACTAAAATAGTTACAAAAGTTCAAAACAAGTTACACTAGTAATGTGCCAAAAGTTGAGCCCAGAAAAAAAAATGCTTCATTGTATGGTCAGGTACTGAATGTAGATAAACTTTCTTCAGTGTTTTCATATTTTCTTTTCATCTTTGAAGGTCTTGCTACATAGGGGAGAGGAATTAGAACAGGATTTTTATCTTTTAATTAAAAAGTACAATTTTTAGGATGTGTCTATGCTTTGTTTCCTGTTTCTCCACATAGTTCTGATTTTAATAAAGGAATCATCAACTGGTTAGGTAGAACTGTTTTGTTTGAAATATGTAGCCCATTTCATTTTGTCATCCAGCTGTACCTAGTCTGGAACAGAAAGACTACTACAGGGGGAAGAAAATACCTATTGTGTAGTGCAATAGGTATAAAACAGTTGCAGAACAATCTTTTAGATGTTGGGATTTCTCTCTGTACTTAGTGGTATCTAAAACAGTAGAATGAAGCTGTGATAAGCAGCTGTATGGGATTTATTGAGACCAGAATTTTGCCTTAAATTCAGTCAGAAGACATCAAGAATTCTGTTCTGCCTCCAGAATTGTTAATGTACTTTAATGAATCCAAAATATGACACGTATAAATAGTCTTAGGAGTGATAATCATAACCCAGGAACTCCTCTTTGTGCAGTAAGTGCAGTTAAATTGTCTGACAATCATGCAGCCTTTTAGCACTTATGGCACTAGTGGTAGCCTTGTGTTCTTGGTCACAGAGACAGAAGAGCCAAAGAAGCCACACCAGATCCACCATTACCCTGGGACTGGAGCACTTTTTGAAAGGCACCAGCTATGGATTTTAATTTAAGCCAAAGGCTGTTGCATGATAAGGTGAGCATCTTCTCATTTTTCAAGTGAGGTTCTAAATTGTTAGGTTTGAAGGCATCTCTTTTCACCCAGAGATGCTTACCAGTTACATTGATGGCTCCTAAAGATTTTAAATGATATTTGGTTTGCAATCTTAGATAAAATTGCTTAAATTGAGCGTAAGACCAGCAGTGAGTTCCGAAGTGATTTGTAGATCAGTTTTAGTTGTTTAGGAACTGTCTTGAATAAAAGACTAAGAGTGACCTCTGCAATTCCAGACTCCAGCCTCTGGAGTCTATGGACAAACTTGATTATTGCATCAAGAACAAGTGTAACCAAAGAGTAGGCTGGGAGAACATTTACCAGGAACATAAAATATATCTGTGAAAGCAAAAGAACAAAAGAGATGACTGTGTAACATTGCTGGAAATATAAAATGAAATATTATCTTGCTCAGTAGCCTTTACTTAAGACCTGATTTTTGCTTGGTCCTGCAAAAAGGTGTATTCTCCAGTTGCATTCTCTTAAGTGCCTTAACATGATGTGTGCAAGCTCTGGAGATCATTCAGTCTTGAATGAAAGAGGTTGGGTGGCAAATAACAGGAGATGCTTCCATTTGGGTTTTTTAATAATAAAAAACTTTTTCAATTTTTGTGTTGGATTAGCAGCTGGAACCTGTTTAGTTTAAATGTATATTCTTAAGAGTAGCACTTTATGGAGTTCTGCTGGCTGATTGTCCACTGTCTGTCTTGGTAACTTTTGAATTTGTTGCATCTGTTCAGCCAATTTTTAGAAAAACAAGAGGACTAGACAGAGGGGAAAAGTCGCTTATAAGTGTCCAGTGGTTTAGAGTGTGTAACATACCATCCTCTGCTTCCTTCACTCTTTTTTTCCTTGGGGAATTCCCAAAGAATCCTGCAGAAGATACTGTGGCCATCGTACTCATTATTTGAAATCCAGGTGCAGGTTCCTGCTTTACTTTATAAAGCATTTTTCCAAGTGAAAAGCTGCTGTGAGTTGGGAAAAGCAGAAAAAAAAACTTGGACTGTTTTTATCTTAGACTGAGCTTGATTAGCAAGTCTTTCCCTTTCAGCTGTAACTTTGTTTCACTGTAACAGCTGATAGGTTCTATTTTCCTTCCAGTGCAAAACAAAAACAGTTTACAAACTTTGAAAGCTGTCACAAAACAGGATTATTGTCCTGTAAGACAGGTCTGTTCAAGCACTTCACTCATCATTTAAATGAAACCATCTAACTTACTGCCTTTTGTCCACAGTGCTCTTACTTTCAAACTCTTCTTATGTACAGGTTCCACTTCCTTGTTTGGTTTCTCTGTGTCAAAGAGACCAGGGACACACAGTGCAGATTTAAACTTCTAACCAGAGAAGCTGCCTTGCAGACTTTCTCAGCTCTTCATGTAGAATGCTGGTAAATTGTTCCTTTTGTTTTTGTTGTTGGGGATTTTTTTATAATTGAGCGTGGTTTTGAAAAAGTAATTTTAGTATTGCAGCTACTATGAAGCATGTCATGTCTGTGTATAAATCCTAGCTCTTCCATTTAACCGGTTATAGTACTGCTTGCATAGCAGCTTAGATTTCTTGTTATGTTAAAATAGCCTGATAATTGATAGAAATTCTGTATTCTTTATAATTTGATACTGCTTAAGCAAAACATTTTACCTAGAATCAGTATCTGATGTTTGTAGTTGCTGGAGACTCAAAGTGAAAGCAAATGCCTATTCTTTGCTTATTTTCTTGCTAAAATATTTGATGAGAGGATTACTGATAGATATCATTAGTTTGAGGCAATAGAAGATCATTCATAGTCTTTGAATTACTTTAGAGCTCCTTTTTTTGTAATTTAGCTAGAACAGTTCCCTTATGAAAGTGATACAGTCATGAGTACTGTTTTGGGACTGAAACATTGTTTCCACACAATTACTGTAATTTCTGTAAATTTCCTGCACTGAAATTGTTGCTAAAAAGGATAGTTTAATTAAGTATAATCAAATATTTTCAAACTGTTGTCTTCATTGAAGAAAATCTCCTGTGGACTACTGCTTGCTGACAGGGAACAGAATTACTGAGCAGTGTTCCCATACAAAAATGTGTGCAAGCCTACAGTACTAGTCAATTCCTATACATCTAGTTTTAGGTTGAGGTTTGGCAGTGATAGTTGATCTACATTGCTCCTCCAGAATGAAATTTGTGAATATAATGTTTGGGCACAAAAGTGTGGAACATAGAGCTTCTGTTGTATGGAATCTGTAACTGTGAGCAGTCAATGTCAGAAAATCACTTTTCTACCCAAGTGGTTTTCTTATTGCTCTAAAGGAAACTGTAGCTGAGCCAAAAGTATGATTTGTGCTGCTACCTCCAAACCCAAACTTGATCTGTAAAGTTCTGTAAATTTCACATAGAGGGATTTTCTAAATATGTGGTTAACCACCTATGTGAGGTCCAGAAGTGTATATCCCAAAATTGCCCTGTTTAACTTCACTTTATAAATTAAGCTCTTCAAGAAGAAAACTGAAAAAAATAAATGAGGATAATTAGTTTAAGCTGCAAAAATGCAATATTAAATTTTATTTTTTTTCAAATTGAGGATTCCGATTCTAATTGCACTTACTGGTTATATAAAGTGTTTTCTACAGAAAAAATCTTAACAAGGTTTCTTCTGCCACTTCAATTCTGTAGCATCAAAGGAATTAAAGAGTAAAAATAAATGTGCTGTACCCCATTATCTGGGAACAAAGGCAATGAAAAAAGGGTATTGCTAACTTATAGGAATTATATTGTTGATTTGTAACACACCAGATCTTCGTATCTTAATTCACTGTGCCCTGTATGTACTGCTATAAAATTTGCCTTCTATTCTTGCTCTTGTTTACAGTACTCAAAAACTAATCCCCTGTGCGTTTTCTTATTTATCAAAAAGGTATTGGTTAGTGATGAAGAATGTTTTGTTTGTCAAGGAAAGAATAACTCAAATTTTTCCAATAAAGAAGCTCTCCAGATAATTCCAAGTCACAAATTTGCCTAAAACAACAATAGTTTGTGTGGGTTTTTTTAGTTTGGTTTAATTTTCTGCTAAAACAGGAAATATATTGTCTGGTTTTATCTTCATCTATCCGTCAACAGTCTCTGTTTCCCTGCTTTCAATTTCGTGTTTATTGGCTAATTTAAACCAAATCTGGCAGAACAGCAGAGATTTCAAGATCAAAAGCTTTGGCAAGTTTTGTGGAAACTGAAATCCTCTTAGAGGAGAGAAACTCGTATTATTGCCACTGCTGAAGAAAAAAAAACTACAATAAGGATTCAAAAGTTACTTACCAGCTTCACAGCTAGTCATTTAGCATGTGTAACTGGAAGATAACTTGTCAGTGCACAAAACTGAGTACTGTCGCTTTCCCAGGTAATATTTATAGACCAGGAAATAAGCTGGGACATGGGGAGTTATAAGTATATGGCAAGAGTGGATAAACTAAAAGAAATTATTCTTTTAGGACTCTTCAAGTTCTAAGTGAAACATCAGTATGATACAAACAAGTGGGATAATTGCAGTTGGAAATTATATAGGGGCGTCACCCCACAGATGTTCCATTAGATTCTTTCGTATGTAATTATGTAAGAATCAGAAATAGTCCAGTAGCGGAAACCTTTTATTTTAAACAAATCGGGCCCCTGATACCTTTCCATTGCATGTGTGTGAAAAGGGAAATAAAAACTGGTTAGGTATTGTGCCATAGAGGTTCTGTACATACCATGAGTATGAAGACGTAAGAGTAAGAAGTAGTCGTCGGTACTGTATTTCTGCTGGAACCTGGAAAAATGTGGGGTCCCCTGCTGCGTCATAGAACAGCTGATTCATACTGAGACCACCAGCAAGGGGTTGCAGAGAAACCACTATCTTGATATTGGGCTCTGAAAGCTGGGTTTGTTACAGCTTCTGCATCACTGCACTGAGGCTATTCAACATCTGAAGAAATTGTTTGATTCTCTTTGAGTCTTAAAATCCTACAAGTGAAGTGCAGCTCTGTTAGGTATTGAAAGAAGAGTTCAGTTCTGGATGGTCAGAGCTCAGATGTTCTGGGAATAATGGAGGAGAGTGCTGGAGAATATTCAACAAACAAGCAGCATTTAATCAAATAAAAGCCATCTGAGAGCATCTTGGTCCTTGAGTCCGTCGAACGCTCCCCCAGCTGCTGCACTGGAGCTTGTGGTGAGCTCTTGAAAGGAATGAACATGAGGCTTCTGCAAAAAGCAGATCATCCGTCCTTTCTGCTCAAGTTTTGTCAGACTTGGATTTTTTGGGGTACTACAGTGCTAGGTGAATTCTTACGTGACCACATCACAAATATTTAGACTAAAATTCATGCAAAATGTGTTTTCTCATGATGTTAATATAAAATTACTATATAATCAGCTACCTAGTAATTCCTACCTGCTTAGACCTTCACTTTCTTATGCTTGCTTCATACTTTTTCCATTCCAGTGGACATTGATGGGAATATCACCTCCTTATTGTAAAAAATACTAGGAAACAGACCACATGTTTCTTCTTGCTGTGGTGAATTTGATTTGTAGTTGCTTATATTTAGGAAATCTTGAAAGCAAACTGAAGTATACAAGGAAAAATACAGTTTTATCATTATGGCAATAAGGATCATGTAACTTTTTTAAGAGAGACCAACATATTTCCTAGAATATTTTGTTAATCTAACCTTGAAGTTTAGACAGCATTTGAAAATCAATAGATACTGCAAACTGTTTACATATTCAACATTAAGAAATAATGCCTAAATCCTAAACTAGCTTTTTTTATGAGTGTTCTCATTGTCTTTTTGTTTAACTGTCCTTTGCAGAGCTGGCTGTGTATATATGAATGCAAACCAAACAGTCTTGAAATTTACTTTCTAAATAGCGATGTTTTGACAGTTTGAAATGAGAGCAACCTTTTGAACAGAGAGCGTATGCCTTGTGTTTTAGGTTCTGAATCTGATTACACCATTAATCTGTTTTTCAGAAATGGGTGGAACACGTTTTTTTAGTTTAAAACTTAAAAGAAAATTAAAAGAGATATTATTAAAACATAACGAAGACAGTTGTAATTACTCATTTCAGGCTACAAAAGAAGGTCTAGTTCTGCATCTACAGTCTTGACTTGAGAAATGTAACTGTGTTGAATTTTGTTGCACAGGAGAAATACTGGAAAAGTAAATGGTCTCACTGGCAGAAGTTTCCTATCCTAAATTTGATGATTGCTTTCTTCCGACAACCAAAAAAAATCATAAATTTCCTTCTAGCCAGAAAATGTACATCCTTAGGAGAACTAGGCCTAGCAGCTATTACTGTCGTACCTGGAATAATGATAAAAGGAGGGGAACTTCAAAACGTGGTTCTAGCCCTGGTTTGCTTGACAAACTTTTGTGAAGTTGCAATTTCTAATGACATTACCCAAAGCCAGCAGATCACTAATTAGATCAAATGGTTGCTATTACTTTTGTCTATGAAAGTTGCCTTGTGCACTAAGCAAGCCATGCTGTTTCACTTTTAAAACTGGAAAGGTCAATATAAAAAATTAACATTTGTTTCTCTGGTTTGTTGCTAATCTCTAAATGTGAGTCACCATATAAAAATTACAGAAAAATAAGCATTCATATTCCTACAGATTTTTTTTTTCCCACTTCTTTGGCATTGTAGACCAACCTAAGCAGTGGAATGATTTTTTTTCTTGTTTTTCTGAATGGCAAGTACAGTTGTTTATTAATATCTAATCAACACAAAAACATTTTGCTATTTTAACTTTGTCTCTTTTGTGTTGCAGAAAGTCCTACTCCTGGCAGACATATGTGGACTTTCAAAAGCCCCAGTTTAGCTAGAGCAGCGCTGGCTGATTAACCCATTTGACATCCTGTTTCATTCTTAGACCTCTTTGACCATTGGAAGTTTTCTCTACCCAGTAAGAGTTTACTGGAAAAACATATCTTGGGTGTACAAAAGTCCTGAATTCCAGTTAAAACTTTATAACTGAAGGTCTGAATTTGTTTTTTGAAACACATAATATAGGATGAGGAAAAAAAAAGTGTTCTAGTGCAATTTTAAAATACAGAATAACTTTTCAGGATAGGTATTTTATAAGCTCAAGCATTTAAAGGGTTCAGTTTAAATGAATGGAATTAATTAAACACCTGCCAGCTTGGTGTTCAAATTAATTTTAGCCACCATTGTCTTAAATTGTAACTTAACCAAAACACAACTACATGGAGAAATTTTTCTTTATTTTACATTGCATCTTAGTGTCAATTAACACACAATGGAGCCACTGTTAGAAATAGATGGGGAAATTGTTCACACCACATATTTTTGTGTGTCTAAATTTTGGATCTAAACTTAGAGTGGAGCCTGAATTCATTCAGGCTGGAGCCAAACTTGGGTATTCTGAGCTGTGTGTTGCCCTTCCAAGAGGCACCTACTTTGTCTCTGCAGCAGGGTGAAGTACATGGTGTGAGTAATACCTTGCTGTTTCTAAGAGTGGTTGTGTCACATATGGCTAGTCACAAATGGCTTCCTGGCAAATTGCACTCCCCAACTCATCCACTGGTGTGGCTTTGATCTCCTCTAGGACAGGCTCTATGTAACATACCCACACTTAAATCCTGGCTGTGGAAGTTTCTGTGTGGTTCTCCTATAACATCTGGGTCTGGTGATCTGCAGTATGGATGTAAAGCTATCAGTGTATTGAACACACTGTGGTCTGTATTCTCTGATTAACTATTCTGGTGTACTGAAAGGTTGGGGGGGGAAAGGGAAGCAAAAAGATACCCCAGTGATGTTCTGCTAAAGTCATTCTCCCTTCAGCTTTGAATAGGTTTTTCTTAATTTTGGGATATGTTCACTGTTACCCAAATGGCAACCACATGTAGCAATATTAGTGTTCATCCTGATTAATTTCTGTGCTTTTAATCTTTTACTTTAAGCACTGTAGTTCACAGAACTATTTAATGTTGTTGTTCTGTGATGTCTATGCTGACATTCCAGTAATCGGTTGTCCACAGGAATTGTTGCAAATACCAGTTCACTAGGCTAATACTTTATGTAGTAATACGTTTAGAGGAGTTCATATAGTCTAATTCATCAAACAATTATTCTGCGTCTCTTAAGATTTTTAGTCATTTAAGTAGTAAGTATTACAAAATTAGATTTAGTCTTAATACACATGATTCATAAACATTCAAAGGTGAATACATGGGGGTTTTGGCTTACAAATGTAAAATGTCAGCAAAAAAATTAAATAATATAACTTCAGTAAAAGAGGCTGTGGCGTAATTAATGAAATAATATTCAGCCCTCAGTTAAAGAAAGATGGCAAGGCAGCTTGGAGCAGATTCAGTTCACTGAGGAATGAAAAATGTATTCCTGTAACTGTTTTGGTGACAATTAAAAGGCCTGTGTTCTGATCAAAATCAAATTTAGAAAATAACTCTAAACTCTCCATACACAGTAAGTGTAGTCTCTGTAGATAACATCTGTTTATGCTGCCTTTGCATGTTTGATGCTGTCCAGTGATACCAGTAGTTCTTCTGTAACGTACATGGAGAGCACAAGTTCAGGTCGATGCCTGTTTGCTTGTGCTTTGCCTGTGGTCTGCACTTCAGTGGGAACCTACATGTGTGTGTTATACCTAAGTTGACTGCTGTTGTTGCATTCATTAATAGTTTTGCAGAAATGCACTGCTAAAAAGGAGAGGGTGGCTTGAAGTAAAAGGAAGCAGCGTCTGAACTTGGCTAGCAGCGTGCTAAAGTACGTCTTTGTGCCTGCTCTTGATCACCTGTCTGTCTCTTTCTACCCTTTCTGTAATGTTAAATAGAATTACCAATGACTTGAATTCAAGCAACCCTTGAAGCATGAATTAATAATATGGGGGGTTTATTGCATACATTTTCTCCAGTAACAAAAAATTTTTTTCATTTCAAAATTAAAATGTCTTGGACTTAGCAATGAGAATTTAAGGAGAATCTAAACTTATGAAGTTACTGAGAGAAAATGTGGACTAATGTTGAATCATACTTGACTGCCGCACAGCTGCATTTTCAAGACCTCTCTGTAAGCTGGCCTTGAACATCTGTTCCATTGACTTCAAACTGGGAATCTTACCAACAGCTTGGCTAAAATGTTTCCAGTTTCTTAACCTTCAAGGTTTAGTTTTCTGGGGAAAAAAACGCACAACCTCTGTAATGAATATGTTTTGAATCTAGTAGAAACTACATATGGAAGACCATTGACAGAATTTTTTCCAGTATGAACTAAGAATTTTAAAAAGTTGATTATTCGAGGGATTGGGGGACTGTTTAGCTTAAATACCAGTTATTAAAACACATTTAAAGAACAAGAAAGGCCGTAGTGACATTTGAAGACTACAAAGAGGGGGAGGGGAAAAAGACCTAGCAATCAATAAATAAGAAATTTAACAAAAATCACCAAAATCTTCATAACTGTGATTTGCATTCACTCTTGTCAATAGTAGCTACTGGCAGTTTCATATGCTGATTTTTACATGAGCATTACAAGCTGCCAAGCTATTTGTTTAATATCAAAAGCTTCAGTGCTTCAGGACCAGAAGGGCCATTTGAGCATGCACTTTCAAGAATGAAACACATAAACAATTCTCTGTGCAGAGAACTCAGAGGATTGAGGTATGTCTTGGACAAAGTGGGCAGAAAAGGACAGCTGACTTAGAGCAGTATCACTTCCCCAGTTCATTTTGCTGCACAACCTGCAAAAAATTGTGCAAGCAAAAAACACAAGTGTCTCAAGAGGGTTTCTGTGTTGTGCTTTAAATGGTCGCTAGATAAAATAAAACTGTGGTTCAGGTTCTGTTATGCACAGTAACTCAGATCATTTCTCACTTCTGTGCTGCTGCCTTGAGTTTCTTGACTTAGTACAAGGAGAAGCCATCAGATCAGCCTAAATATACCTTAGTATATGCCTTAATACCAATTAAATCGAGCAAGGGATTTAATTAACATTGGCACTGTCTTTTTCTGGAAATAAGTGTGATTGTATTTTCTATTTCCTCTTCTTCTTCAGGGGATTTGATGTGAAACTTCTTCATATAGCCCAGCACTTGAAAATACCTATAGCAGAAGTTGCTGTCAACTGGACTGAAATGGAAGGTAGGCAAATTGTTTATATTCTTGTAAGATTCCTTACATGTCAATCCAGAATAAAGTATCTGAGGATCTGCCCATATTTCACTCAGTTTTGATAACACACAGCCTTCTTTCCGTACAAATTTAGAATTTTGTATCCTTGCCAGCCTTATTCCATGGCTTGGTACTGGAAGAGTAGGTGAAGGGAGAGAAACAAGGGAGAGATACTCTGCGCTCCCACTGGAGGCAAAAGTAGGTAGTTACACTGCTAGGACAAAACACTCTTGCTGTAATGTGTTAATAAAAATAGAGCAATTGTAAAACACTGTGCAGGAAGTCTGACCATCATCGCTTATTGATTCAACTCCATTTCACAGTGTTTTGCCTTCCAAAATTCTCAGCTATTAAGGCCTCTTCTAAAGCACCATCTCTTTTTAAGATGTGATGTTCTTTCAGACCCATTGGGAGGTGTCTGACACTGGGTTACTGGAAAGTATAGCTCCATGCATATTTTGTCATAGCAAAGCCAGATTAAGAGGTACTGCTTGCTTCTGCTCACTTCCCTCCCACTAAATGCAGTTCCGCCTTTTTTTTTTTTTTTTCCCTTTTCATGTTTTTATCTTTTCTTAGTCTGAATCTCTTCCCCTCAACACAATTCCTGAACAACAGATAGTACAATGAACTGCAGTGATGATGAAGGGTGGAAGTAGAGAACATCCTGAGATGACTTTGGTAGAAAAGAAATGCTTCCTTTTAATGCAGTTCCACACGTGCATTACATCTATCACAAATTTAGCAGAGATGGAAGAAGGCTTGGTTTCACGGTGTAGGTTCCTTACTTGCCTAAAGATTGGCATGTTCATATTACTTCTGTAAGATAAGGTGGTGGTCTTCTTCTCCAAAGTCGATAAAAACATCATTTGCCTAATTGTTGGTGTTCAGGTTCCTATTTACTTGAATAAAGCCTTGTCATGGAGAAGACTGTGCATCCTATCACATAGATGGAAATACCGTACTGCTTGCAAACTAGAGTCTCCCACCTACGGCATAGTGCAGTTACTATAAAGCAATAACTCTCAAAACATAAATTTTTATTAATGTTAAGATCTAGGTTGTGGGGACTGAGTGTGCTGAGAATGCACAGTTTCAAGACTGCTTAAGTGTGTGTCTTGGCAGTGCTCTTTTTTTTCTAACAATGTCCTTCTGATTTTCTTCTTCGTTAATCACAGGTTCTAAGTTAGTAGAAGTTTGGAGTTGGCTGCAGATGGGCAGGGATGTTCTTTTATACGACTGCGATATATGACTGGTGCCTGGCAGCTTGAAAGAAGAAAATATAATTAGGTTATTTACATTTTCCAAATATATTATTATACTTAATGGAACATGAGAACAGTTTCAATCAAGTGAAGTGGTGATGAAAGCTGAGGTAATTCTTCATTGCTCCTCTTGTGCGTTTCATTTTTGCAGCATGTATGTGTTTTGTAAGATTGCCAGCAGGGAATTTGTACATTTTGAAAAGAGAAACCATTTCAAAAAAGGTTTTCTTGCCTGGTAATCAGTTTTTATTTTATTAGACAGTAGTTTTAACATGTCTTATAAATTAATTCAAATAAATATATCTGCTTGTGTCTCATCACACTTCTGGAATTTCCATATACACATTAAGAAGAGGCACTCTATTTTACGTTGTGCCATGTTGTGTCATGAATGACCACAGTCATTTATTTCTGTGATATCTGGAAATTTTAGGCCATATTGCAACTTGGAATTATCATTCGTGGTTCACACTGATGCATGTTTAGATTCAGTGTTATGGGAAACATTAATGGATTTTACTGAGTTATAACAGTAATGTTCCTAAGGTTGTTCTCGGGACTTTCAGTAGCCTCTTAACATTCCAAATGTTTTTGTCTGAAGCCGAAATAGTTTTCCTGAGATCAAAGTGCAGATCATGTCCAGACTGTAGAAGGTCCAAGATCAAGCACATTTAGTTTTAAAATGTTGTCTTTTATAAATGTGTTTTGTTCATGTGTACTAATTATTCCTGCCTCCTCAAGGCTACAAGTCCATGACATCTACAGGTCTGAAGTGAAGAGGGTATGAAAAGCTAGTTGAGACCATGCAAAAATGAGACACAGTGTACACTGGGGGAGCTGTGCATCAACAATGCCAATCTGATGTTTTCACACTTCAAATGAGATCAGAGAGAGAGGGACATATCTTGAGTCTTTCATAGTAATGTCATACTGTGTTACACGACAGTAACATAGTTTCATTTGTGCTTTCAAAATAGTTGTGGATTGCAAACTAAGGCAGTCTGTCTTTCAGAAACATGTACAAATCTGAACAGATGTAAAGAATGAATGGTATATGGTTGTACTTTCACATGTAAATTCGCTGGTGATTTTTCTTATTCGTTCTGTAATATTGACTTGAGTTTTGCTCCTGTTAGGGTTACCTCAGTTTGCTACCAAGTGCTGGAATAAATTCTCAAAAAATATATTCAGTTTGATTTTGCGGGCTTTATTCTCTTGCCTAGTCCAGATACATCTCTGTCACTTCTGCAGAATCAATCACAATTCCTCAATGCCACTACTAGAATAAAATACCAGCCTCTCAGTTTTTGTGAAGTGAATTCTGTGATCAGACCTGAACAGTAATAGCTCTGCCCATAATTGAAGTTGCCCACCAGTTTTCAAAAGCAGATTCCCCAAATTTTCCTCACATCTTACCTTAGAACTGAGCATGTTTTAAAATCTGTTACCCTGCCAGGGCATGGTTACTTACAGCAGATTACACAGGAATGTATCTGGGTGGTCTTTGAATGTCTCCAGAAACTCCATGGCCTCCCTGGTCAGCCTGTTCCAGTGCTGTGCCACCCTCAATTTAAAGAAGTACTTCCTCATGTTGTGGTAGAACTTCTTGTGTTTTATTTTATGGTCACTTGTGCATATTCTACAAGCATCTTTCAAAACTTTGCAGTAAACTCTCCAGTAACTCTCTCCTTATTGAGCAGTCTCGTTTAGCAACTGTGCATATGTCAGGCCAACGAAATACTCAATTCCTTCCACCTTAGAGATGTAGAAGTAAGACCACATTTACAGTCTCAGCACTTTGTGGAGTTGGGTGCTAGAACTTGCTGGCAGGAAATTCTCGTATTTTTTCAGTGGGTTTGAGCTGTAGATAAAGGTCACTATATGTTTTCATAGTCTGTAGACTCTGAGGTGGACAGATGGCACTGGTCACATCCCTGTGTCCCTTATCAGCTGCCTTTCAAAGCAGGCTTGCTCCTTCTAAACTGCCTGCTGGGGATAGTCCTTGACGTGCACTGACTGCCACACTGTGCCCAGAAGTATTTTGGGAGCAGAGATGGACAGCTGTGAGACACCTGCTACAGTGTGGTTTGCTTCTATAGGTGTGGCCTGATGCGTTCCATTGCAGTGGGGATAAAAGCTGAACTTGAATAAAAAAAGGAGTAAACTGGGACAGAATGAGAATGGGAGAAGTAGAAAAGGAGACTGATCTGAGGCTGAGATTGAAAATCAGAGAATGAAATGGAAGACTTACTTTGCCGGAGAAGGATGATTGGCTTCACCTTCTGTCACTCATGTACCGATCAGAAGTCTTCTGGGTAACATACCCAGCTCCTACCTAGTATTTGCAGATTATGAAATACAAGACACAGGCTTTCACAGGTGACCAGGACACCACCAGGCACATGCTCTAACAGAAGTTTAGACTCACACTTGGTTTTAGGTTTTTGCTCTGCTCTGCATTCCTTCAGGCCCAGCATACCTCAGCTGTTGCACAGCAATCCCAGAATCAAGGGAAGATTCTCCTAAGCACCATTTCAGAAGCAGATGTACTGGTTTAATTGCACAGAGCCATAAAGAGGAGTGTTCCTGCTCCCTCTATACCTGTTCTCAGGCTGCTTAGAGGCTCCCCCAAGCCACTTCAGCTCACTGGAATGGGACGATGCTGTCTTGTTTGCTATTTTTTCCTTTCTTCTGAGATAGTTTTCTGCCATTTCAGTGCTCCAAAATGACTCCCTGAGTGGTCCAGCAGGCACAGGGTGGGCAGCAAGACAAGAGCTTCCCCGTACAGCTGTAAACTCACCACAGCTTTAAAGACTGACTTGTCACCTGAAAGCTAGTACACTTTTCAAGGACAGGAAATGTGAATTTAAATTCCCCCTTTTTTAAGCCTAGATAAGACCTGAGGTCTTGTTGCCCTTAAAATGAGACCTTTAAACTAAGCGAGAAAGTCCTGGCTCTGGCTCTTGATGTATTCCAGGGCCCCCACTTGATTTTACAGAGTGTCACAACATGGAATGGGAGCCTATGCAGACAACTTCCCTGATCACCAAAGCTGTCATTCAGATCAGTCCTCTGCTTAACTGCTCCTCGCTCTTCTCTTTATAGATTTGGAGAGATGCATTTGTATTTCAGTGGACTCTTAACCTTTACTATTTCTTCCTACTCTTGCATTTGCAAGGGTGACCCAGGGAGGTGGAAAGTCTTCTATGTTACTCACTGTCCTGCATAACCCAGCCCACCAAAGACACATCAAAACAAATTATTCTCACAAACTTTGAAAAGGAAATAAAAACAAATTGAGTAAATTTACATGGTACTTTTGCAACATTCTTGTCAACATCAATGTCTGCATAGATAGTGCTTTCATAAATAGAGATTTCCATGTTTTAAAAATATATTTTATATCCCTGCATAAAAGTCTGCACTTTTCTGCACCCTTTGACTAATACTTCATAAGAGATTTTTTCAAGAGGCAACTTAATATCAAAGAGTTTTCTTTGAAAAATGCATGCAGAAAAAAGTTACTGAAAAAGGTTCAGTAGTTTACAAAAGTTTTCTTCACTGTTTTCATTTTTTATCACAACCCAAAGCAACAGCAATGCAGTATCCCTTGATACACACTTAGCTTTTATCCTTACAAGCTATTTTATTAACTCATATATTAAATATCGATTGGAAAACCAGTAAAAATATCTCTCTTTACTCTTAGGCAGGTCTGCAGATGTGGAGTATGTTTTCTTTGGCAACTCCAGCAGTTAATACCCCAAACAGATTTCAGCAACACTGCAGCATTATGACAAGGCAGGGTAATTCTTAAATGAATAATAACACAGCTTTAATCAGTTTTAACCTGTATAAAGTTCTCAGAGATCACTGTTGTGAAGTGTAAGCAGACAAACATAGAAGATGGCTCCACCTCATTCTGCAGAATTGCGTTCAGTAATATATCAATTTGAAACTCTCAAAGCTTCTGTGCAGACCATTCCACCAGTGCCAATGTCCAGGTTAATTTTTTCACCATAGGAAATTAAATTATATCAATATGTATAAGCACAGCAACATTTCCAAGCCATTGAATAGTCCCAGACAGTATTTAACTTGAATTCTCTGCTAATGTTTAAGGCTCTGGAGACCTATCCATAATTATTTATGTACCTATTGTCCAAGTGTTCCTTGAGTTCACAGTCATAATGCTGACTGCAAATTAAAAATAGTTGAAATGAAGAGACAGGCAAAGACAGAAGGCTGCAATGAAGCTTCTGTATCTCAGTGTTTATTACTTAAAATGACATCTAACCTTATTTATGATCCATGTATGTTTCTTAGGGATGCAGTGGCATGTCTGTAATAGCTCAAGGGGCATGAATTAAAGTAGTGTTCCAGCACTGTTGAAGGCTGCACCCTGTCAGTTGAACCATAAGTTACCTACCTCTTTGGGATAGGGATTTAGAGGTTAAGAATTGGATGCTACTACGACCTGCCTATTGCATTAGCCAACAGCACATAAGGGAGTCTTGAGCACACAAGCCTTCAGAGGCTCAGGGGAGAAGCTACAGACAAACCTTTGTTTCTTACTGGGAAAAGAAATGGCATTTTCATATGACCAAGCTTAACTAATAGTTGTGAGATCATAGCTGAGAGGGGTGTGCTAGAATATGATTTCATTTAATAGATCCATCAGAAAAGAAAGAGATAACTAGCCCCCATTTTCCTGGATATTTTCTAATCTACTTTTCTTTATACTGTTCATCGAGCTGTTCAACTGCCCAAGCTGCATTTCCCTGATGTAAGAAAGAAACAAAACTTTTCCAGTCCTGCTTGCTGGGCACAGTCTTCCAAGCACTTGTACACTCTTGCAGGTGTATCAGTCTGTAAATCAGTCTGTAAGTCGTTAGTCTGCCTGCCAGATCCTTAAACTACACATATTTACACACACTACAACAGTATGTTTTTGGTAGTGCAAAGAGTAGACATGATTTTTGCTAAAGCAATGTCTGCAATGTCTCCCTTTCTGCAGGAGGTGAACTCTTGCTGGACGAGGAATCCACTGGTAATATCACTCCACACCTGAAGTTAAATGGTCTAGCAAATTTCAGACCGGCAGCCAGGTCATCAGTAGCTCTTCAATGCACTGTCAATGCATGACTGCAGTTACTAGAAATATTTTGACTTACTTGAGGCAAACAGCAGCAAGCAAGCTGCAGCAGCAGGGGCAGTTGGGCATGTTGGCCAACTGCAAAGTAAACATTTCTACAGCAGGGCCCAGGGGGAATGCTTCCAGCTTCTCTCAAGGAAAGCCACCACAAGCAGGGAATACTCTTTTTCAAACTTTCTGCAGATTCCAGGTATTGCATCAAGGCCTCCAAATTGTCAGACCTTTTCTAAGGACAGCCTACCATCAGCAGACAATATTCAGTCATAAGTGCTTTCACAGGCTGTGAGAGGTTATCCCTTGTCTGCATTTACTCTACCACACTTCCCAGCACTCCCATGGAAGCAGCAAATTCTATAAATAATTTACGTATACTCACGGTCTCTTTCTACATGTACACTCAGTTTTCAAGAAACAGCTGCAGACCAAACACCTTCCCAAGCTGGCTTAGCCACAGGTGATCCTCCTTACCTGCGTGACCTTAACTCCCCCTCAGGTCCATGCCTTTGCATCAGTCAGGCTCTGCCTTCCTTGAGTCTTCATGTTTTGCTGTCAAGATCACTTTTCTCCTTTGAATGTTGATTAATTTTTCGTTTTAGCAGAGCAAACTTCAATATCTAGACTGAATCCAAGCCTTTGTCACTGGCATGTTCTGTGCAATATCCTTGAAGAATGAGGTGACATTAATTCTGACATTCCCATCTAGTTTTTGCCATGTTCTGATGTTTCATCTGGGGTTATTCTGAAGCTGTATAAAGATCCCGTTACAAAACAAAGGGAAATACTGACTGTCAGCTTTTGGACTGGAGATCAGAAGAGTTATTTGAACCACAGGATGATGAAGAATCATTGAGTTCTGAAAACACTTCTAGCAAATTTACTTTGCGTGGTCTCTGGAAAGCTGCCTTCCACATGCGGGACAAATCCTTATCTTCCTATCTTTGTAGAGTAGAGAAAGGTTTAGCTAATTATGTCAAAGACAGACCTCACCCAGTAGCCACATTATAACCTCAGTTGTACAGGCTGTCATAAACCACCCGCTGCATACTCTGAATCATCTGCTGTCAAACTAGGAACAAGGTCAAAACCACAAGAAATGTCTAACTCCATTTGGCTGACTAGGTCTGATGCCATCTAAGGTCTCAACAACAGAACTGCTGATAACTTGCATACCTTGTTGCCAAAAAAACAAAAACCCAAAACCATATCTGTGGCCATCTTCCAGTCTTTAAGCCAAGTCATGCGTTTTGGAAACGGTAATCAACTGTGTCAGCTCTCCCTTTGGTTGTTTTACAAGTCTGGCTAGGTTCTGCCTGCTAGAAAGTTTCATGATAATGAAAGCTTAAGTGCAGATGAGTTTAGAACAACTTTTACTGTTTTTTCATCAAACAGTAAAATTCTGGTCTCACAAAAATGTTTTCTGATGTTATGTCTGATTTTACTATTCTTGGAAATTTATTTTCTCAATAAAAAGCTCCATAAGAGCAGAAAAAAACAGTTTTCTGCAGGAGTACTGCAATGGGACTACAAGAAGGACCAATTATTCTCATAAGGGAGACAGCAAGCAATTTTATTCCAGTATTTGCTAGAAAGAATATATTAATTTTAAGCAACTGCTGCACACACTATTCATGTTTTCATACATTGCCTCAACTTCCATGATACCTCTGAAATTCTAACACCCACACTCATATCTGCATATGGTGACCCCGTGGCAGAAGAAATCTGGACCTGTTCAGTTCAGTTATAAAATTAATTAATTACTGAAAAAGTCTGTTTACCAAAATGAATAAATACAACTAGACAACTTAATAGACCCATTCATTTTTAAGTATTAAAAAAGGAATAAGGAATGCTGTGATTTTTCAGATCCTCCAGAAATACTACAGAGTGGAGATGTTACCTGCCGTTTTGTCTACATGTGTAATGTTTGTCTTTCACATACTTGCCAGTGCCTTCCTAAGTCTCTTTCTAAGGAAGAGCTAACTTCATATTCTGGACATTACCTTCCCCAGAAAATAGAAGAGAATCATCGAAAAACCCCAAATACAGAATCACTGCTCAGGTACCCTAGAAATTAGTTACACCTGAACAGTCATTCAAAGGAGAGAGATGTGGTTGCATCCTACACTGAGAAGACTGAAGGAAGAAAAATTCAGTGTAAGGCCCACTCCATTCCCTGAAACCATGGATGCTCTGCCTCCCATATGGAAAGGTTTTGGAGAAAATAGCAAGGGAAGATTATCTTGCTATGTGCCCCCTCCACCATCATAAAGGAATTTCAGGAGTGGCTTGAACAGACCTGCATAGTTACAGGAATCTAATTTCACATGTAATGATTTCTCTGGGTTATAAAATAATGAAGCATTCTTTCTATTCCTGGCTACTCCCGATTTACTGAAGATTATACAGTACATCAGTCTAGCCCTAATCTGGAAGATGGGCATGATAATTTATTTACCCTCAAAAAACCCCTACTTAATTTTCCAGTGGTAGGACAAAATATTTTAATATGTTAGAATAGAAGCTCCTTGCTACAAACAGCAAACATTCACAGGGGATATGACATAATTTTGTTGATTACTTGGGACCCCAATTACCCTGTCTGCAGGCTTCACTAAAAATCCTGGGTTTTAGCTTCTCTCCTCCTAAGATGTTCTCCATTAGTGTAAGCACTAGGCATATAGTTCTGTATGTGTGCAGTCAACACCAAGCAATTATGTTCCCCGCTTTAAAGAAGCTTTATTATGCACAGTGATTACTTTGGGGAGAATACCATCTTTGCTACTAAGTGCAAATGTAATGCATAATATCACTGTACAAGTTTAAGCAATGTGCAAGAGCTTTTATTTTCCCATCAAGCAAAATGTTTGGAGAAACCATTTGCAGAACGGTCATTTGTAAAGCCTCTACTGCATTCACTTCAGATATTTAAGAACTAGGAAAATTCAGCAGGTAGACTGCTATTCCCGGTTGTGTCTAGATAATAATTTACGAGGACCCTAAAAGTTTCTTAGGAAACTCACATTCCTAGCTCTGCAAAAGGTTTGTTCTTTCCATGTTTCTGCTGCAGACTTGTCAACATTTTGTCCCTAATTTAATCTGCATTTATATCTACGTAGGGTTGAATCCCATACAGTCTTTCTAGATGGGACTGTGTCCTTTAAAGTCTTCATTCTCAAAGAAGAGGATAGACCAAAGTGAGCAATACACCTAAGTTACCTTTGTAGTCAGTATCACACTAAAGAACTTCAAAATAAATGGGCTCGCATTTCCCAGGGCCTTGCTTAACACAGAAAAAAAGTTTATGGGAAGCATTCACTGGATGTAAAGTCAGTGGCAAACATTATCTTTCATATCAGAGAGATAATGTAATTAAAAAAAAAAAAAAAAGGAAAAAAAGAAGATGTAGTTGTCATTTTGCTAAGATGCAAACCTGACATCAAAATGTTATGTGGCAACACACCATTTGTGTTGGATAAGTGCCATTAAGTCTGAGGGAACAGACCTTCAAGTAGAAGAAGGGTTTGCAGCATAGAAGTAGTTTCACACAAAAAACTCACCAAATGCTAGATTAGAGCCAGAACACAGTAGTGCTACCAGTATTTTGTTTTCTATTGTGAGGCATTATACATGCACACAATATTTCAAATATAGCTGTCATTGTGTAGATTGATTACATTAGTGCAAGGCTTCTCAAGTTTTATGATGCCATGGCTTTCTCAACAGCAGGGAACAGTCACTCTTACAGATCTACTACATTTTTGCCAGAAAATAAAAGGATAATGACTTGAAATATGAATGCCCCAGTAAGGCACATGATGAATAACCACTGAGTAATAAAACCATTGCTGACAAAATACATCCAATGACAAGTTTAAATCTTTTTCAGTGAAAAGTTTAAATATCCTCTTGGCAAAGGAGTCCTCTGTCTTGTTTCCAGTGCTGCAGAGGCATTTTATTCAATGGCTTCCCAGGCAAGTGTTGTGAAGCACTTTCCAGCATATGGACAAGAACCAAGACTTCCCATTCTCAGACACATTCCTCTGTTAAAAAGGAGGGTGTGTACCTCTCCATTTTAGTCTGTGGTCCTCAAGAGTCTTGCACTCCTTGCTGAACAGTGGCCCAATTTCAAACAGAGTTCAGTGGCCTCATGCTAGACCTTCCCATAGCTCAGTGGCTGTTTCAGAAAGGAGGTACCAGAGATTAAATTCCTGTGAGCTGATCAGGACTCAGAACCACTCTGCTCCATTTTGCTGTAACCATTACGTTGTTGTGGTAACATAGTCCCTACTTCCTACTTTCCTCAGAAGATGGTCTGGTGTTTGCTTTCCTACAGAGAGCAAGTCCCTTGTGAAGCCCTGAGACAACTGCCTCTTGAAGCACACATTTCAGCTGTATTGTGTGTTTTCTATGAGCTGACTCCAAATGGCTTTGCTCCTACACACATTAAAAGAAACACAGAAATTGCCATGCAGAGGCATATGGAGCCCCCGTACCATGAAGACATAGCCTACATAAGGTTGCCATACTGCTGTAAGGTGGGGTCTTGATCATCTTGTTTGTCATCCTCATCTCTTCCCTCATGTCCCTACTACACAACCACACCTACAGCAGCATGCTGACCAGCTGTCCATTTGAAGTGTGCTTCATTTTCAGCAGGACCTTTTACCCATCAAACTCTCCATATGGAGACTCAATTACAAATGCCTGTGCAAGGGAAGAGACAAGAAGCCACTGCCAAAGGAAGGTGGATTGGTGCCTACTGAGAGCAGTCCTGCATTCCTCAGCTGGAGACCACCATGGAGCCACACACACACTGCACTCACCCTCCTGTGGGAGCACCCAGGTTTGTCCATCACAAAGACCCCAACCATCTGCCTCCCGCTGTGAGAATCACCCTGCTGTGACCAAGTACCATCTCTTACGCTCAACAGCTTTCCACTGTTTCCACTAAAGCAGGCAGGGAGAATGCTATTACTATCATCAAGACTTTACCGAAAAGGGATTGTACAGCCATGTTGTGGAAATGAGATTTCTTTCCCAACTCTTCATTAAGACATAATTAATTGGGATGTTTTGTAGCATAAGACAAAAAACAATAGAATGATTGGTTACCTCTGCTACAGAAAACTAGATTGGGAGTATCATGGAAAAATATTGAACAAGGAGATTTTTCTAAAATACACTCAGTCAATGGTCTCATTTTTTCATCCCCTGAACTATGTGGTAGTCGTTTACAGTACTCAGTTCAAGTCTTGTCTTCATAAGATACACAGTACAATACCCCAGTAAGTGCCACCAGCCCACTGGAAGTACGAAATTACCTTAAAGAAACCTGAAGGGAGAAGTTTCTTCAGCCAAGAAGAATATGGGCTACGTGGTGGACTCCAGCTTTTGGAGTGGCTGTGCCCACCAGCAGAGTCCTGACACTGTCCATCAGATGGTCAACCAGAACACAGCCCCCTAACCCAAGGTAAAGATTCAACCTGACATCTAGAGATTGAGGGGGGGGTAACACGACCACACCCTGGCCCCTACCCTCACTATTTTCATGTTCTTGGCATCCTTGACTTGGTACCATCCCAGCTGTAGGCCCAGCTGGGCTATAAAGGGATAACACCATCCACCTTTTCTTCTAAGCTTTTGATCATTCTTGCTCAGATCATTTGGCCTCCTGGACGTGATACAAGAGGGTACAAGAAGCACTAAGTGCCTGTCCCCCATCTTCCCTGTCCGTCTCTCTTCCCAGCAAAGGCCCACAAGGCTTCACCAGCCCCAGTACTGGCTATTCACAGTGCAAACAGCCTGGACAAGAATTACTGCTGGCTCCTCGCTGTTTTCAGTAGACCTCTGCAATGACTGTCACTCATTACTGTCCCAAAGCACACAGCTACTGCTGCTGCTGCTTTTCCCACAACAGTGTCTCTGAGTCCTTATTTCCCTAAACTGCAGCCTCTCAGCCTGCATTCTCCATCACCTGGAGACTGCCAGGCAGGACAGCAAATATCTCCCACAGGCTGGTGAAGAAAGACTTCATCGATTTTATCTAAAGCCACAGAGGAAAAGGGCAGCCCCATCCAAATGCCAGTTGAAATACACAGCACAGCAGGCCCTTGCCCCATTCACATTAGAAGTGCCACCCTTCTGGGCAGCCCTCTACTTCCCTGAACTTCCCCATACAACCTTCAAAAAGCAACTAAACCAAAAATCATTCATCCCCAGAAAACCTTTGAAAATATACCAGCTAGGACATAAATTCCTGCTGATTCTTTAACACCTGCAACCCAGTTTTCCAACACAGCTGGAGTGCTGGTGGATCGTTAGAGGCCTTAGATGTCCTAATGCAGGCACATGTCAGGGCAGGCTGATATACAAACTGAATTAGACATACAGCCCTTAATGCAGCAAGGGGTAACAGAGCAGTGGTGGTGCTGCAGTATATATTAAATATAAGACATCTTTGCCTGGGACCTGGTATTTTACACAGTGTTGCAATTTGTTATCCACAGATGCCCAGACCACATCATATTTTCTCTCTCACAAGAGCTTAAGAACTCTGGCTTCCCTAAATGTAAATGGAGAGTTTAAGGAAACACAAGCCTTTGATGTGTGTGGGGAGATGTAACGCATTTAGGCAAAATATTTTAATTATGTGAATTACAACAGGACAGCCTGCTCTTTTTTTTTTTAGCATACTGAGTCATTTCCACTTGGACTCTGCAAACATGGACCCTTGCACTGAGTGTTTAAGTCTTTGGAATAAACAATTAATGTTGTGCTCCAGCTTTCGCAAGCCTTAAGCAGAAAAAATAAATCACTCCTTTTCCTCTTTATTTCCCTGTGCTTGTTAGTGCTTCCTTTGGAAGAGACTGGAGCTAGTTGAACGTCCCAGTTTGAGACACACAGTGCCAAGGGCCAGTTTGCTGAAACTATCTCATCCTGTTCCCAGGGACTGACTTCTGAGCCTTCTCTGAGGCTTTCAGTTGCCATCCAGTCTCATTTGTGTACAAAATATGGAGTGATGAGTCAGAGTAATTTCTTGCCCTTTATGAAGAAAACCTGATACCTTGTGCATAGTTGTGGTATTTCTATACACAGTTTATATACTTGCCACCAACCTGGTTTTATTTTTGAGTCTTTTGATTTTTTTCATACAGTAATTGTTCTGCTGAAGTCTGTAGCTAAATGAGGTGTTTATTCAGCATCTGTTATTTGTAAATATTTACTAATTAAGATCTTCTAAAAAACTTTTTCCCTCAGCCTGTTCACTAGGCAGCGTAACTTTTTCCATTTCTTTGATCCTGAAGCCCCCTTTATTTTTAATCAGTCTTCCCTTGGCAGCTGAAAGAAAATGTGGCAATATATACCAAGCCCTTCCCCACCCCTCCAGTTAACAAAGATACCAGTTGTACATCAAAGAGTCCATCAGAACAAACTGCTTCCTATGCACTAAGCCCTCTGTCTCTGGAATAAGCAAGTTTATCTTCATTGTGCATTCCGATAAGATATTATTATAGTACTGACTTTAATTACATTTCTCATTATTACATTAGTGTGCAGTAACATAGGGTTTCACTGAATCTAAATGTGTTAGATTGTAGAATATGGTGCCTTTAAGTCTTGTGATGGAGGGAAGTAAAATTCTGGAAGCCACAAAACAACAACAACAACAAAAAAAGGTCCATTTTACAATTGGGCAGATGTCTTTGTGGAAGGAGTGAGGAAATTTTTCTGGAATATGGTCTGGAGGGTCAAAAAAGATGAAGAGGCATCATAAAAAAGCAACAGTATATGCATCACCTTATATCTCTGTAATGCAAATGTGGTAAGACTAGAAAAGAAGTAACTGCTTTATGACTTAAGGAATAAATACTTTTCTGTCCAAAGTTCAAATAGCGATATACCTACAGGTATGTTTTAGTGGCATATCTTTCAATGTTGATCTATTTTCGTCCATAAGAAACATCTTCTTCTTCCCCTATTTCTGGTTTGGTTTGGTTTGGATTTTTTTATGACTAGAAGACTATAAGAGTAGTGCACTATCTCAAAGTATTTCATCCTAGGCACTGAGTGGGTTAAAAATGTTTGTAGGCATAAAAATATTCTTTAAGATTTCTACATTTTGGATGCTGATAGTCACTAAACAGATATTCAGTAAAACAGATCTTCTTGGGTCTCAGTTTCTCTGATAACTTGATTAAATGTGGGGCCTGAAATTTGGTGCCAGGTGATTCCCAGGGGAATGAATTTATCACATGCTTAGTTTTGTAATCCTTACTTAATAACTGCTTGATCTATAACTTAATGAAAATGGTGGTAGTTCCTACGAACTACAGTCAACTTTAAATTAGGGTATAAATTACCAAATGCATCTCCCTTTGAAAGGTACAGACCTCCAGACTACTCCTACTGATCATATGGAGCAGTAATAACTTCATGATCTCCAAGACAACTGCTGTTAACATATTTGCAAGAAGTGGATTGGAGTGCAATGATCTCCTTCTTGGAACTCCTAAGCAAACTATTCAGTCAGTACCTAACTTGTGTTAAAGCGAACAGACAGTAAAATGATGCATTGCTTGACCCCTATTGCTTGAAGCAACTATACGTTTATGAGGTTCTTTAAATTCTTAAAAATACAGATAAATCTGATCCATATAAATCAAGTTTTTAATTAAAATACATTGAAGTTTTTAATACAAATGGCATTTTCCCTTCTCACTGCATCCTGCTTTAATGCCAACAGTGAACAAATAAGCTGTGCTTATCAGTACAATGTTTTTGTCTGTCAGATATCACTGAGGCTTTTTTCCTCTTTTTATATTTTGAGTTTTAAATAGTCTAGTTTATAAAGATGTCTTTTTTTCTTCCCTGTCTTTGTTTACAGCATGGGAGTGTTTTAAAATAAAATATTATTAAGGAGATGTTTGCCATCGACATTAATTGTGAACATCTTTTCATGTTTTCATCTGGAGAGGGAAGGTCAAGATGTCACTTTTCTCAGAAGGTGGCACGCATCTTTACAGTCTCTGTTTTGAGACATTTGTTAATGAGCTTGTATATCCATGAAAAAAAAAGGGGGGCAGGGAATCACTGGACTGTTGTTGTGGCCATTCTTTTCCCTTTCTACAGCAAAAATATGAAGAAAGCATATAAGCATGTGAAAATCCAAATAACCATACCTTCTAAATTAACGCAACACACCGGGGCATTTTAGGGCATTTTAGGGATTACTGCTGCACTACAGCAGATAAGGACAAAACATGGTGAGAGAGATGGTTGCACAGGTGACTAAGGTAATGCTTCTGTAACTCCATACCTTGACATTATAAGGACAGAAGTATTTTGTTTCTATTTTGTCCCAAACTTCTGTATATCATAGAATCATAGAATCCCAGAATGGTTTGTGTTGGAAGGGACATTAAAGATCATCTAGTTTCAACGCCCCTGCCATAGGCAGGGACACCTTCCATTAGACTAGGTTTCTCAGAGCCCCATCCAACCAGGCCTTGAACAATTCCAGGGATGGGGAATCCACAGCTTCTCTGAGCAACCTGTTCCAGTGTCTCACCACCCTCACAGTAAAGAATTTCTTCCTAATATGTAATCTAAACCTACCCTCTGTCAGTTTACAGCTATTCCCCCTTGTCTTATCACTTCATGTCCTTCAAAAAGCCTTTCTCCAGCTTTCTTGCAGAGCCTTTTTAGGTACTGGAAGGCTACTCTGAGGTCTACCCAGAGACTTGTCTTCTCTAGGCTGAACAACCCCAGGTCTCTCAGCCTGTCTTCATAGGATAGGTATTCCAGCGTTCTGATCTTCAGAGTTCTGCTCTGGACTCACTCCAACAGGTTCATGTCCTTAATGAACCAGTTCTTCGGAGATCACAGAATCAGTAAGGTTGGAATAGACCTCCAGGATCACCAAATCCAACCTTCAATTGAATACCACTATGCCCACTAGACCATACCAAAAAGTGGCACGTCTTCTTGGTTTTTGAACACTTTCAGGGATGATGACTCCACTACTACTACCCTAACCCTAACCCTAACCCTGTTCCAATGGCTAGCCACTCTATCACTGAAAAAAAATTTTTGTAATATCTGATCTGAACCTCCCCTTGTGCAAGGTAAGGCCATTTCCCCTGTCCTGTCACTAGTTTCCTGGGAGAGGAGGCCAAGCTTGCTACAGCCTCCTTTCAGGTACTTGTAGAGAGCAATGGAACTGTTTAAGCTGAGTTTCAAATGGAAGAATGCACATCAGAGCTGAAATTAGCACATCAAGATGACCCCACTCAATATTTCCAAAATCTGCTTATCTTCTTCATTGTCAACATGGACAAGTGAAAAATCTCTTCACAGACTCACTTTAAATCTACTTCCAGGAAGGGTCAGGAATGATATCCTGCAGGTCAATAGTTTCTGTGAAAAGTTCTGCTGGTTGTGGAAGGCTTCCCTGGCCTCTAAAATTCAGCACCTAACATGAAAGGAATATATGTTAGTCTTGTTGGTAGAGAAGTCTATCACTAAATTATAGAGATTGCCTAAGTCCAAGGCATTGTGACTTGATCACATTTGTGATGTGTGACCAGAAGACAGTTCAGACAGCTATACACGCTCTTGGAAATAATAAAAAAACCCTCCACAAAAAAAAAACAACCATCCAGTCTCACAAAGCTGAAAACAGTTAAAAGCTAAATCAGATGAAAAGAAAGAAAATAAATAGAAAAGGGAATAATAATTAGGAACTGCTAAAACATTCTAGGGGATGCTTTCAAAGCCACAATCCAACTGAGAACAGAGGCTATTCTGGTTGACAGCAAACAGACTAAGAAAAAGTATGACTATAAATATATTCTACAAAACATGGGAGACAAAAAAGTAATAGAGATTTTAGGAAAAAAAATCATAATGGAAAAAAGTGGAGGACAAATCTCTGGCTAGCAGACGAAAAGAGTTAAGCATTCCAGAAGTTAAAGTAATTCAAACAATTATTTGTATCAGTACTAGGTGGAAATGATAGAACTGAGAATAATAAAGCAAAGATTTCTAAAAGCGTATGGAAAAGAAAAAAAGTTAAATGATAAATTACTTATACTGCAAGGTAGTAACATACTTTCTATTTTAACAATAACTAAAGATGATGTTAAAAACAAATCCTAACTTAAGACATTTTGAAATCATCAAGTCCTGACACGTTGCTCTCAAGAATTTTAAATGTGAGCACTAAGGAGCTCTCTGACCAGCACAGGCTACTTCAACAGATTTTGAAAAGGTAGGTACATCAAAGTAGAAGATGGTTAATATCAGATCAGCATTTTGAGATGTATGGAATAGGTGGTATGATTAGAGGTCTTTCAGAGCTAAAAGCAGTTCCAGGGAAAACATTGGAACAGTTAACACAGATCATAGTCACTACAGAATAGGGGAGGACAACATAAGTACCAGCACTCAACAAATACATCTGGTGAAATTAAAACTGAATTAAAAGATTAGCTGGTAAAGGAAATGAGTTTGATACTACATACCTTTCAGAGGTATTCAGCTTCACGCTACCTGACATTTTAATTAGGAAATTAATGTAAGCTGTATTGAATTTGCGTTATTCTACATTGATTAAAAACTGACTAGTTCCTAGGTCTGAAAATGTCATCATAAATGAGGAAAATTTTATCAGCTTGATGGGTTTTTAATGAGGGTTCAAAGAGATAATTTCTTGACCCAACAGTATTTAACTATGTTTTTAACAATGACGCAAAACAATCCATGAAGTTGTTACTGAGAACTTCGCCAATGATACAAAGTATGGCATTGTTGAAAAGGGAAGAGAAAAAAATTAAAGAGATTATGTAGTTAGATTATCAATAGGGCAGGGGAGGACTTCAAGGTAACTCCATCCCTCCCCATTTCCAAGGAAGGACCAGCTGTTCTGACAGATTTTTGTTTAATCTGCTCTTCAGAGGGACAGTTTCTCCCTCATCCATGGGGAAGTTATTCTAGTACTTCCTTGTATGCCTGGCACAAGAAAACTGCAAATGTTTCTGCACACTCAAAGTAAGATGACATGCTGGAGTGAAGAATGTTTGCAGGCCAAGGTATGAGAAGATGGGGAATCTAACCTGGAATCTAAATGAATCTTGGGCTTCATCTAATCATGAGCCAAAATTATTAAATGCTGATGTGATCTCTATAGGTTGAAACAAAGACATACAAGTTTAACAAAGTTGACTGTGCTCTCTGTATGTGCCCTGATGTCTGGTAGAGCTGGAGAAGCCTGGGTTCTTGATGTCCACAATTTAAAAAAATGTTAAGAATTTGGAAAGGGCTCAAAGGACAGCCCAGCAACTCTTAGGATTCAATCACCTGATACTTAATAGCCATTGCCAAGTGTATGAAGGAAAAGGTAGCACAAGCATAGCTGTAAAGGAGCAGACATGTAATGATGAACTTTCAGTCTCATGTGTAAAGACACAAGATCAAACTGCTAGTAGCTGAAGCTAAAAAAATTCAGAGCAGACAAAGCCAGTTTTCTTTACAACCAAGGATAAGCCGAACCATGGAACAACTTAGCAGGGCTTGTAATGGATTTTCCATCACTACAGATTTCAAAATCTTTTTATCCAGAAGATTTGCTCTAGCTCAACCGTAGCTGCTAGCTTTGATGCCACAGTTCAGTGAAATCCTGAGACCCCTGTATGTATCTGAAGTCAGAGGACAGTAGTTCATTCTTACCATTTATGAATCTTTACATACTGTTTCTTTTCCATAGTGTCTCTTTTCATCCAAGCAAATCATCAACAACAAGAAAACTGTTCAGGTTAGTAAGATAAAGAGTGGACTTACATAAAATGGCTGACAGCTCATCTGATTCTTCCCAACATTAGGTGTGAAGTTCAGAAGGTGAAGTGAAGGCAGGGGATTACAGTGGTTCTTGAGCCAATGCCAGCTGAGCCAGAGGCACATAAATATTTCATCCAGGTCAAGCAAACATCAGGGAAGTGATTTATTACACATTTCAGACAGTGCTGGCTAAAAAGGGTGGAAACAGAATCCTTCTAGAATTTACCTTCTAAGGTTTACTAAGTCACCAACATTGCTGTGCAAAAGGAACAAGAAGTACAAAAGTAGGTTGTGTCTGTCCTCTTACTCCACATGGTCTCATAGTTTCGAGGAGGATGTAACAGACTCTATCAACTGGAAGATCTTGTACTTCAAACTAAACTCAGGTAGTCTGGGGTCAATCCACATCTCTTGGAGTAAAAAGACTTATATTGTTCTGAGCATCTTGAGTCATTCTCTGCAGCAGAAAACAGACTCAGCACGAATAACAAGACAGGTAGCTGGATCTCAGTGCATTAAAAACTTTGGTGAATTAAAACCAAGCCTTTGTATGTGGATCAAGGAAAAGGAAAAACAACCAAGGGAGTCTATAGAGCTTTGGTATAATATGACAATGACAAATTTCACTGGAATGCCTTAAAACTTATGGGGTTTTAGCTCAGAGCAAAATTTGCCCCCAAAATCTTTAATCACAAAGAATATGATTTTATTCTTGTGCAACTGCTTCGGCAGGTACTTACATACACACATTAACAAAAATCTTTAGCTCAATTACAGTTACGGGTAGGAAATTATCCTTTCCATTTCTGAAAACTGTAGTAACCTGGGCAAATGTTTTCCTAAGTCTTTTTCGGCTAGTAATTGAAAGTTGCGAACACTGTTTTCAGTTCATTTTTCCATAATACAGTATGCTCATTCACTTCTTGACACCTCTTTCAACTCCAGATGAAAAGCGCCATGAAGCTAAATGATACATTTTAGATCTTACTGGTCATTTGACCCAAAAGGGTCAGAATCCACATCCTGGTGGCAGTATGTGAAGCCACTCAGCCTGATCACCTCTGTGTCTCCCAGTATTTCTGAACTATTGTTTTATAGTCTTCTTAGGTGATCCTTGTTACACATCCACCCTAATGAAGGTTTCTTTTTTTCCTTCTCTTCCTTTAGGCACAGATCTCCAAAACTGCCTGCCTACCTCCTTATGCTGCCTCTCTGGAATTATAGCTTCACTTTTAGAGTCTGAAGCAAAGAGCAGTGAGATGAGCAATTGTAATGCCTTTGCTGTGACAGAACAGAGAACTCAGCTGCCCAGTACAATCTCTGCAATGCCTCATTCACCAACATGTTGCACAAGATTGCAGCTGCTTTTTCCACCTGCTTTTCTTCTGAGAATTAGCATCTTAAGCCACAAACATGCAGGAAAATTGATGCAAGTAGCATGAAACATGTTTGTAAAGTGCAAATGTTTCATCCTGCTGGTGCTGGAAAAGAGGTGTGACAGAAGACTCCCTGATGGTTCAAGTGTTTATTTTTAAACCTGATACAGATGTGTCCAAACTGGCCAGATGTTAGTTAGGATACTGTGATATCCAAACTGCCTATGAATAAGAAGCAAGGTAAATTGAGCAAGCTCCAAGCTTCTTGACAGCACAAGAGACATCAAACTTAGCCAAACCCGAGGGTGAGGGGCTGGGACTGGCCCAGTCCTATTCTGAAAAGTGAAGCTAAAGGTGTGGAGCTAGGCATCCTGGCAGGGCTTGGGCTCATTGTTCAGGCACCCACTGAGGGAGTGAGATGGTGATTGCTGCTGCTTAAATAGTCAGCTTCTCCTTGAACATACTGCCCTGCATGTCTGACTCCACCCTGCAATACAGGAACAGCCCTCACTTTCCAGGGCTCTGGCATAGGCAAAGCGGGCAACAGAACCACAGCTGTGTTCCTGTTCTCAAAAATCTGCTGCCAGAGGCAAGTGCCTGCTGTGTCTTTGCCTGGAGAAACCCCTTGAGGAAAATGTAACTCACTTAGTAAATCCATGATACTGTAGCTAGAAGTCTTCTAGTGCCTGCACCAGCGCACTTGGAGCTGTTTGAGGTATCTCCATCACACAGCACATGACACTGCTGTTGTAACAGCTATTCCTTGTTAGCTGGAGGACAGTGCCAGTACTTCAGCAGAGCCCTGGAGCAATACATACTGAGTCAATAGATTTACAGCTCTTAGGAACTTGCAGTTCTCTCCAAGTGGAAAATTCATGTTATTCTATGTGTTTTACACAGTTTTAATGCTAAAAGGCATTAGAATGCTTCCTTCTCTTTTACAGCTACATCCAATCTTTACTATTTTCTACTTAACCTTTTATTTGATTTTCTTTACAGAGCTATCCAGCATAAAAAGACAAAATACAGACCAAAATAAGGAGAATACCCCCATTTTAGGGTTTTGTTTATGATTAAAGAAGGCTGGTCCATGTTTTACAGGACAGGATTTGAGAAGATAAGTTACATAATGTGCAAACTAAGGGAGGGCATTCATAAGGGGCAGGATAGGAAATGAGGCACTCAAGAGGGATAACAGCAAATGAGAAATGGAATTAGCAGGGCCCACGTGGTGCAGAGGAGGGACAGGTGATGAGTCACCCTGGCAGGAGGAGCAGAGCCTTACAAAGCGGACACAGGCTTTGAAAGCCATGCTGAAGATTTGGAATGAGGAATGGGTCTGAAAGCGTGTGTGGAGAGAGGGGGAAGGAGATGTGGGATATATCAGCCCTGCTCCTGAGAAAACACGTAGTTCAAAGGGTTTATCAGATCACAGGTAACACCACCAGCTATTGTAATAAAACATCTATGTGCACATGCCACATGATCTGAAATACAACTGTATGCAAAAGAATTGTTGCCTGCTCTATAATCTATAGTATATCAAACTCTAGTAGTATATATATCCATCTAATCTCTGTTAGCTAGATTTTTCTCATAATGGCACAGTTAAAATTGGCGCCACACAAATATGAATGCCATTCAGTCATTGCACAAATAGTTTATGCCCATTTAACTGGAAGCTTCAATCAAAGTAAAGCTTTAGGAACTGACCTATCAATCTCAGCAACGGCTCTGCTGCTATCCCCCACTGGCTGGGATTGCTCCGGTAGCAGTACTGGCATTTTAATGAACCCTGCCAATGAAGATAGACTAGAGATAGCACAGCAGGCTCTGCACTAGAGTGGCGAGAGTACAGACCCACCTTGCCCTGCCATCCCTTTGTTGGTAACAGCAACTGTGAGCAGAGGCATGAGAAATCAGTGGTTTCAACACCTGAAAGAGATGCAGTGAGACCCAGCAGTGAGAGAGAGCCCTCAGATTCATGATCAAGAGCCATGCCTCCCCAACTGTCTGTGTGTGTAGCATTTACAATGTGATGTTTTCAGTTAAAAACAAACATCATTATAGATATAAAATCTGAAATCATGCTGAGTTAGAATGTGTGACTGGCACTTCATTAATGTTTACAGTGATTTACAAATAACAGCACCTCTTCTGCCACTCATCTCTAGAGAAGTCTCCTGTAGAAGCAAGACAGCAGTGGGGAATCTGCTGGTATTTTAAGATGTTTCAGGCCAAAGTGGGAAAGAAAGATATTTTGGGGCATTACACTGTATATCTCCTTATTGCACCACAACCCTCACACGCGCATGCTTCGATAAATTTGCGCTGTAGAGCTGTAATTCCATTGTGGCTTTTTGTTGTCTACTCAAACAATATTAGCTTTGCTGTCATGTTTGCAGTGTAAAAAAATTTTGGTGAAAATGTCAACAGGATTGTATCTTTAACCATATTTATTGATTGACCTGAAAAGGTTCAACTCAATTTAACTGGAACCCCTCAATGCAGCCACGGTCAGGTTCAGTCAGTGCCTGTTCCTAGCACTGCCTGGAGCCCCAGTTTCACAAGTAGCTTTTGTGTCTAGTGTCCTTGAAGCCACTTGACTTCCCTGATATTTCTCTTTCAGCCCTTCCTTATTACAGCTAATACAATATGATACACAACTAGGGATGGTTACTCCTAAGTAATATGAGGGCTTAATAGGTAATCTCTGGATCAGAAAATTCATCTGCTCGCCACTGCCTGTTGCAGTTTGCTGTTCTTTGGCCAGTCCTGTGCAGTGGTGGGATCCCTGTACAGTCGGTGTGGAAAGGTGCAGCCTGGCCCCCAAGCCCCTCTGCAGCTGTGCTCCTCAACCGCTCCACAGTGACATTTTCCAAGTTTCTCCCCATAGCCGGGGTTTCTCCCCTATCCCCAGAGGCCGGGATTCCCAGCAGCACCCATTGCGACGCAGGACGGAGGAGATGCCCCACGCCCCGTTTGGCCGCTGTGTCCATCCTGGGGGGCTCGAAGGCGTGCAAGAAGGGCCACGGGGAAGGGCCGGCTGCGGGGACACCGGGAGGAGTCTCTGCCCCGGAGCGGCCCGGCGGCCCCACACAAACGCCGCGCCGACCCCGCAGAGCGCCGGGCAGAGCAGGGACCGGGATGCCCCCTCGGCGCGAAGCCGCGGGGCGGGGAAACGGCGGTGCCTCTGGGGACTGCGCTCCCGCAGGGCGCTGGGTTGGGAGCGAGTGGGAGCGTGTGTGTGAGTCTGTGTGTGAAGGGCGGGTTCCGCACCGGGGGGCGTATGGCTGTACTTTGCGGTGAACTCTGTCAAGAGGGGTGCCCGTGTGCCGGAGGGGCAGAACTCTGCGTCTGCGGACGGGTGAGCCCGGGGAGGGGGCGGCGTGCGGTGGGTGCGTGTGCTGGGGGGTGCGCGGGGTGTGTGCGGGTGCGTGCGGGTGCGAGCGTGTAACTGTGTGAGCGTGTGCGAGCGTACAAGTGTGCGAAAGCGCGCGTGTGCGCGGATGTGCCCGCGTGGGTGTGCGCGGTTGTGAGTTGTGTGCGGGGGCGGCGCGGCCCGGGGGGCGCAGGGCGGGGGGGGCGCAGGGGCGGGCCGGCGGCCGCGGCGCTGCTGGCCGCGGTCCAGCCCGGCGCACTAATACAGCCTGGCGGCTCCCGCCTGACTGACGCCGGCCGGGGCTGCTGCTGCTGCTGCCGCTGCCGCTGCGCCCTGGCTCCGCCGCCGCCGCCGCGCAGCTGCAGCCCCGCTCCCGCCCGCGGCGCGCCGAGACCCCAGCCCGTGCCCGCTGGCAGGTAAGAGCCGGGGCTCCCGCCCGCGTCCCGGGAAGGGCGGAGGGGGTGGCAGGGGGGAACGGAGGACGGTCCCGCCGCCGTCGCCCCAAACTTTGCACCGCGGCTGCCCCGCGCCGCGTCCCCCCGGCTGGCGGCCCCGGCCCCGCTGGGCTGGGGCGCTGTGCGGGCGGGGACTGGGGCCGCGGAGCAGCGAGATGAGACAGACCGACGCCAGGGCGGCGAGCGAAAGGAGGAGCGCGGGGAAAAACATTTTTATGGATGGCTAAACGCTGACAAGTCTTCCCGCTGTCAGGGTTTCTTTCCTGCTCGTTTAGGTAGGAGGGGGAATAAAAGAAAAGGAACAACAGAGCCCCACATGACACGTTTGGAAATACTTTTCCTTTCAGAGGTTATTTTCTGTTCAAGAAATCCCGCTCCTGGACACGCTCCCGGGCAAAACGGAACAGAATTACTGGGATTTGGGGGTTTTATTCCAGCTACTAACGGTGACTCTGATTTTTTTGTTGTTGTGTTCTTTTGGGCTTTTTGGCTCTTAAGTTCAGACGTTGTGTGTTAGCAAGTACTCAACATTTCCAAAATCAATAGCCCAAAAACAATATGGCAAATTATAAATCATTGTAATTTTATCTCCATGCCCAGGCAGCTCTTAAATGGAGGGAATTCAGCGTTCGGCTCATTTGGAACAATTCGGATATTGTGTGGTAACTTTGATTTTATGGGTAAATTTATTTGATGCTAGCCAGGTCTGCTTTAAAAGAGGCATTAGTGGGAATGAAAATAAATCACGCACACATGGACGTGCGTGCATGCACACACACACATGCGCATGCACTGATAATTACTTGCATTTTATAAAGTAGTGAAAAAAAAAATTCAGCCCCAAACGATCAACTATTCAGTGAACGAGCTCTCCCTTGGCGGGATTGAGAAATGATGTGTGCGGCTCGAGAATGTATTCAAGTTGGTAGTGGTTTGGGAACGACACTGCAGATAATGCAAGTTTCAGTGCTCTCTGTCTCCGAGGTGTGAAAGTGTGCCTCTCTTTATGTGCAAGTGTTTGTGTAGTAAGACTAATCTTCTCATCTTCAGGAGTATAAGCTGAAGAAAATGCTGCAAAATTCTTCCCCTCAGCAGTGGTAGGACAAATGTCATCACTCAAACAAAGCTCATCCGTTTTAATCCAGCCAAACAACTCCCTTCTTTCAGATTTGATAAGTAACAGTGTCTGGCTGGTTCATCTGTTCTTCCTGCTAGATTTTAAAGCAGAGGCTGGGGAGGTTTGTGGTTTGTTTGTTGGTTTTTTAAATATTGAGTTAATTTGACTTAGTAGCTAAAATAAACATGCCCAAAAATACATTTAAAGTCAGTTGTATGAAGGATATCATGTATTTACTGAGTTTGGCACTGGTTCCCATTCCTGCCTGTCGTTTGTAATGGAATTAGAAACCTTTTTTTCTTCACTTGGTTAACTTGCACACAAGCTGATAAACAGTAATTCTGCAAAATGACTGGAGTAAGGGTCAAGTCTGTTTTATCGTGAATCCTTATCATATCCATATGAGATACGCAGATTGGGAGATTTACCAATTTATATATCACGTCAGTATCAAGATTTGTAAATTGATGTGGAGATAGTATGAATATGAAATGAATATGCACAAAGCTGTCAACTGCACAACTTTGTGAAGCAGTTGAGTATTAGTATTTTATTAACACACTTGCCCAAGACTAAGAGTCGTGCACACATGTGCCTGATACCTGCAGAAGGTGGGGATGTGTGTAGAGGAACCAGGTAGCACCTCAGCTTTGGAAGCTACTCTCACAGCAACTGGTAGTAGTGCCCCATCTTGCCTTCAGTAGGTACAAGAGGAGGCCTAGTTCACCAAAGCAGGAGTGTAGAAGTGTCAGTATAATGTGTCACATAACATCTGGGCAGTTAATCCTCCTTTCTCTCCTTTTATTCTTTTACAGACTTTCTGCATCTCGCATTTGAATCCTTACTTATCTGCTGTTATCAGTCTGGGAGATAGTGTGTCATGTAATCTTCTCTCCTGAATGTTAAAGTGCTGTAAATTTGATGGCCAGGCTAATCTGTCGGTATAAAGTTTTATTTTTCCATTGTTAAATTCAAAGGACAATGACTACTAATTACCAGTGACCTCTAACCAAAACACTAGCTAGAGTTTATCACCAGTGCTGATAGTGACTAACAGTAATTCCAGCATCAGCAGTACTAGGCATCCCTTTTGAAAGAAACTTTAAAGAATAAGGGGAGCCAGAAGAAAAATATATATATGCTCTAGGTAATTTGTCTGTTGCAAAAAATACAGTGAAAGTGTACAGAGATTCCATTTGCTGTGCAATGTACCCTTTACAAATAATAATTACAGAGAAGAAAACAAAAACAACCCATCATAAATACTTTAACTGAAAACAACGCACCAAAAACATGCATAGGAAAGATTGTTCTCCTAGACTGCCTGATTTCCTGCTACAGGCATGTATGAAGAATCATTAGTGTTACTATACATGAACACCAAAAGATAGCTATAACAATGACAATTTGAAATAATCATTGCAGCCCTATTACTGTCTCTGAGAACATTGGTTGTAAGGAAGCATTAGACTCTGAATAGAGTACAATAAAATTAATTTTTAAAAAATATTCCAAATTACTTCCTGTCTTATATTTTGTCTGTGATGTTTGAATGGTTAATACTGTGGGAAATCTACAGACAGACAGGTGACTTAAAGAGTCTTGGGCCCTGTGTGTTTATTAGCACAGCTAAAAACCTTGCTGTGCTTTTGCAGATGAGTGGATCTAATAGACTGTGGGATCAGAGCCCAGACTGAGATCCTAATACATGTTTGCATTTAAATCAAAGCAAGTGAAACATTATCTGCCCAAATTTTGTGTGGATGCATGTGATTTTTAGACAGATTGTTCTATAGGACCACTTGCAGGTCTCTACAGGAACTGTTTGAACATCTTAGACAGATGTAAGGTTGAGCAGTTCGCTTTGAGGTTAGGCTCCTCTGGGCAAGGGCACATGAAAGACATGGTGGAGGTGGATGTAGAGCAGAGATTTCCCAATTTGTGGAGTCACCTCTACGTAGAAAAAGCCAAGAAAAACAGAAGAAGAAAATCTGATAATCGATTTCTGTTTTTGTGAGACAGCATTAAGATTGTGTGTTTCTGATTGGGTGGAGCAATGCCTTATCTTTCCAACATCCTGCTCTTTAGAACTTGTTTCCTTTCCACTCTTTTTCCTTGTCAGTAGCATCACCATCCTCCCTTCTGCCAAACTTAGCATCATCTTTGCCGCCTTCTGCCATCATCTTCTGTTTCTCACAGGTCTTGATACTTCCCAGATACCTCTTGACACTTTCTTCATGTTGCTTCTTACATTCCTCCTTCCTTTTGTTTGCAGCTGCCAAAGCATTAGTCCACACTGTGGCAACCTTCCAGTTTGATACTGCAACCTCCAGTTGCCCAACAAGCTCTTTTCTCCCACCTACACTCTGCTCCCAGTCAGCACGACACATCCCAAAATCCTGCATCTTTTGCTTTTCTTTCTGAAACATCCCCTTTTCTGGAGTATCTGTCCACCTGGTCTTTTTATAGGCTTTGAAAACATTCCCTACATCCAGAGTTCCTGTGCTGGTTTAAAAGTTAACCAGCAGGGGAATTGAACTCAACTCAAAAGAGAGATTATAAGTCAGAATAACAAT
>JAWMRA010000001.1:50007371-50021413 GCA_035584735.1 Pseudotriccus pelzelni | reverse complement strand
TTCCCAGGGACTGACTTCTGAGCCTTCTCTGAGGCTTTCAGTTGCCATCCAGTCTCATTTGTGTACAAAATATGGAGCGATGAGTCAGAGTAATTTCTTGCCCTTTCTGAAGAAAACCTGATACCTTGTGCATAGTTGTGGTATTTCTATGCACAATTTACATGCTTGCCACTAACCTAGTTTTATTTTTCTTTTGAGTATTTTGATTTTTTTCATACAGTAATTGTTCTGCTGAAGTCTGTAGCTAAATGAGGTGTTTATTCAGCATCTGTGCTTTCTAAATATGTACTAATTAAGATATTTAAAAAAACTTTTTCCCTCAGCCTGTTCACTAGGCAGTGTAACTTTTTCCATTTCTTTGATCCTGAAGCCCCCTTTATTTTTAATCGTTCTCCCCTTGGCAGCTGAAAGAAAATGTGGCAATATATACCAAGCCCTTTCTCACCCCTCCAGTTAACCAAGATAACGAAGTTGTACATAAAAAAATCCATCAGAACAAACTGCTTCCTATGCAATAAGCCCTTTGTCTCTGGAATAAGCAAGTTTATCTTCATTGTGCATCATAAGATGTTATTATAGTAGTGACTTTAATTACATTTCTTATTATTACATTAGTGTGTAGTAACACAGAGTTTCTAAGTGTGTTAGATTGTAGAATATGGTGGCATAAGCGAGTGCTGATGTAACCCAGGAGGTTCTTTCCCAGCCCTGGGTGTGTGCTGGCTGCTGCCATCTGGCCACGTGTGTCAAGACTTGGCTTTAAGAAAACTTGCGTGCTTTTCTCTTTCATAGTAAGTAGAAGTAACTGAATCAGTGCTAGGTAAAAATAACTAACCAAGAGCATGTTCACAGCATTCCTCTTTACACTGATTACCTGGAAATCATTTTCTCCCTTCCAATTCTGTTTTGATTTAGTTGCTGAGCAGCAGAACTTCCATCTGTAATTGTCACACCACTCCATTTTCTAGCCACATGCATCTCCAAGAACTGCACAACTTATGTCTAGGCAACCCTCTGGGGAATCTCCCTGTGTGGCCTTGCTTAGCTTTTGCAGTGACACCAAGACTGATGTCAGCTATTTTTGAGACAGATAGCCCTGCCTCTGTCTCTCACAGCACAGTTATCCCAGACAAGTGCTTCGAGTGGAGGCAGCACATTAAAGCTTTATTTCAAAGCATACACAATCTGCATACACCTGTGCTTACATACACATACACAGATGTGCTTTTGAGGGGAGCTGAACACTTTGCTTTTATACAGTTGTGTTTTAAGTGTTTTTGTTACCATCCATGCAACTTTCCTTTTTGACTTCTGCAGAAAACTTAGGGTGAAATGTAACAAGGATGGTACAATTTACCTGCTGTGCCTCTGGGAGAGAAATTCCCCCAGCCTGAGGGAATTGTTATAACCTGTGTCTATGGACCTTTAGGTTAAACATTAGGAAAAACATGTCTTGTACTGTTCTTGGGCTTGAGCAGGCCTTTACTGGGTGTGGGGGGGAAAGGTCCACAAGGATGGACCAGGGCAGTCACGGAGCTGCTTTTCTAGTGGCATCCACTTAGAAGCTGCCCCCATCTCCTGTTTTAAGTGTCCTCTGTATAGTTCAGACCTTTGGACTCACTATGCACAGGGGGTCCATGAAGTATATTTAAAGCAGTAAATAGCTTGACATATGACATATTTTTGTTAAAAAATTACAGTGTTCGGTGTTGACTTCTATTGGGATGTTAGAAAGCAGGGCTGGCAGAGACCTTGAGCAGTCATCCTATTTTTCTCTGCCCAGACCACCAAACCAAAACAAATTATCAGGTACATTCCTGATGAATCTTTTTAAAATGAGCTCTAACAATCCCATGTGATATAGACTCTACATTCTCCCCAGGCAAGTGAATCTCTTGCTTTGCTCTTCTTACACTTCCATATGATTTCTAATGTCTAAGCCAGTGTATACTTATTATTCTGTGATTACTTTTTGTCTGGCATGAACTTTACTCTGAGGTGACATTAGGATCAGATAAGTGAACTGTGGGGATGCTTCTTTTCACACAGATGAAATAAGGGAAAGACATTTGTCAATATTTGTTAAACAACAGGGGCTGCTTCCTCTTCTGATAGTCCTTCCACTGCAGCAGAACTTTTGCTGTAAAGTCATATCTGAACTGCTGTAAATATTGTCACAACTTTCAAATTTTACAGCTACAGTGAGTGCTGCTTGCTGTCAACAATTTTCAGTGGAAAAAGCTTATTGCCCTTGCTAAAACAAACTCTTCAATAGCCTAAGAAAAGATGCCCATAAAATATCCCATTTTGTATATCTTTCTGTTTGAAGGCTGCAGTCTTTAGTGTCTTTTCATTTCTTCTTGTGTAACTCCTGTGCAGTTAATAGAGTCTCCTCAGTGTAGTAGCTGACAGCACTGCACAGTGCTGTTTTCAACCCTGGTCTTCTCATCTGTTCAGTGCCAGCAAACAAACACTAGTACTGAAATAGTACAGCAGCTGCTAAATTGCTGTCAAACCTTTTATAATCTACATCCCAGTATTATTTTCATTTTAATGTCCATCCTTCAGGGCTCCACTTTGCATCATTCCAGTCTTTCTTATGGAGCCATCCACTCTATGACCAGACCTGCTGACTTTTATCCAGGATGAATGAGTTGTGTCGAAGATGGAAGGGCCTCACCCTGTCTTTGATGGCCTGGCAGATCCCTAGACCTCTGTTACTAGAGAGCAGCTTTAAGCTCTGGTTGAAGATTCAGGACTTTCACTGCCTCTGCTATGTCCTCAGGCTGCCCAGCCACATTTTACGCTATGCTGACCAATACTGCACAGACTGTGCCTAGCTTTTATTGCTGATACCATTGTCCCTAGCAGATTTCTTATCAGGTCTGCTGGGTAGCAGGTGCCAGTTAGAAAAAAGCAGCAAATATTTCCAGTGCAACATCCCACTGCAGAGAGTAGTTAGGCCACCTAGCCTGAAGCAGATAGGTATGGTGGTTACGCTCTACTTCCCCCCTCATTTTTTTCTTTGAAGAGCTGGTCAGAAGTCTGAATTGTTTGTTGTCAGAAGAAGCTGGAGTTTCAGAAAAATATGGAAGCTGCCTAAATATGTACCCTATTATTTTTATATGAGATCATTCATGTGTAGATGTTGCAAATTTGAGGGTACACCATTGCTGTAGAGAGCAGCAGCCTAAATGAATTTTTGATTTAAACTGACTGCTTTCATCAAGTCCTAGTGAGACTAAAATGTGATAGCCTCCCAGGGGGAAGACCACCTGATGATCTCACTGTTGGCCATGTGTTTGGTGTTTGGGAATGTCTGTGGGCACAGGTAGTAGGTGAATCTCACCAGAGGGTAAGAAGGTTTACTCCAAAGGTAGTAAACTCTGTAGAGATGGACTGATGTGTGAGAAATTGCAGTGTGGATGTTGTACCTGGAATTAAACTGAGGCGGATAGTTTGCTTGCAAGCCTCTGAAGTCAGAGGCTCTGGGCACAGCCAGGTTTCCAGCAAGAACTGTTGAAGCTAAAGGGAACAGGAGAAAGCCTTGTGCACGGAAGGCAGTAGCAGGACTCAGGACATGATCGTATTTGTCTTCAGTTGAACAAAGATCATCAACACCTGAGCATGCATAGAAGGAAAAATCCACACCCAGCTCTTGGTGGACAATAGCAGGTAGAAGAAAAGGACCCCACTGAATGGAGAAAGTGCACGTAATTTATGAGGGGAAACAAGTGCAAATACACTCAAGTTACTCAGTTTTGTACCCCTGGTCACTTTTCCTTCAGAGTGGTTGAGCCCTGGAGAGTGACATGTTACCAAAAGAACAAGGAGAACAAGGCCCTCAGGGGCCACAAACAAGAAAATTTCTGAATTCCTCAGCACCGAAGAGGCTTTAGCCCTCTAGGCAGTCATAGAACAGTCAATGAAAGGAAGTGAGGTGGCAAAAGCTGTGCAGCAGAGCAGAAATTGAGTACCCTGGTCAGAGCTGGGAAGGAGTTCAAGGCTTGAAAATTCTTCTTGCTGACTCACTCAAGGCAAATCAAAAGCTTTCCCTGTCAAGTGCTGTTCACACATCTGGATGCTCAGCTTTCATTTAGAAGAGTTATGTTGAGTTCTCACAGAGCTGAAGAAAGCAGCTTCCTTAGCAGTGGTACCCACAGCGAGGTGCCAGCCTCTCAATGCTGCACTGCAATGCCCAGACAGCATGGATTTAAGAAAGGCATGTCTTGCTCTATCAGCCTGATCTCTTTCTATGATCAGGTGACCTGCCCAGTGGATGTAGTCTTCCTGGATTTCAGTAAAGCCTTCAATACTGTCATTCTCCTGGAGAAGCTGGCAGCCCACCATTTGTACAGGTACACTCTTTGCTGGGTTAAAAATTGGCTGGATGGCTGAGCCCAGAGAGTGCTGGTGAGTGGCGCCACATCCATTTGGTGGCTGGTCACTAGTGGTGTTCCCTAAGGCTCATTTTCACACTGGATAGAAACAGGCAACTGCCATTCAGACATGCTCTTACAAGAGGTTTGTAGCCTGCTGGGGCCCAGGTCCAGGGTGTTATATAGGACTGCTAAAATTCATTAGACTTTCAGATTGTTACCCTTTACTGATTGCCTGCAGGGCACTAATGACACAGCCAAGTGACACCTAGAACAAGTTAAGAGGGACTGTGAAGCTCTGCAGGCAAAGGTGAAGAATGTGAGAGCTCAGGATGTCTTGTCCTCAGTTCCACTGGTGAAGGGGAAGATTTGTGTAGAAATTGACGCCTTGCAAATTAATAAGTGGTGGTGTGACTGGAGTTGCACAAGGTTCTTTGGCTTTTGTGACTATATGTCCCTTTTGAAGGAATGGCAGATGTTATCCATCTGGCAAAATGAGATAAAACTGCCTTTAGCTATGGACTTGACAACATGGTGTAAAGGACTTTCAAGCAGATATAGGGTAACAACAGCTCTCTGACAGAAAAGGCACAGAAGTAAGGGATACCAAATACATGGAGCAAGGTGAAGGAAGAGAGCCCTCAGGAAAGATAAAATGGTCACAAGAGACCAACACCAAGCACTTGCACAAGTGCAAGCAACGTGGGGAAACAAATGAGATGCAGGACTCGGTATATTGGTGCAGGGCTGTGATGACTTTACAGCGATTAAGACACTGTGGAATGGATTGTGTGACTGCATACAGGCTATTTGGTAGGGGTAGTTGGGAAAAGAAGTGGCAGTTGCTTTCAATGGAGTGCTTCAAAAATCATGTGTGAGATTCTAATGTGAAAGACGTGGCAGTTTAGGACACAGACTTGTATCTAGCTGCCATTGGGTACTGAGCCTTCAGAATGAAAACCAGACAAGTTTTTATCCTTTGCTAATAACTACATGCTTTAACTGCCAAATGCAATAATGGCAATAAGACTTGTAGACCATAGCAATAACATAGTTGCTTATAAAAACACAGAATCTCATGTGCCTCAGGTGCCATGTTCAGGTTCTTAACTGTGTTGTACTTTCCATTTACATCCTGCCCGTGTCTGGCTGTCTGCGATGTTGTGAGGCGAATCCAGCCATGGGGTTGGGATTGAAGTGCTGTCAACAACAACACTTCTTGTGGGTTATCTAAAATAGAGACATTCTGATTTCACACCTGCTTGGTTATGTCTTTTTTTGAAGCAGAAAAGTGTTAATTCAGCAGAGTTCTCTTGCCAAAGCAATGTAGAAATTGAAATGGGATCAGAAGTCTCTACTTTTCTCTCTTTTCATTCCTACAGAGTTAGTATAGGTGAATCTGCTCTGTGAGTTGGTGCTGGTTAAGTACAGCTGGCTCTTAATGAATAGAGGTCATAGTGCCAAAAAGCCATCCTGCTTCACATTAGGTTCTTTCCCCCACTCTTTCTGGAAAAAAGAGGAAATTTCCAAGCAAAGAGAATATTTTCAGAATGTTTTGTAGTTTATGTTATACCTTCCTTTCTGGAATATTATAACAAATGTGTCTAGCAGGTGCAGACATTAAATCAAAAGGTAAAAATGTAAAGAAAATCTCTAGTAACTAGTAAATATGTACTTCAGTTTACTTAACACCTGCTCAAATCTCTGACAACTGAAATCAGAATGCCTATTAGGACAAGATGTAATTTTTGTGTCTGTCTCAGCTGAAGTTTATTGTAGAAATGGGACCAACTATTCAACCTCACTCACTTTTAAAGGACAGCAGCTTACTACTATAGGTAGGACAAACATAGCACTGGGATATATTCTTCTGGGAAAAACCAGTCAGAGGATTTCAGTACAGGATGCTGAAGATTTTTCCAAGGAATTTTCTTTAAAAACCCTGACTTGTTATAGTTTTGCCATTGAAGTCGAGGTGAAAATATCTCTGAGTAATTTCAGTTATTTGCATGATCTGCTAGACTGGAAAATTAGTAAGTTTTATAAACAATAAAGCATGAGAAAAGCATCAGTTTTTACTATGCTATTTAGTTGCAGGCTTTACTGCTTTTATAGATTGCTCTGCATGTTGGTCTTGCCTTTGGAGTACTTTGTATTCAAAGAAAATGAATCTGCAGTAACACAAAATCTTTAGTATTATTAGATCTCTTTGCTTTCTGGCTTGCTGATGTATACTTACAATCTGTTTATCCCTATTTAACTTTGGAGTTGCACTCAAATTTCATATCCTATTACCAAAATACATTGAAAAAATAAAAAATGTTTGGAATCGCTTTCTAAATGAAAGGAATTGACAAGAATTTTACAAGTGAATGAGAGCTTGGAAGTCTAGTTGATTGGTAAGAACTTGCCCTGCTAATTAATTTTTTTTTTTAAAGTATGCAAACCAGTAATTTTTTCTTTTGTGTCTCTAATATTGCTTCTTGAGGAGTAGGAACTGCAGTCTCCTGAAATCTGAAAGGTGGAAGGATGGTTTATTTTGTATATTTGCGCTAGAATCTGAACTGTCATGCTAATAGTTGTGTTACTCTGTTGTTACCATATCATATTGTATGTTATTAGCATAGGGACTACTTTATTCCGCAAGGCGGATAGTAGAGAATATTTAGGCAAGACTTATAGCTGCTTTTAGAAAGCAAACAGACTGGCTTTTTGTTTTTGGCTTTTTTTTCAATTCATGGCTTTCACAGAAAATTTTTTTCAACAGTGGAAGGCTTGCAAGGAAATTTTCTCAATAGCTTTCTTTTTTTTCTGAAACATTTGTGAATGAAAGCAAAACTCAAGAAGTTTCATTTCTTTGTAAGTCAAAAGCCTTGTAAGTCTACTCCTTAAAAGGCACAAATATGATTCCAAGTATATCTTCAGACAGTTCTCCTACAAAAGATGTGAGACTGCTAATCCCAGAGTTTTACTGGTCTAACAATGAAGTGGTAAAAGCGTGATAAAACTGACGACTGTTTTCTTACAGTAATGATGGAGTAACTTAAAATTGCAGACCAGAGTTGATGCCATATAACTGCCATTTATTATTTGTCTTAAACAGAACTTTAGCAAACTGTAAGCAAATCTTCACCATTGATTGTATGCATACTTGGCAACTCTATAATTTACTTTATATCTTACTTATTTTTATAACTCCCATAATCACCACAACTGGAGTTTACCTTTTATTTCAGAGGATATGAATATTGGTGGTAAATATGTATAGTTAATTTTATATGTACACTTTTAACTTTAAGCATATGTAGTATTATTATGTGTGAGTGTAGCTGATAATCCAGACCACTCGGTATTGTGATCTACCATTCAGTATGTTTTAATGAACGCTTGTTTAGAGGGGGACTTGTTTACTGAGACACTGAGGGGCCTTGGAATCCAAACATTCACTGTTTAATTTTGTATCTTTCTAATTACTACAAGAAGAGATTTTTCCTGGGGGTGGTGAACAGTCAAGTGGGGAAGCTGATTTATTTTCGTCATGTGAAATGAGACTATTGAACACCTCCTCGGGGAATGATGACCAGTGCAGCCAATTATTTTCCCAGGAAGGAACATTTAGAGGAAATTCGAGATGCTGCTTTTAAGGACACAGTTTTAAACTGCAAGCAGTTAAGGTGCGTAACAGCAATGATTAAGGCAGAGTCAGATTTAATGGGCTTCCTAGTCTTCTGTCTGGGGGGAAAGAGAGAGAGAGAAACCTCATGGATGGAGAATTTAGATGCCTTTTAGGTATCTTCTATTGTGTTCCATAAATGTGAACTCTCTGATGTCCAGGAAAACTTAAGCTAACTATTGAAGTCTGCTTCAGTGTCTCCCTGAAGTAAAACTGCTGTCCAAACCTCTTTGGGTTTTGATTTGAGGGGGGGGCTGCTGTGGGTTTCTGTTTGGTTTTGTGTGGGGCTTTTTTACTGTTGGTTTGGTGGTTTTTGTTTTGTTTTGTTTGTTTTTTTTTTAATCTTCGCTGAAATGCTACTTTTGAAACATAAATGGTGCCAAATTTTGTATTGCCTAGAGCCTACCATCAGATGGCAGTGTTGTTTCTGTGCTTAGTGAGGCAGGCGTTAACATTTAGCAAAGAATCAGTCTAACATTAAATAGAAAGGCTAATGGAGATGACTTCTTTCTTGGTAAAGCCTGGTATGTCTTAGGCTCACATATCTTTTTAAAGTAATTGAATAATTTCAAGCTTTGGGTTTCTTTTTATGTTGTAACTGATTTTGATGTTGAAATCAAAGGCATGGTATCAGGTGATACTATGCCAAGTTTGGGTTCATTTGGTGTCCTTTCTATAGAAATAGTATTTTTCCTTTATAATGGCATAATATGAGGCACATGCCCAATAAATGAAAAACAAAACCACTCTGCACAGTTCAGTCCATATTTCACAAGTGTAACTAGACTTCATTTTTTAATTAAATGTCCATTTTGGTTACTCTCAGTTTACGTGTTTGTCTGGTTGTCCAGGTTGGCGCTTGATGCTGGGGTATGACTTCTAAGAATTTTGATGCCTTCAGGGTGCAAGAGTCATAACCTGTGAACTGCTCATAATTTTTAATGTAGTTTTTGACTGCGTGTTGCAAAATTAAATGTGGTGTCACCTTGCCAAAGTCTAATGCAAAAGTTCCAAGAGTGAATAAAGGAAATAAAATATTACTGGCTATGTAGTTATCTTTGGACAGTCTCCAGGATGAAGATGTTTTTTCATTGTAAACTACTAGAGGTCTCAGTGTGAGACCATTTCTTTGGACCTACCACAGGGACCCCATGAATGCCAAACCCAGAGGGGGAGGAGAATTATTGTCAAGCACTCAAGGAAACCCAGCAAGTGTGGTCTCATCACCACATAAATCGCCACTTATACCAGTTTTGCTGCGTGGTTTCTTTGTCAAGGCCTCTTGTTAAAGCTGCAGTGTCAAAAATTTGAAGTCAGAAAAAAAATATGTGAAGGATTGCCTTGGCCAAGTGGATTTTCAACTCTTAGTGCAAGTGCGTATGTCCTTGTTCAAATGGACGAACACTTTATAATTAACTTCATTATTTTCTCACTTAAGAATAGCTGGTTTATTCCTGGTTGTTCAAAGTGTGGTATATTAGCTTCCATCTTGTTCATCAGTAGCTACTGGCACTAAATGTCAGTGTTGCATATGAAAGTAGAAAAAGGACCAAATTATTGATCTAATGTTTTGTTTTGTATGTGCTACAAGGATCAGAAGAACCTGTGAAACTGCCTGTATCTACATCATAAATGCAGCATTCCTCCCAAGAAACAGACTCTTAAAGATGCTGAGTAGATGTCTTACAGTAGTCAGCAGGTGTTTACTGTCTTGTTCTAGAGAGTACCAAGAGGTGTGTGCACACACATCTCCCCCTCTCCCTCCTTAAGCACTCCCCCACAATTCCTGCCCAATTTCAGATTGGATTTAGGTAGTTCTGCCTCATCTCTTAATCTGCAGTTCCAAAGTACCAGGTTTTTTCACCAGACTGGAGAAGCTCAAGCATATTTGCAGTCATCCTTGCACCTTCCTAGAGCATTCCCTGGAGTCATGTCATGAAAGGTATAGGATAAATGTTTGAATGCATGCTTTTAGATAAAATAGCATTTTAACTGATTTTTTTTCTTTTTTACTTGTAGTATGGATTTATGTAGTATACTCTGCCCTTAGCAAGCGTAGTTTTCTCAATATATTCTCTTTGAGATATTCCATGTACTGTGCATACAACCAAATACAGCAATTTTTCACTCAATCAGAGTATTACTATTGAGTGTTGGGATGAAAGTGTGGATATAGGAAACTCTTCACTTGAACTGTACAATTTTCTCAATTCTTGCCCTCTTTAAGTCTTTCCCATTTATCCTGGAAAATGAGAGTTAAAACTGGCATGACAGCAGTGGTTAGCTTAAAAATTGTGTTTGCAAGCAAGTGTGAGTGATGCCATTTGCAGATTCTGTTCTTGTACTGTTTTTAGCTATGCTTTCTCCAGTGTGGTATGGAAGTGTCTTTGCAGAAGAGGAATAATGGGTGCTATACCTAAGTTCTTGCCAAGCATGTGATGACCTCTTCATTGGGGAGAGAGAATTCCCACCCCCAGCACCAAATACCTCAACCCAACCCCCCAAAAACCCCAGCAAAAACCCAACACCTTAGTGTGATGAGGTAGTGCTGTGAGCATAACTGCGTAACTTGCTCAGACTCTGCGTGTTGGTTTTGGGATTGCAATGCTGGGGCTTTCTGGGCTACAGCAAACTTTACATACCCCTGATCAGGCCCGTGGAAGTCTCTTGCTGACTCTCAGATGTCACTTGTATATTCCTTACTTTTTAATAGTACCACAGGCTCCTTTGGGGAAGTTTCACTTTTTGCTTCCCCTCTCCCAAATACCCCCTTCCCTAGCACTCTGGAAACTTCACCCGACCAAGGGAATTGGACAATAAAATTCTCATATACAGCTCCTGGGTTTAAAAAGCAACCTCTGAACCTCCTGAATCTTCCTAAATAGAGGATGTCAAGTAATTACCAGCTTGTAACCAGTTGTATTCAAAGCAGCAAAGTGGCTGGAAGTGACTTTTAACAAGACTTTGCTAGATCTTTAGAGATCAGGAAATTAGTCTGATCCTGATAATCATTATTGAATGCTGAGGATGTGCTAAAAGCCCCTGAAGGGAACAGAGAACAGGTGATTACATGATGTTCTTGGATGACTTGTATGATGCCTGGTGGGATGCTGCATCCTACTGTGCTGTGGAGTCAGTCTGAACAGACATGGTGATCCTGTGGAAGTCCTGAAGAACTTCAGTTGCTTTTGCTCCTAAAAGCAATTAAGGGTGACTTACTAGTTAAAAACAAAGTACATGTACACAGTAGAAAAAGATACGGTAGGCTGAAGCAATTGGAAACGAAAGCCATAGTGCTGCAGACTGAAAAGACTCTCTTTCAACAGTGGAAGAAATTAACCTTCGGAAAAAGTGATGAAAAGGTACTGGTGACTTTTGTACCAACAGAGCTGCTCATTCAAGAGTGGATGCCTGTCTTTCAGACAGGATTTTCCTGATTTTCTAGAATAAGCCTTATGTGCTATACTTAGACATTTTGTTGGAGCAGCCTTTTCTGGGCTTAATGCATGAACACTAATGTCTCAAGTGTCTGTTCAGTACATCAGCTTCAGTTATGCTTTTGATTCTCTTAATGTTGCTCATGGCCCCTAAGCACCGTGCAGATGGTGAAAATTGGCCTGCAATTTCTAAAATTTATGGTACTGGTTGAATTTTGAACTGACATTTGACATTCCAGAAGTGAAATTTGGAAAGATGTGCTTTTTTTCTGCAACATAGATTCTACGTTTGTTGGCTTCAAACTTAACAGGAGGCAAATTACTGAAGCCAATGCTTTCCTGTTTTTTTGATGAAGAAAATGATGACAGTCATAGTGGTTGGGGTCAGAATATCATATGTTTTTCTTAAAGACCTCTAATAAGTAAAATGGTAAAAATGGTCTAAAAAGAGAAAGTTTGGATGGTGAAAGAAATTTGTTTTAGCAAGGCCAGTGATTTAAATCAAACTATCCCTGGAAAAAAAACTTATACGAGGGGTTAGCATGGGTTTTTGCAGCTGCCAGGATGGTTTCTCTGTCCCTGTTGGAGATCTCACCTTCTTTTCCATTTCCCTCCTACTCTTCCAATTCACACACACCTTTTCTTAGTTTTACTGGCATTAATCCAGTAGCCAGTTTGTGTAATATTGCACACAAGCGCTTCTTGCAGAAGGTAGCTGAAGGCATGCCTGGTGTCATGTGCATTATCGAGTCTCTGTTTTCAGTCTGTCTCTATTACAGCAGACATCCCTGGTATGTTAATGATGGATGGAAATAGCTAAGAAATTACATTTTAAAAATAGGTATTTATGATGTACAAGTGACAATAATTGTCTTCTCTGGCCTCCAGCATTTCTCAAAAATTATGCAGTAGAAAAGTAGAAGCAGTCTTCTTGAAACTACTGGATTTTGATACTTTTGGCTGAAAATCTAGAAGTGGTTTAACCTTGAAAAATAATAAAAGTTGAAAGCAGAACTGATGGAAATCAATATTAACCTTCCAGTTTTGCTAGCCTGAATTTGTAATACTAGTCAATTTTTTTAATGGTCAATCTTAAACTAAATTGAGTCCCTGCATTATCTGTGGAGAAGTGCTTTTCTTTCTTCTGAAACATTATTTTAGATTGGGCTGAGCTGAAGTCGGCATCATTCCCTGTGCTCCCCCTGATATCAAAGTGCACCATATATATTTTAACTTTTTAGTAGCTTCTGCCAATGAAAACAAAAGTTATAATTAATAGTCTCAGCAGTTTTGCTGCCAAGGGTTCCTGGCCACAATTCTTAGTTTGTTTTATGCTGCAGATGCATACCTCTGAACCTAGTTAACAATTTTTTTCCTTGCCAACGATTAAAAGACTACTGCTGTCAAAGGAATTACTTTTAAAAAAAAGCATCGACATTAAAGAGTAAATTTGATCATTAAAAAATATTTTTGAGATAACAAAACAGGATCTAAGGACAAAAAAGGAAATAAGGTTCTTGTTGAGGCCAAAGCACCATCAAACATATCAGTCAATTAATTGTTCTAAAATAATTTTACTTGTAGAGTTGTATTGCAGATGGGGTGTGTTCTGATGCTGACAAATGACTCTACACAATAAATGTATGGGTTAGCAGGTTGAGGTCTTATCTCTTTGCTGTCAGGAGTATCATGTAATTAATTGCCCTAATAATCTCAGCCCTGTATGACTAGCAAAATCTTTTCTATGGTGATATGATACTTTCTAATTATTCAAGTGTATATATGTTTCTAAATATGATCTGATTTCTGGCTCTAGAGGGAGTTTGGGAAGTGCAACTCTAACACAGAACCTTTAGGGAAAGGTAATTTTTCTTGCAAAAAAAAAAAAAAGTCCAGTCTCCCTGGATCTTTTTCATTCTCTGTTTGTGGGTTTAGACCACACAGTATGGTTTTATATTATTGACAACTGAAGTTGGCTGATGAACTTGCCTTGGCTATATTTGACTTCAGACGAGTATTTTCCTATTATGTAGAAATGTTTAACTTTTTTCCTCTGCTTTGCCTTCATGCTAGTCTTGATAATGTAACATAAGCTCAATATTGGTGTGATAAGACTGATGCCTTGTTCAGCTCTTTGCTTTTCTTCCAAAGAAGGTTTTGTTCTGCTTATATAATTTTTTGTGACTGAGTCTCCTGTGGAGGGTTCAGTGTGGGTCGTTCAAACACTGATCAGTTGCTGTTTACCTAGGCCATCTGATTAATGAACACATATTTGAGTGGGATTAATACTGTAATAAGCGCCTTGGACAGACACAAACCAGAGAGTAGATTCACGCCATCTTACTCTGTAGTGCTTATCACAGAATCATAGAATTAACTGGGTTGGAAGAGACCTCCAAGATAATCAAGTCCAACCCTTGATCCAACCCCACTGTGATTACTAGATCATGGCACTCAGTGCCTCATCTTAAACACTTCCAGGGATGGTGAATCCACCACCTCTCTGGGCAGGCCATTCCAATGTCTGATCACTCTCTCTGTAAAGAACTTCTT
>JAWMRA010000001.1:49980607-50007271 GCA_035584735.1 Pseudotriccus pelzelni | reverse complement strand
ATGGCATGGAGGGCTATAGAATACATAGATTGGGTTACACCCATGAATTGGTCCCAGTTGTTCTAACTAGGACAGTTCCCCAGAACTATTTGCCTCAAACTCACTGTTTGTCCATTAAAAGAGAGAAATGAGGAGGAAAGAAAATTAGTAGATGCCCGGGTCATTAGAGTTTGTTCTGCTTCAGGCTTCCCTTCACCCTTATTACCTGGCTACAATAGGAGGCAGATTGGCCATTTCTTGATAACAGTGGTTCTGTGTTTGTTCGCTCTGGTGGTGTGCTTGGTCAGGCAGCCGTGCTGTGCAGAATAGCAGGCAGGAGCTGGCGATGGAGAGACTCTTTCCAGAAGGCGACGTCTGCAAACAGCAAAGCTCCGCGTAATGAAAACTCCTTTATAACGTGAATAACCCTGATGATGAGGTCAATACATTTCAACAATACCTAATCTTTTTTTGTGTGTTTTCTTGCTGTGCCTTCCCGTTAAATTTTTTTTTTTTTTTTTTAAAACATTCCTGTGCAGCGTTCCCTGTTCAGGAGAGTTCATAGTGCTTTACAAAGCCATCCCTGTCAGGGTGCCTGTAAGACAGATGCAGAAATCGAGGCACCTGAGGGAAAGCCATTCACCCAGAGGCCTGTGGCAGGAGGTGATCCCACATGCTACCCAATAGACACAGAATTGACTGGAGGCACAAGTAGTTCATGTGGCTTTTCAAGACTCTCTTATGGTTGCTTGCTGGTCTTGTCTATCCAAACCTACTTGTCTCTGTCAAATTACTCTGGCCTAGCTGCCAATGTGCAGTTTCTTACCCTGCAGCATATATGAGGCATCTAATTTATCTCTCTCATCAACAGACCTTGAATTACTTCACACAGGGCATGAGGCCTTCACAGAGACATCCAGAGCAGAGAAACCAAAATTCATTCCTGTGGGAGGCTGCAGTCTGTGACTCCCATGCCTGCCCTGCTGCATGTTCTATAGGACCACCCCAGGCTTCTTGGTGGTGGCCTCCTTGGGACCCTTGGGCTGTCGGGGCTGCATGGGGCAGAGCTGAGTGCTAGGAGGGGAGAAGGGGAGAAACAGTCCTAGAGAGAGGGGGTATTCTTTGCAATCCTGGGGTGGATTTACGGAAGAGTGGAATGTTTCTTTTAAAGGCTCAGGTCTCAATTTTTGCCTTTTGGTCAGTGTTTTCCAAAGCTAGTAGTTAACACAACATGTCGTCTTACATGCTGAAGAGAATCCAGCCCTGGTTTTATACTCCCAGGCTCAAATATAGGCATATGAACCCTGTTTAATCTCATAAGCAAGTGTTCTGGTTTAGAGAATCTGAGCACCCACATTGTCAGCTGAAGTCACAGGGAATAGCCAGCTGTCTTCTCCTTTCCTCCCACGGAAGGGAACTAGATAACCAAGTTCTTGCTCCTTTTGCTCTTAGTCCTGTGAAATAGCTTCCATAGAAAGTCCAAGCGTATCCAGATATTTTTCATAGAAAGTGCCTCAGTGCTGTTGCATGGGAGCATTAGTCCGTCATCCAAGGCAATCCTGCCACTGAATCAGATCTTTATGTGGATAAAGCACACTGATATTAGTGCTTACTAGTCTTCCACACTCTTATTTGTTGCAGTTCTTCCAGATGTAAGCCCTGTGGATGCTCCACCCTTCCTCCCCCCCCTGCAGGGTTTCACAAACCACTGAGGGCTCAATTAGCACAGATTACTGCGGATGTTCATGCAGGAGAACCTATATGTCAATCTTATTGCATTAGCAATTTCCCACAGTGATGCACAATGAAAGCCTTTTAGGAAAAACAGATTTGAATGTGATATGGTTTGAACACAATGAAATGCTAATGCAATTCCATGGAAAACTGCTAACATGATGTATATGGAAAGTCTTTTGTGTGTGAAACATATCCCCCTGTATGCAGTTGGCCAGGCTGTCTCACCTGCAAAGGAGAGGTGGCCAGCAGTACTGTTGCTCCAGGCCTGCTGCCAGTCAGAGGGGAAGCAGTTCTGGAAGTTCTTCCTTTTGAGTATTTTATTGATGATCCATATGATCTGTTGATCTGTACTTCACTTGCCAAACAGTGTAATGCTAAATGGCCAGCAAAAGATGTCTGCTGTGTTAACACCAGGCAGACCTCCCCAGTGTGTGTCTCTCTGGGACCTTGGGTATTAGGCAGGGAGTGTCTTTACCGGGCTACAGCCAGAAGCGTGGCTCAGGGTGCCCCGTCAGCGTGGGGTGTTGGAGACAACAGACTGCGCAGCTAATACCCAGTGCCACAGGTTATTTCTGACTTTGTGGCATTAGATTCCTGGCACAACTAGGCAGCAGATCTCAGAAACACAAGGTGTAGTTCTTGCATGTGGAGAGAACCTGGCACCAGGTTTCATTTGTGGGATCAGACCTTGCAGATCTGCCAGTGGGAGCCAACCTCCCACTTCTGTGCATTCTCCCAGGAAATGAAGGTGCTCACCCAGCTGGCCCTCAGGTCTCCTCTAAGGTAGGTGGATGTACTACCTTGCAACATGAGGAGAACATTCACTTTACCTTTCTTCCCTGTGTGCATCATAAATGCACAACCAGAGCTCCAAAATGTATTCTCTTCTAACAGCTTAAGACGCTAAACTTCCAGAATAGGTCCCCATCAGGCTGGAGTGCCACATCCTTGGTGAAGTAATTGTTCTTTAGATGTATCCTTATTCACAACATTCTTAACATCTAAGTAAATCCTTTTCCTAAAATGGTTATTTGGGAATGATTCCAAGAATGCCAGTGATTGATAACGAGGATTACAGGATCTGATTAGTGTGGATATAAACTTTAGGCCAGCACTGAAGGTGAAATTCTTTTCAAGTCCCCTTCTTCCTTTGTGAAGTGTTTGTTCTGGAGGTACTTGGCTGCATGTTTTGTATTAGAGACGAGTCAGCTTTTATTTTAAAAGCAGGAATTCTATTTTTTGCGCCTTTCTAACCATTCCATTTTTAGAAACACCAATGGGCTTTGCTACAGTTTCTCTGGGAATGGTGGGTATGTGAGGAATGTAGGACCCACTGGCTACAAAATGGGGATAACCAGAGCCATGAAAAGACATTTTGGCTTCCCAGAGAAAGTTGGTGTGCCTCCCCGTCATCCCACTGCCTCCTGCCTTCTCCCACAAATAGGTACTCAGAGCTCCTCTGTGGCATATGTGCTCCTTAGCCTTCAGCTCTGCTGGGGGAAAGCAGCTGGGAGAGGGACTGTTCCTCACAGCTGCTGGTCTGAGGCTAAGCAAGGTAGCCACAGGAAGGGGTAAGGCAGGGACTGGGTGAATGAGTCTTCCTCCTGCCTGCAGGGAGCAGGGTGTGAGGCAGAGAAGAGGATGTGTCCCTGTGGGATTAGATCTTAGAAACTTCAGTGTGGCCCAGCCAGGGAACACAGTGCAGTTCACTCCTTATAAACATCACAGTCACTGGTTTCCTTTAAGAATTAATATCAAGGAAGGAAGTGCAGTCAAAGAGAGATCATAGTGATAAATTGGGCCGGTTTAATGTTTTTGCATAGACATTTGTTGTGGTAATTTTGTGGGGTACCTTCAGATGTTGTGGGAGATTTTTGAAGGCAAAAATCAGTGATAACATCCAGCCCTCTGGTTTGGGTTTACCCTCAGCAGCTGGATGCAAGTAGCCCAGGGGCCAAAGCCAGCATAGCCTCGTTAGCCTAGTGCTGCACCTGAAGAGAGAGGCTCTTTTGCTTGGTCATAGTAGGGGATGTAGGGTCATGAGGGCTCGTCTCAAGGGGTTTTCCAGTCCCTTCTTCCTCTTCAAGGTCAGCACAGTTATTCTTGAAACAAGCTGTGTAATATGCACTCACAGACTTCCAGCAGCAGCTGTCCTAACATGTATCTATCCTATTTGAACGCTTTCCCTGTTTCTTCAAGTGGATATGAAAGAGAGATTGCCCCTATCCTGCCTGCAACAGCCTTTTATATGTGGGCTGTTACCATGTCCATGCCCCTCTGCTCTCCCATCTTATGTCACACCAGTGAAGCCTTGTTAAAACATGTCAGTGTGCTCACCCAGAGTGGTCCAGCTGCAGGAATTGGTACATCCCTTCTTCCTAGTCAGACATCATGGGCACACTAAAAGTGACCTTGGTACTTAATTTTCTTTTGTGACAGAATTTAGGCATCTTAAAGATTTTCACAAGTGTTTGGCCTATGGAAGTATCAGTAGCTGTGCTGAGGTGTGCAGCTTATGTACATGAATCTTTCCCTCTTTATATCAAAGGAGAATGTGTTATTCCTGTCAAGACAAGCTAAATGATGCTGAGCAGATGAGGTAATATTTGAGTGATTACACTCAAAATTCAGAGTTCAGAGAAATTATTTGGATGTCATGGATTTTTAGGCACTAGCATCAAATTTTGTCCTAACTTTATCTGGGAGACAGTGAGTTCTGGTGAAAGCTCCAGAGGGTAGATGAGTGGTTGGAGAAACATGAGGTGCTGCAGGGTTTTCTGTTTGATATTAATGCCTTCACATAAAGTTCATTGTAGAAAGGTTTTCAGAACAAATTTGAAAAAACTCAAGAAAATGAGTTTCAGGAATTTGCATTACTCATTTAAGTTTATAGGAATAAACAACAAGATGTTGCCAAGGCTGTGTGAAACATGGATGAATTAAGTCCCAAGCACTCTGCCTCCTATCATTGCTGCTGTTTTCAACTGAAGCAGGCCAGGGTCAAACCAAGAAGAAATTTAGTTTCTTGATTAAAAAAAAAAAAAAGAAAAAAAAAAGAAAAAAAACCAAAACACAACAAAAAAACAACCCAACCTTCTTTACATCCCATTTATTTAAAATGCTGGGTATCAGGTTCTGTGGTTGTTGGTAAGAATAAGAAGGTAACATTGTAATGAATAATGCATTCACTGTATTTTCTTGGGTGTGAAAGGCAGTGGTTTCAGATAGGTTCATAACAGCACGCTTGTCTGACAGGTCCCAAGCAAAACAGGAAGCCTTGGGGAATCCCAAATGATGTTGTGGGTGCCACGAGTGGAACATGAGTCTTTTCAAGTGATTTACATGTGTCAAGAGCAACATGTGGCCATCGTTCCCAAGCCATATGAGCTGGTTACTGGACTGTGCAGCTCAGGTGTGGGCTTACACACTGCTCCTCCGCAGTGAGTGCATGTGTGAAACCTCTCCTGCCCAGCTCTGAGCTGATGTGCCTGCGAAAAAAACAAAAAGGGTTGTGCATGAGGCCCAAAGCAAGGTTGGTGAGGTTCCTCACTCATTTGAGGCCCCAGTATTTGTACATACTTCTGTTAGTTTGTTTATTTTTTTTGTTTATTTATTTATTTATTTATTTATTTATTTTAAAGCCCTTTCCCCTTCTGATACGTGGAAGGTCCCCATAAGTGAGTGGCAGTGCTGATGTAAGTCAGGCGATTCTTTGCCAGCCCTGGGTGTGTGCTGGCTGCTGCCATCTGGCCACATTTGAAAACATATCAAGGCTCAGCTTTAAGAAAACTTGCATGCTTCTCTCTTTCACAGTAGGTAGAAGTAACTGAGTCAGTGCTAGGTAAAAATAACTAACCAAGAGCATGTTCACAGCATTCCTCTTTACACTGATTGACTGAAATTATTTTCTCCCTTTCAATTCTGTTGTGATTTAGTTGCTGAGCAGCAGACTTCCAGCTATAATTGTCGCACTACTCCATTTTCCAGCTGCATTCATCTCCAAGAACTGCACAGCTTATGTCTAGACAACCCTCTGAGGAATCTCCCTCTGTGGCCTTACATAGCTTTTGCAGTGACACCAAGACTGATGTCAGCCATTTTCGAGACAGATAGCCCTGCCTCTGCCTCTCACGGCGCAGTTAGCCCAGACAAGCGCTTCGAGGGGAGGCAGCACGTTGAATCTTTATTCCAAGGCATACACAATCTGCATACACATGTGCTTACACACACATGCACAGATATGCTCTTGAGGGAGACTGGACCCTTTGCTTTTTTTGCAGTTGTGTTATAAGTCTGGTTTTGTTAGTATTCATGCAGTTTTCCTTTTTGACTTCTGTGGAAAACTTAGGGTGAAATGTAACAAGGACTGGTACAATTTCCCTGCTGTGCCTATGGTAGGGAAATTCACCCAGCCCGAGGGAATGGTACAAAGCTGTGTCTGGGGAGGTGTAGGCTAAACATTAGGAAAAATATGTGTTATACTGTTCCTAGGCTTGAGGCTTACTTCCATGCAATGCCTATCTCACCCTCCAAGACAGGGTGGCTCTGTGCAGGCTTATTATCAGGAGTGACCTGTATTCCCTGCTAACTCTTGAACTACACACAAGAGTGATTTGGGGGAGTGCTACTGTAACAGACCAAAGCTATTCCAGATGCTGTGGTAATAACATGCTATAGGTAGTCACATTCCAGTTTCCCACCACTGTTGTGCCATAAGTAAGGTAGGCACTCTATGTTTAGGGAGAATGGAGCCAGGGAACTGGGCTGACGCACTTCCAGTCCCACCTTCTTCTGCAGGCCACAGAAGTGAAAGGGTGGGTCCATGCTCACATATCATATGTCTTCTGCCTCTTCCCTAAATCAAGCTTCAGACCTTAGGCTAAACTCAGTGATGGAATAAAGATTTCTGGCATGGAAGATGTAGCATGTTTAGTGATGATCAGTCACTTAGCTGACAGACAGATAAAGCTTTCCTTCCAGTCCCAGAGGAGAGGGAATCATGTTAGGAATGTATCCTGAATGATGCCTGACTCGTGTTCAGGATAGCACATCATGCTGTCACTGAGGGAGATAGAGGTGACCAGACCAGAACTACCATAATTGTATGGCTTTACACAGGTGGTGGGGATGTGGATCAAAACTGTAACGCTTCCCTCCCCACTGCCACTCTGAAGTGTTGAGCATCAAGAAGCACAATGGGCCATCAGCACAGAAAATACATCAAGTGCGGTTTTGAAACACTTCAACATTGGAAATTTCCAGTTAGGTAGGCAAGTTGGTCGTTACCAAAGGCATAGAGTTGAAGCAACTGCTGTCCTAAAAGGCTGTTAAAATTAAATTGTGAATTTACATCTCTGTCATTGCAGCCCTGGAGCAGAGTGGCTGCCTAGGTATTTCATAATGGAGAATCTAAGTGTAGCAACACAGGACTTAGTCTGCTAAATAGTATGCAGTATTATGTAATTTAGTAACATTAAACTAGGATGTTCAGATAAGATTTGAAATCTGTTTATTTAATATCATATTTTATATGTCAATTGAATTTGGGGAAAAAAGATTTTAAAGAAACTGGGGGAGAGCACAGTAGGAAATTGTGCGGTGTACTTATCTGAGACTACATCACATGGTCTGCAAAGCACGGCTTTTGCTTTTATACACATAGTCTTGGCTACTCTCCCACTAGCAACAATAGTGCTCAGACTCTTAGTGATGTCACTGTTGAGTTATTTAATTTGACTGAACTAGATTAATGTGTTTATTTAAAACCTTGGTCAAAATGGAAAAGAAAATCTTGGGACAATACTTTTACGTGAACATGTATGTTTTCATATCTGATGATTGTCATGTTGCATTAACTTATCAGACGCAGTTGTTTACACATGCCAATGCCCAGGAGACCCCCTCAGATAAGAAGTGTGAGCCATTTTCCCTCTCAGCCTGTAGCAGAGATTTCACTGCTGCTGGTCCAGTGGGCTTTCATCCCAGGCTTTCCTTGCTTCCTGTTGCTGCTTTCAGGGCTGATCCGCAGCAGTCCCAGCATTGATTCATTTTCTACGTGAGGATGGGTTTGGTGCCGCCAAGCAGTGACAGCAGTGTGGTGCTGGATCCTCCAGAGGTTCTCACTGGGGCAGTGAGGGACAGACACCTCCACTGCACAGGGTGTCGAGATGCAGCTGGTGCTGTAGCCTCTGTAAGCTGAGCCTGCTCCTGCAAAGGCTGGAGCCTGCCTGCGTAAATTTGATCCACATTATGTTTTACAAGCAGCTTGAGGGTTTTTTCCCTGTGATACATCATTCTGAATTTACTTCATACCCTTAAGTGTTTAGAATAAACTTTGGTTTTGACTAAGAGGCATTATTAAGTATCCAGTTAAATACTCCAGGTCGTTGGATTTTCATTAATACAGAGCAGGGAAAGAATCCGGAATATGAAGTTTCACTTGGTGTGAAGGGACAAGTTCAGGCAGTTCCGCGGAATCAGTTGATCATTGACTGATGAATGGCACGAGCAAGGGGGTTTCTGCTGTTCTCTGTCAAGAACTTCTCTTGACAGCTGGGGACAAATGGACACGCACAGAGATTGATAATGTAGAAATTGCGTAAGGCACAGCTCAGTGATGTGGTAGGTGCCTGAAGCAAGGTGGGCCTACTCTACTTTTCAGTTTTGTAGTCCCTCTGTGCATGCTTTCATGCAAACTCCTGTTCACTGGTTCTTGGAATATTAATCTCTTGGGGAATAGCAACTACTGATGGCATTTGTGGCATGCCAAGGTGTTGCTTTTATGCTACTTCCATCTTCCTAGTGCAGCAGAAAGCTTTTGGGAATTTGAGCCTCCACCCTCACTGTTGCTGCTGTTGTGGAAGAAGGGAAGAAGCTTGTTATGCATCCATGTACCTGCATTTCTCAGAGTGCTTGGCATCTTAAAGGGTAATGCAGTGGGGCAGAGGGATGGGCATGGGAACAGAAGAGCTGGTAGAAAAAACAGCTCCAGGCAATCCTTGTTCTCAGGTTGTCTAAGAGGCTCTGATGTTCCGGGCCATGTGTGTTTACTCTGCAGCATGCTCCAAAGCTGTATGGTGCTGAGGGTATCAGACTATGCCAAATCTTTGAGATTGGCCTCCTGTATCAATGTGTTGTACCTGTGCCTGCACGTGGTGTCCACAGGTGCCCTTTGAACTCTTACTAGAACTGTACGTTGAAGGAAATTGCAGAATAATGTGGCTTGGGAAGCTCTGCTGCTCCCAGGGCCAGGCAACATCTGTCTCCTCAGAGGCTGCATATAAGTAGTGCTGAGTATTATGAGCAGGCCTTTACTGGATGGAGGGAAAGGTCCACAAGAATTGACCAGGGCAGTCATGGAGCTCATTTTCTAGAGGCATCTATTTAGAAGCTGCCCCCATCTCCTGTTTTAAGTGCCCTCTGTATATATAGTTCAGACCTTTGGGCTCACTATGGCCACGAAATATATTTAAAGCAATAAATAGCTTGACATACATCTTTCCTCTGAGTTCTAGTCAGTGGAAATATGCCATTTAGAGCTAAAATTAGACTGGCTCCAGCTACATGAAAGGAAAAAAATGTAAAAACCCTCAAGAACTAAACTCCTTCTGTTGGACTTTGTCAGATGTAGCAGCTCCTAGCAAAATAACTGAGGATCCATCCAGCACAGACTGTGTCCAAAAGTCTATGACTGGGATCCAGAAAGCTGTGAATTCTTGAAGAGAAAGAAACAGACTGTCTAGGCAAACAAGGTTTTTTTCTTCTATGTGAGAAAATATAAATAAGCTTAGAGCATACTAATAAATCTTTCAAAGGCCCTAAGTGAAATCTGGGAGTAGTCATTTTAAATTAGTTTTGTAGTTAATACCTTGCAGCTCTTGACAGTACACTGTGAGACTGGAGTGGCAGAGAGGGAGTAGAAATCAGTACAGTATTCTACTCATTGCTTCTATAAAATTTGATATTACAGATTTAATTTCATAGAAGATGCTTGAACTGAACCTACAGCTACTAGCATATAAAAAAGAGCTAAATTTTGTTTTCTAGTAAATACAACCCTAGCTGTGTAACGATTTGCCTGGTTCATTAAACTCTAAACAGAGTTGAAGTGGCTGGATGCTTAACGATTTCCATGGTCCAACTCTAAAATGAGTGGGGAGGGTAATGGGGAGGAGAGGCTTGGACCCAAAATAAACATCAAAAACCAAACAGAAAACCATTGCAAATTAACTACACATTTTGAATAATTTCTCTTTCAAAATATTTTATTGAAGGAACAATGAAAATAGTGTGTGAAGCCTAACTATGTATTGTGTTGCTGTTCCAGGCTTCATCGGCAGTTTCTCGATGTTTGGAAAGCTCTGAGACCCACCCTGTTGGACCACTTGTAACCAGTGCCTAAGACTACAAAAACACATGTGTGGAAGAACCTTTCCTTGAAGGAAGTGTCCCTCGCTATACTGTGGAAACTCTGTGCAAGCCTTGCCAGGCAGGAGAGCAATTTGTGCTTCCACTGGCGATTGTTTGTAATCTCTGCTTCTTATGCACTCCAGCACCCCTATCAGTTCCTTGTTCTCCTTCACCAGCCCTGCAGTGAAAAGGCTGCTGGGCTGGAAACAAGGAGATGAAGAAGAAAAGTGGGCAGAAAAAGCTGTCGATTCCTTGGTGAAGAAGTTAAAGAAGAAAAAGGGTGCCATGGAAGAACTGGAAAGGGCTCTGAGCTGCCCAGGTCAGCCCAGTAAATGTGTCACGATCCCTCGTTCCTTGGATGGGCGGCTGCAGGTGTCTCACCGCAAGGGGCTTCCCCACGTCATATATTGCAGAGTGTGGCGCTGGCCTGATTTACAATCTCACCATGAGTTGAAACCACTGGAATGTTGTGAATTCCCATTTGGCTCAAAACAAAAAGAAGTGTGCATTAACCCCTACCATTACCGGCGGGTGGAAACCCCAGGTAATTATGTCATCTGCAAATGATTCACATCTCTTGCTCTAGCAGGTCTAGTCTTGGTGCATCCTATGAGTTGTGCTCTGAAATGTGAAAAGGCAGGCTCCATCTAATGGAAGGATCTTGGGTCTTACCCTGCCCTGTGGCTTCATAGCTCTGGCAGCCAGGAGTAAGGAGGGAGTAAGAAGCCCCTTGCCTGGTGGGGTCTGCATCCCATCAGACCACTGAGGGTGCCCAGATGTTGTCCAGGGTGCTGAAAGCAGCTTCCTCTCCATGGGTGCAGAATCCACCCCTTGTGAACTGGTGTCCATTTGCATTAAGTCCAGGCATCAACCTAGACTTACCACCCTGGCAAGATTTACGTCTCATTGTCTCAAAGTCAACAATCGACTCATTAACCCACAGGAAACACTAGCTCTCCCATTAAAGATAAGAGTTGCAGTAAGATGGCGTATTTTGCAGTAGATATGAAACCAGGTCAGTTGATTCTTCCTAAAATGCCTGGTGGCCTGCCTTAAATGGAATTTACTTACCTAAATGGAGAGTTTATGTGAAAAAAAATCCCCCAAGTTCTCATAAAACTTTGAAATTTTCTCTTGATGATGCTCTTTAGACAGGACTTGGCCAGCACTAAAAATTCATGACCTCACTGAAGGGTCATTTAATTGGGCTTTATGTCAATGAAACAGCTGTTAAAAAATCACCGTGTTCGGTGTTGACTTCTATAGGGATGTTAGAAAGCAGAGCTGGCAGAGATCTCAAGCAGTCATCCTCTTTTCCTCTGCCCAGACCACCAAGCCAAAACAAATGACCAGGTACATTCCTGATGGATCTTTTTCTAATGAGCTCTAAAAATCCTGTGTGGTATAGGCTCTACAACCTCCCTAGGCAAGTGAATCTATTGCTTTGCTCTTCTTACAGTTCAAAATGATTTCTAATGTCTAACCTGGTTCTCCCTTGCTGCCAAAAATCACACTAATTTAATTTACTAATGGATACGGTTGGTAAGTGTATACTTATTATTCTGTGATTACTTTTTGTCTGGCATGAACTTTACTCTGAGGTGACATTAGGATCAGATAAGTGAACTCTGGGATGCTTCTTTTCACACAGATGAAATAAGGGAAAGACAGTTGTTAACATTTGTTAAACAGCAGGGGCTGCTTCCTCTTCTGATAGTCCTTCCACTGTAACAGCACTGTTGCTGTGAAGTTGTAACTGAACTGCTGTAAACATTGTCACAACTTTTAAATTTTGCAGCTACACTGAGTGCTGCATGCTGTCAACAGTTTTCAGTGGAAAAAGCTTATTGCCTGCCTTGCTAAATAAACTCTTCAGTAATCTAACAGAAGATGCTCATAAAGTATCCCATTTTGTGTATCTTTCTGTTTGAAGGCTGCTGTCTTTAGTGTCTTTTCATTTCTTCTGGTGTAACTCCTGTGTAGTTAATGGAGTCTCCTCAGTGTAGTAGCTGACAGCACTGCAGAGCTGTTTTCAGCCCTGGTCTTATCATCTGTTCAGTGTCAGCTAACAAACACTAGTACTGGAATAGTACAGCAGTGCTAAATGGCTGCCAAACCTTTTATAATCTATATGCCAGTATTATTTTCATTTTAATGTCCATCCTTCTGCGGACCACTTTGCATCACTGCAGTCTTTTTTACTGAGTCAACCACTCAGTGTCCAGACCTGTTGACTTTTATCCAGAATGAATGAGTTGTGTCAAAGATGGGAGGGCCTCACCCTTTCTTCGATGGCCTGGCAGATCCCTAGACCTCTGTTACTAGAGATCAGCTTTAAGCTATGGCTGAAGATTCAGAGGTTTTGTTGCCTCTGCTATGTCCTCAGGCTGCCCAGCCAAATTTTAGGCTATGCTGACCAATACTGCACAATAGCTTTTATTGCTGCTAACAGTGTCCCCAGCAGATTTCTTATCAGGTCTGCTGATGATCAGGTGCCAGTTAGAAAAAAACAGCAAATATTTCCTCTATTTTTGCAACATCCCACTGCAGAGAGGGCTTAGGCCAGCTAGCCGGAAGGAGATAGATATGATGGTTATGCTCTACTTCCCCCTTCATTGTTTTCTTCAAAGAGCTTGTCGGAAGTCTGAATTGTGTGTTGTCAGAAGAAGCTGTAGTTTGAGAAAAATCTGGAAGGTGCCTAAACATGTACCCTATTATTTTTATATGAGATCATTTGTGTGTAGATATTGCAAATTTGAGGGTGCACCATTGCTGTAGACAGCAGGAGCCTAAATGAATTTTTGACTAACTGACTGCTTTCATCAAGCCAGAGTGGGACTAAGATGTGATAGCCTCTCAGGTGGAAGACCACCTGATGGTCTCACTATTGACCATGTGTTTGGTGCTTGGGAATAGTTGTGGACACAAGGAGTAGGTGGATCTCACCAGAGGGTAAATCTCCAAAGGTAGTAAACTCTGCAGAGATGGATTAATGTGTGAGAAATCTCAGTGTGGATGTTGTTCTTGGAACTAAACTGAGACAGACAGTTTGCTTGCGAGCCTCTGAAGTCAGAGGCTCTGGGCACAGCCAGGTTTCCAGCAAAAACTGTTGAAGCTAAAGGGAAGAGGAGAAAGCCTTGTGCATGAAAGGCAGTAGCAGGACTCAAGATGTGACCGTATATGTCTTCAGTTAAACAAAGATCATCAACACTTGAGCTTGCATAGAGGGAAGGATCCACCTCTGGCTCTTGGTAGACAATAGCAAGTAGGAGAAAAGGACCCCACTGAGTGGAGAAAGTGCTGTAATTTATGAGGAAAGACAAGTCCAAATATACTCAGTTACTCAGTTTTGTGCCTCTGGCCACACTTTCTTCAGAGTGGTTGAGCTCTGGAGAGTGGCATGTTACCAAAAGGAGAACAAGACCCTCAGGGGTACTCTTAGCCACAAACAAGAAAATTTCTGAATTCCTCACCACCACAGAGGCTTCAGCCCTCTAGGCAGTCACAGAACAGCTGGTGGAAAGATTTAAGTGAGGTGGCAAAAACTGTACAGGAAAGCAGAAATTAAGAATACCCTGGTCAGAGCTGGGAAGGAGTTCAAGGCTTGAAAATTCTACTAGCATGCTGACTCACTCAAGGCAAATCAAAGGCTTTCCCTGGCAAGTGCTGTTCACACATCCAGATTCTCAGCTTTCATTTAGAGGAGTTACGTGAGTTCTCACAGGACTGAAGAAAGCTTCTTCTTTAGCAGTGGTACCCACAGTGAAGTGCCAGCCTCTCAATGCTGCATGACATTCCTGTAGCCCAGCTGTCCCTTGCTCAGCACCTCTGCTGGGTACAAAGGGATCACCAGCTCCCCATTTTCTAAGGCTGCTGGTCACAGCTGGCTGAGCAGCAGCAGACCTGGCAAGCATCATACCAATTTCATGAAGCAGCGGAGAAAAACTCCGGAAGCAACAACAGCTCACAGCCTGGGACTGCTCACAAGAGCATGGAATGGGAGCGATCTAGCTTGCCCAAAACACAACTGCAGTGGTTGTACTGGTCTTGTCCCAACATATAGCAGATGAACTTGGCAGTAAAAGAGGTTGTTTTCTCCACTGGCTATGAAGAAATCCATGTGAATAAGATGTGAATACTTGTATTGCCTGTATGAGTCCTACTTGGAGGGTCTAGGAAATCCATAAAACTAAAAATGCAGTAAAGAAGCAGAAACACCTTTCTCTACCAAAGGACTTAAGAAAGTGGTGGCAGAATTTTCACGCCACAGATAGGGGCATATCAGATCCAGAAGGAAAGAAAGTAGTCTCCAAAGCACAATCCTTGTCCTGGTCAGAAGCTAATTAGAAATGCGCTGGGCCAGAGAAGGGTCTATGTCCAGTCTCATAATAGGTATCCCACTGCCTGTATTTCCAGGCAGATAAGACTTCTGCAGTAAACTCCCTGACATCAGTCCAATCTTTTGTATGATATTAAGGCTCAGTTCTTCAGCTCATAGGTGATTGACAAATTCCCAAATGGTGTGTGCTAGTGGGTGGGCAGATGCGTGGTTTAATCCTGCCTCAGCTGCAGCATAGTGCTACATCAAGCAAGAAGCTGTAAACCTGTCCTTGTTACCAGGCACTGGAGCCTCAGGTCTCTGAGCTATTGATGTGCATTCCAAGGGGAGTGTTCCTGCAGCCTCTTCTCGTGCACATGTTTTGCATTATCTATATATTACTTGCTTTATAGCAATTATTCCACGCTTTCATTAAGCCGGATAAAGGAGAGTTTGCTATAATTAAAAGGTGTTAGCTGACCTACCTAAAAAGGATTCGCCTTAGCTAAGCAGAGCTTTTGAACCCAAGCAGTACATTAAAACATGTTTAAACCATACATTCCCAACAACATTTAAGACTAAGAGTGCACACTGCTATTTGTTTCTATAAACTATTAAGGGTAGACTGAAACATTACGTGCTGCTGGGTTTTAAGCCAGAGGAACTCTGGACACTAGGTCAATCAATACAAGCCTGCTGAATTGTCCCTGGTGTTGGGACAATTCATCCTTGTCGCAATGACTCAGATTGCTTCCTTATCTCTTCTGGTGGCTTTTAGATCTGCATGACAAGGCTACGTGAATCACCCACTGTAGGTGCTGTTCTCCCCCCAAGGACTGTGGGGGACCCATTTAGAGCCTCAAATTGAACTCATGTAGACCTGCTTAGCAAGCCCCTTTGTGTTTCAGCCTAGGGACTTCATCTTTATAGGTAACTCACTAGTCAGGATTTTTAAAGTGTTTTGACTCCAATTCTGCTCTTGCTCCTCATGTCAGAATCCAGAGTAATTTGGGTCCGCTTTGGATTTCTCAAAGGAGCAATGGTGTTAACAGCACTGACAATGTGAGATGTAAGTGAAGAGTTTGTGAAGAGAGGTGGTATCTTCTACTAGACTAATTTTTACATTGGTTAATTTGGATTTCAGTTTTCTGACCTGTGTTTTTGCTAGATCTTTTCTAACTGTATTGCGGGAGCTAAATTTGTATTGCTGCAATGTTTTAATTGCCATGTACATTTCCTTTTAAAGATCCCGCTGTCTGGCTGGTAACGTTTTCAAGTGCCTGAGAACATTTTAAATCTGGTGTCAGGCTTCCGGTCTGTACTTCCTTTTGCCCAGCTGTGACCCAGTGGTAGTAAAATGTGGTGTATTGCAGAGTACTATTAATTGTTATTAAATGTGGCTGTGAATTTGGCACATCCTAGTGGTAATATTTAGCAAACTCCTGACATGCTCAGTCTTTGAAGAAGGAAGGAATAAATAGTTTTGAGAGGGAGAGATGCGCCACTTGCATTTCTGTAAGAGGGCTGTGTGTGTGTGCCGTACCTGTGAATTTTTTGATACTTTGCTCGATTCAGGATTCCATATTTTGCATGTGGAGCGGCTGTAACTGGCTGCAAATCTGCAGGAAAAAAAAAGTACCAAGAATCAGCTTTTGATTCTTGATTTTGAACAGGTTTATTGCCCTTCAATGACTATATATAGACAGCAATATTTGAGCAGCATGGAATATTGCCTCTTTTTAGCTTACAAAGGGATGTACTTTCAAGAATGCAGTTTTAACCATTTTATTTCTGTTGTTGTTGTTTTTATTTTCAGTCCTACCTCCTGTACTCGTTCCAAGACACAGCGAGTTTAACCCTCACCTCAGCCTCCTTGCCAAGTTTCGAAACACTTCTCTGCACAGTGAGCCACTGATGCCACACAATGCCACCTATCCTGATTCTTTCCAGCATCCTCCATGCACCCCTTTTCCATCATCACCCAGCCACATGTTTTCCCAGTCACCTAACAGCATCAGCTATCCCAACTCACCAGAAAGCTCTTCTGGACCAGGAAGTCCCTATCAGCTCACAGGTAATAATAATAATGAGCTTTTAGACATCCTGACTGAGGCAGTTGAGGTTCTTGCCAGGGCCTGGAGTCATATGGCAATTCTGTATGGTTCCCCTAGGCTGTAGCTACAGACTGAACTGTTGGACAGAGTGGATTTGGAATGTGATTTCTTGTGACTACCAGTCCTTCTGAAGGATGCTGAAGGGTCTAAGAATTGTAGTCATCCCACTCTTAGAAGTGCCTGGGTGAGATTTCATGATTACTGTAAGGAGGAAGTTGAGGAGAGAAGCAGGTGTGCCAGGACACCTTCTGTCTAAAGCTGTCCATCCAAGCTTCCAATACAATTCATGGAAAAGAGCACTTGCAAGACCCAAGTAACGGACCTAAGATGGTCAGGGTAGGAACCTTTAGAAACTCCATCAAGAGAGAGGATAAAATGGGGAAATTGGTGTGCAGAAATATTTTTAAATGTGTGGTGATCCCACTGATTGTATAAATTTCAGGAAATACAGGCGTTCGCCAATCTGGCCCAACACTTTTGGAAGCCACTAGGAACATTCCTATGACTTTGAAACGTGTTCCATAGTTCTGATATTGGCAGGGTTATGTCACTCAGATTGTTTGTAATGTGAACTCCTTAGTGCTTCTCTGATTACCTGAAAATTTAACTATGCATTTGCTGTTAATGCAACACAGCTGAGAGATAGTTTTAATATAAAAACATGTTTCAGATTCACTTCTGCACTTTAACTTTCAAACAGTTTCAGTGATCTCAGCTTTCTCCACGAAGGTGAATTCAGGTCAGAATCTTGTAGCTTAAAATTTTAGTATCTCAACTGGAAAGTGTTTAAATTCATGTCCTTAATGGCATGCCTATTTTCATTTTAAGTGCAAGAAGTTTATTTTTACAAGGTATTTGTAGTATTTGAACTTCCTTTTAAGCTGGATACTTTCATCACAGTGTGATGTTTTTCCTTCCCTCTCCATTCTTTGAATATGCCTTCATTAAATTCTTCTCTAGATCTATATTTCAGATTAAATCATATTTAGCAACACTGAAACACTTCATCAGGTAGTAAGACTTGTTTGTCTCCTCCTATATTTTTTCTTTCACCTCTGTGTAACCAAGCTGGATTCAGTGGAGCTGGTCCTGACAGGTAAATCAGGCCCATTCCAGCTATGTAATGACTCTGACTCGTGCATTTAACTGAACTTGGGACCTTGCAAAGCTACTTAAAAATGGAAGTGGCTCAACCTGAGCTTCAGTATATCACAGCACATGGCATGCTGATAAGCATAATTTGCCTGTGTAACAATCAGTGATGGAAGGGTATCTAAAGCAAACTGGAGTTACATCAAGAACCTTGAGTGGGATGGCTGTGACCAAATATAGATGTCAGCTATGCTAATTTCTGCATCTCATGCAATTCTCTATACTCTCCTGTAATCAGTGGAGAAAAACAGACACTCCTACAACAGGATGCATTGCATCTTCTTGTATATGTTTAAAGTACCTGAGATACACTGTGTCTGCGGGTGCCTATGTTTCTTTAGTGGGTATAAGAGCTTATGGTGACTACCTTAGGCATGGACATCAGAAATAGCTGTATAACCACATGATTGTGTGATTATATTCCTTTCTGTGACTTGTTTTCTACAATTTCTTGATTTTGTTTTACCATTCTAGCTTCTTGTATTTTACGTGGGAAGCTTATGTCATCTATATGTTAGAAGTATCATATGGCGTATGAAATTCCTAAATCCTGAACAGTGCTTAAGTAAAATTACATTCATGTTCAGTACTTGGAAGATTCAGTGGTTGTCTTATGAGACAGCTCACAGTCCTCCACCTCCAGATGAAGTTGCTCTGTTTTGAGGACCAGCCAACAGATCCCAAACACAAGAGGGAATTTCAACCTGGAACCAAATTAAACAGTGCTTAAAGAGATCCATAGTCCTACAAGATTCTATATGGCTGTAATTAGCACATAAGCCCACAGAGTTTGCGTTCAAATGAAAAAAGCTACATGCTTTTAGCGCTTATGCAGTGAATGTTGACAATTTTTTAATTTGAATATTAAGACTTTTTTTTTTTTGGCTTTTTGAAGCCTTCTGTCTTTCTTGAGAACCCCTGCTATAGAGTCACCTATTTTCTAGCTCATGTTGCTGGAAATGAAACAAATCAGGAGCTGGGCAGGTTGCGAGTTGATGCTTATTCTCCTAATGTTTTCATCACATCGACTGCTATTTGATGGGAGACGGAACAAACCAGGAGAGGGACAAGCTTCCCATGTAGGACAGAGGTTAAAAAAAACAAATCTGGAGGGAGTTTTGCCAAGTCTGATTTTTAGAGTGTAAATGCTTTCCATAGGCTCTTTTTTATGGACTGTGAAGAGAGCTTTCTCCCAGAGGATCAGCTTCTGCTCTTAAATCATCTCCTTAAGTTTTAAATTAATGAGAGAAGTCTGGAACTGAAGGATTAAGCTTCATTACTTTTGTGGGGTAACAGCTGGTGTTAAGAGAGAACTTGACACAGATTGAGGCCTGAGGCACTGTTGTGACTGTCCCTCTCTCAAGTGCTGCATGTCCAACATGACAGCCCTTCCTTCCCATCTTCTCTGAACACACAGTGGTCTTAATCTAGAGACTAAAGGGAGATAAGGTTCAGATTTGTGCTGTTGCCAGCCCTTCTCTAGCTAAACAATGCCAAAGAAGCAAAATATTCACTAGGAAAAGCCAAGAAGGAATTTACCAACATACTGATTTAGGCTTCTTTCTTTTTCTTTTTCTTTCTTTCTTGCTTTCTTTTCTTTTTCTTTCTTTCTTGCTTTCTTTCTTTGCTTTCCTTCCCTCCCTCCCTCCCTCCCTCCCTCCCTCCTTCTATTCCTTCCCTCTCTCTTTCTTTCTTCCAGTGGAAACTCCACCTCCGCCCTACCACACAAGAGAACCTGCAGGAATCCACAATGGACGGTCAATGGATGCAATAGCTGAAAGTCAACTAGTGCTTTCTTTGCCCAATGGAGGTAAATCTGCCGATGGAGAAGCTGAAAGTAAATAACCATTTGTACTATTTTTTACATAAAAGCTGTTAAGAAAAATAATTGTCATTTGAACAAGAGGGTTCAGTGATCTGTAATAATAAGTTTCAGGCAGTTCTGCAGTAAGGCTTTGGGCTAGACCCATCCATTACCCAGCAGAAAAGGGTGATGTAAGAATACCATGTATTATGGGCAAAGTTACAGAGTTTAGACTCTGTATTTTGTATTTTTATTTGTATTTTTGTACTTTAACTACTTTATGTAGTTAACTACTTTACTATTAGTACTTTACTTTTGTACTTTAACTACTTTATGTAGTTTATTTGTATCTGCGAACTATTATATTTAAAAGCTGTTAATGAAAGCAAGCACTGTTACCTACACTGTAAAGATAAACATATCAAAACAAGCATGCTGGGGCAGTATAACACACAAAAGCATTATCAATATCAGAACTCATTGTTTTTACTACCTTCAGCTGTGGGTTTTGAGTGCTTTAAAGTCTTGTGGTAGGAACTTATTTGCTGCCATCTTTTTGTAAATGTTACATTACTGGCTGGCTAGAAAAGAAAAGGACATGTTCTAGTGAAAGGACGAAGAGGTTTTTACAGATGACCAACCTCTGTCCTCTTATGAGAATACTTTAGTGGGAGAGGGCATGGATGGTCAGAGAAGAAGGGTCTGGGATCCTCCTTGCACTTGATGTCATCTCCATCATGGTCTCTGCTACCTTTGCACTATTACTGGCAAATAATGCCTCCACTATTCAAAGCCCAGTGCTGCAGAGTACCAAGGGGAAATGGAGTTCCTCTGCTGGGTTTTCCTTTGGCTTCCTGCTACTGCAAAGGAAAAATCACCATTGTTCTTTTAGTCCATCATATTGCATTCTTAAAAAAATGTAGTTTATAGAATGAGGACTGAACACTATGCACATACATGCACATTAAAAAAATATTGCCAGTTCTTTTGAAAAAAGGAGAAGGCTGTATGTAGCATGGAACTGGAGCAGAAGGAAGATGAGGGGGATAGTGCTAATTACAGATGAGTACACAGAATGGCCAGATAATAATAAGTTATCAGACACCAATACTTTTTAATAAATTGTCAAGCTACTTTAATCTCTTTATCATAGTTTACCATCCCTGATCACTATCCTAGTGAATATTAGTTAGGAGTTTATTAGAGGTTACGCACAGAGGTGCTCTGGGGGCAGGTGGGCTCATATGCCTGTGATGAGCAGGCAGGATAAGGTTTCCTTCTAATTTCTGTAGGACAAATGAGGCTCAGAGATTCTGTTACATTTTTTAATCTGTCTCTGCCTTAGAAAACCTGGACATGGATAGATCCAAAAGAAATGGCCTTGCTGACATTTCTGCTTATGATCCCACATGGAAGCGGAAAGCCTGAAAGCATCTAAAAATTGAGGGTGGGGGGTGGGAGGTGTGGGGAGTGATTTATTAACTTCTGAACTGCAGAGTTTGGTATTAGGCTGAAGGCTTGCCTTAGTTTTGACTTGCTTTGAGCCCATCTGTCATCCCTAGCTCCTGCTGGTGTGTAGAGCAGATGTATCCCTTACTATTTTCAGTGTATAGTTTGGACCCCAGTTCTGCAAGGAACGTCAGTGTGCTCGATTTAATGCGGTGGAGTTACCATTTTCAGAAGAAGCGGTGCTCCTCAGAGGCTTAGAGTTAAGCTGGTGCATCAAACTTCTGCATGTTTGGGACTTCAGTAAAAAAAGTTAAGAAGCAAGGGAAGCTGCTTTTGAGATAAAGCATGACATAAGTGACTGTTTAGATGAAGAGATGGAGGGCTGAGAATGGGAGGGAGGAAAGAAAACAGAGGAAGATTGTTTAAAAAATATTACTGAGACCTGAGCAGCTAAATAACTTTATTTCCTACAGACTTTCGGCCTGTTTGTTATGAGGAACCCCAACACTGGTGCTCAGTTGCCTACTATGAACTCAACAACCGAGTAGGGGAGACTTTCCAGGCTTCCTCTCGAAGCATCCTTATAGATGGATTTACAGATCCCTCAAATAACAAAAATAGGTTCTGCCTGGGTCTGCTCTCAAATGTAAACCGCAACTCTACCATAGAGAACACCAGGAGACACATAGGAAAAGGTAAGAGGAAATCCCTTCTCCTCAGGAATATTCAGAACTCAAAAGATCCACACATTGCATTAACAAACCTGTCTTATTTGTCAAATGTGCTTGTCTTAAAATAAAAGCTCTGAGATTATTCTGAAATAGAAGAAAAGCAGCTGATTCTTTTCTGACTGGATAACAATCAGCAGAGTAACTCCTTACAAAAGCTATTTCCTTGGCCAGCGAAGAGAAAAATGTTGTTTATAGTTATGTGTTCTAATTTAGCAGTATGTATTTTCATTTTATTTATTGGAGCTTCTGGCAACTGGGAATATTGCCATTGAAATGCCACTACAAGGATAATTGCTGGTGCCTCAGGGCCGGTTCTCCTCCCACCAAATAACAAAGGGAGATGGATGAAACACTTACTAGTTGAGTTACTTAGCTGAAGAACTCTACCAGAGTTGTCTTTGTATCTCTCCCCCACAGGCCCCCGCCCTGCCTCTTGCTGCCACCACCAGTCTGATTCCCTGCTTTGCCAGCTTTTCACTCTTAAAACCGATTCTCCCACCAGCGGTTCTCTTTGTATGCTCCACTTCTGGTGTACAGTGTGCAGAATCATATGCTGCCAGTGAGAGACCACACCTGGACATGCGTGGCCACACACACTCTGTCCCAGCTCACTGGGGCTGTGTAGGGCTTGATAGTCTCCCAGAACTTACTGTTGTTTGTGATGGTGAGTCAGAAGCCCTGTGCCAGCCACTTCTCTATGCAGATGAAGCTTTTCATGTTCTGGTATATCCAGTCTAGACTCATTATGTTGCCAACACAGCCTTGCACCAGTAGCTACCTGGGAATGTATTTCCCACTGGGCTAATTAACTCTAATTGTTCCACTGCTATTATCTTGTCAACTTCACCTCATTTCCCAGGCCTAGAGCAATATTTTAATTGGCTCTTGATAGTCTAGTGTTGAATGACTGAATACAAGGAAGCTCTGAGACAAATGCGATACAGTTTTTGCAAACAACAGTGAACCTGAAGGCTGGTGCAGGAGATTATGTGCTTCACTCTTGCACTTTTCTCTGGGAGGGAAAGCACTGGTTGTGTGAAGCCAGTTTGATGCTACAAGTGTCTGTCGTAGTGGTTCGTTGTGAGAGGTGCACATGTGTTGTACATCTAGTTCTAACTTCGTAAATAAGCAAAGCTTCCCTATCAGTAAGTTGTCAGAGGGATGTAGATGAAAGATGAGCCTGTCCCTAAAAGAATGATAAAAGACTCCAGGTGTCACTTGAGGATGTTACATCCTGTGACTTTCTGCCCCAAAAGAGGAAGAGACAGAAAATAAATAAGATTAGGTAAATGCTAATGGTCTTCACCATTTAAATTTGAAGATCTGTCTTCATTGCTTAAAAGTCCTTTAAAGTCCTACACTAGGAATCGGCCCAAGGGAAGGGAGCAGGTTGCCCAGAGAGGAGTTTCGTATATCAGAGATCCTTGATTTTACTGCTCTTGCCTGTTTATGCAAATCTTAAAAAAACATATACGAGTGGAGTGCAAGTGGCACCACCAGTACAGGCCTGCAGAAGAGCACAGAGCAGCTCCAGAATGTGTAGTTCAAAGGCATGGTGGACAGATGAAAGCTACTGAAATGGATACAATTGTCACATGTTAACAGGGGAGAAAAAAGAGTGAGTAAACAAGATTAGCTCTGTAGGATAAGGATTTGTGATTGAATTGTCATCTAGTGTATCAGCGTGAAACGGTTTCCTGGAAATACCACATCAAAGCAAAAAACAATCCAGAACATAATGCAACATCTACTAGCAATTGGACCTGTTTCAGCAGTCAGACTTCAAGGACAAAAAGGGGACTTTTGTTCACTGTTAAAAAGATGTGGATGCTTGGAGGCTGCTGAATTTCCAGTTTCTGCATGGAGCAATGAAATCCCACTAAAATATATGGACCCTTGATTTGGTCTTCTACAAATATGTATCTAGCAGCTTGGTTTCCTTGAGGGTGCTTTCCTCTGGTGAATGAATACTGGAAGAATAGAAATACATACTGATATTTCATTACTGCTGTATTTATTGCTTTTAAAAAGTCCACAAGGAAAAAGCAATTTGTAGCATCTGCTTTTGGGACTAACATTAGTGGTTTTGTTACTATATCACACTGTTTGGGCAACGCCTTTGAAAGCATTAATTTTTTTTCAGAAAATGGGTTACTGAATATACTTCAAGAAGCCAGCCTTTAAAATTTTTCACCTTAGTACCACAAAGTGTGGTGACCCTAAATCAGTAGCCACACTTGAAGATTTGAAATGTGGTGAACATTTATGTCCTTATTCTTCTCTCCTTACCCTCTGTTCTCACTCTGATTATTTCAGAAAGTTATATGGACTCCATTAACGTCCTTGTTTTCAGTCCTTCCCTTTTATGCATTTCCTAGGTAAGGAAAGGAGAGTAGGTCAAGTAATAGCTGTCACAGTGTGCAGCACCCCACAGTGTCTGGCGTGGTTGGAGTGGACCTGAGGGCTGGTGGAATGGAGCTGTCCCTTCGCCTGTGTTCTCAGTGCAGCACCAGTGTGTATTTTGAGCCACACCCCCACCACTCACATCTCATTTGAGATCCTGTGGGTGCATAGAAGTCAAGTGGTGGCTTGAAGACAGACTTTAAGGTTCCTGTCTGAGTCACCCTCGAAAACTGTGGGAGAACATATTTTTCCCAGATTCAACCGGCTTTTCCCTTAGCCTTTCCCACTTCTGTTTAGAGGCTCGTTCTGTCCTAAGGATGTGCTGCTACCCCTTCTTGTTATGACCACAGAATGATGAACAGACTGTGAATATGTAACCAGTCTTTTTTTTATGAAAGACACCAGGACTAAAAGTAATTTCAACTGCATTATTAAAGCATAGTTATCACTAGCTTTGCAGGCAGTCCACTGAGGCTCTGTGAAAATGTACATTTGTATGTAAGTGTTTGAATGCCGTACCTGGGAACAGAGAGGAAGATTTTACATTTATTTAGTGGTGGTTTATATGAGAACAAAGAACTGAGTTCTTCCATCTCTCTTGACCGTGGGAGGGGTTCATTTCCCCTAATCCAGCCATGGGAAAGGTGACTGCCTGGTCGTTTTCACAGGATGACTTGGCCCCTTTCAGGGTGTGGCTTCATTGCCACACTTGCACTGATGAAAATCTCACTACAAATAAATTTTACTTTGTTTTGTTTTTTTAAGTTTATTAGCTGGTTCCCAATCCTCAGCCATTGCTGCCAGCATGAAAGCAAGTGTGAGAAGAAACAGCAGGGGTGGGGAATGGGAGAGCCTTTTCAGCACCTGCACAGCTTCCATGTTAAGCTGGCTGTGAGCCTGCACTCTGTAGCGGATGCAGGTTATCATCTGGTCACAGTGCCTCTCATCTATCAGCTAGGGAAGGCATCTACACAATTAGCTTACACAAGATCCCTAACTTTAAGGTTGCTGAATTAGGCTAAGATAAATTCTCACACCAGTTTAGGTATATTTTCATGCAAGCAGATATCCTGAGGGGATCAGAGTATTTGAATGGATAGAAATGCTTCCACCTTCCTTTCCCTAAGGCACAGTCAAAATTTGAAGGGTAGTGTTGGTAAGTCACTTGAGCACTGGAAAGTTCAGAATAAAATCAATCCTTTTCTTGCTAAAGGTCACTTGGAACAGGATCTGATGAGTCAGCCACATCATGTAAATGTAAATACTCAGTTCTGATGTGACAGATAAAGCAAAATACAGAAAAGAGCTATTTTAAGTACACACTGTGCTGTGTTTTAACTGTATGGCATAGGATCCTGTAGTAAAATAACAGCGTGCCATGAAGTGGGTTTTGGTCAGCGTGCATGTGCTCAACAGAGAAAGTACACTTAGGTCTGTAATGTACTACTGATTTTTCAGTTCTTGGGGTAGTTTTGATTCATGCTTTGTATATGGTTGACATGTGCTTGATATTTATGTATGTGTATATGTATGAGTATGTGTGTCTTGAGATAAAATACTGTGCTGTTGGGTAAAAGAAATAAACCAAGTTTCACTGAGAAACAAAGAAAAATACCACCTTCCACAACTTCTTTCTCCTAGACCAGTACCTCAAAATAGTGTTTATGACATTTTCCTCTTAATGTTGGTGGTCCCCTGTACAATACATGGATATGCACACATGTCGCTATCTTCTAAAAGGTAATGTATAGGTACAAGGTATCTGGAATGATCCTGGGTTTGTATGCCAGGATAAAAGAAAAAATTACCCGTGTCAAGTGTGTTGTGAACAATGGAGAAATGATACCCGTTATATTTTCTTTTTCAAGGTGTTCATCTTTACTACGTTGGTGGGGAAGTTTATGCTGAATGTGTCAGTGACAGCAGTATTTTTGTGCAAAGCCGCAACTGTAACTACCAGCATGGTTTCCACCCAGCCACTGTCTGCAAGATCCCCAGTGGCTGCAGCCTCAAGATCTTCAACAACCAGCTCTTTGCCCAGCTGCTTGCCCAGTCAGTCAATCATGGTTTTGAAGTGGTGTATGAGCTGACCAAGATGTGTACTATTCGAATGAGCTTTGTTAAAGTAAGGATTCTTTGTTTTCTCTTGCATTTCTGAAAGGGCAAATCCCATTATTTTGTAGCTCCCTTCAAATCCTTTCTGAAGCAATTCAGACTGCCTGTTTTCCAGTATAGCCTTAAGCTTCTAGGTGCTTACAATCACAAGTTTTGAGGTCAACCTGGAAATTCCTTAGATTCCAAAATTTGGGTATTCCATGGGCTCTCCATGGAAAATAGGCAGAGAATGCATGGTGGAGTTCCCCCACTGATTGCATAAAAAACTCAACTTAGAAGGGCTTAGCAAAATGTAAATGTCTTAGGCAGTTGTGATCTCTCATATTGTTAATAATAATGGCCAGTCTTCGCAAACGAAGATCCGGGGAAGGTCTTTATGCCTTCGAGCCTGTGCATTGGATTTTTTAGGTGAGACACAGTGTGTGCGGAACTGAACCCACCCTTTAATCCTAA